>CM052438.1:16191442-16208251 GCA_028533085.1 Varecia variegata
GGTGGGGACTCTCTGCAGAGCCCCCAGATGGCACAGGACATCACATGGCGAGGGGGCTGAGTGTGCTAATGTGCTAGCTCAGGTCTCTCTTCCTCTTCTCAGAAAGCCACCAGCCCCACTCCCATGATAACCCACTAATCCACTAATCTATTAATCCATGAATGGATGAATCTATTTATGAGAGCAGAGCTCTCATGACCCAATCATCTCTTTTTTGTTTGTTTGTTTTTAAGACAGGGTCTCAGTCAGTTTTTAAGACTGGGGCTACAGTGCAGTGGTGTCATTATAGCTCACTGCAACCTCAAACTCCTGGGCTCAAGCAATCCTCCTATGTCAGCCTCCCAAGTAGCTGAGATGGCAGATGTACACTACCACACCCAGCTAATTTTTCTATTTTCTGTATAGATGAGGTCTTATTATGTTGCCCAGGCTGGTTTTGAACTCCTGACTTTAAGTTATCCTCCCACCTCAGCATCCTAAAGTGCTAGGATTACAGGCATGAGCCCCTGCACCTGGCCTGGAATCACCTCTTAAAAGCCCCACCTCTCAATACTGCCACATTGGGGATTAAATTTGAACATGGGTTTTGGAGGGGACAAATATTCAAACCATAGGAAGCAGTATTAATAATGTCTAGTGGGATTAAGAAAACCAAAACAGAAGTAAAGTTCTAGACAAGAAAACATATATGCCAAGCACATGTTACATGGAGTTCAGGGTTTGAAGGTCCTTGCACTATCTGGGTAGAAGGTAAAAAGGTATTGAGTTCAGAGTTTTGTACAGTAAGAATTCATGGTATGTATTAATATATAATTGTAATTCTTAGTTATATACTAAGAATTCTAGGGTATTCACTAAAGGATTGGAGCAAGGATATGGAGAAGAAAAAAATAAGCATTCTTAAGGAAGGGAGAGAAGATGGGGAGATAAAGCAGGCATAAAATTAGGAGCTAGATTAAAACCCAAATATACTAATAATTGGTTTACATATAGGGACTGGGTGTTCCAGCTAAAAGACAAAGATTATCAAACTAGATTTAAAAAACATGCAGCTATATGCTTTTTTATGAGAGACTTCTCAAACACAAGGTTACAGACCAGTTGAAAGGGATGCTGATATTTGGACTTGAGAACCCTGAGCCCCCAGAGCTCCCTGCAACCCTCTGGGGCTCCCTAGGGTTTTGCTCCCACTTGTTGGAAGAATGAGCCCTCGTCCATTGCCTAAAGACCATGCAAAGGGCTCACATGTGGCAAGTGCCTTTTCAGACCATGCTGGCTTCTGCAGGGTCTAGCCCAGCTCCTCTCTGGGGCACCAACCAATAACTAGAGCCTGGGGGCAGGCAACACAAGCCAGCTGGGCTGACTCAGCAGAAAGGGCCTCTAGTAGGAGGGTATTGGTGGCCAGGTTGCAGAACCAACCTGGGAACACGGCCAGGAACACAGGGAGCTTCCGAGCAGGAACCATGCCCAAGGGCACGCCACTGAAACGGGCCAATTAGGATGCTGCTGCCGACGAGCTTCTGGAACAGTCAACTGCCATCTCTGTGTGCGGACTCCAGCCATCCCTTCATGATCTTGTCACTCACCACAAGTCCAAGCTCCATGCAGGAGAGTCCTGGAGCCCAAGCCCAAGTCACTGGCCCGTGCCCTGCTGGGCTGGGTGGGCAGGTGAGGAAGGATCGTCTTGGTACTTCGGCTTCGAAAGTCACCTTCCACCAAAGTCCCACCATGGAGGGTTCCCTGCTGATACAGAAGGAGATGGGGTCATGGTCAGGCTAAGAAGTGTCCCCACCTGCTGCTGGGTGGGAGGCACGGCAGTGCGGGCCCGGGCTCTTCCCTCAGCTCTGCCATCACCACATGCGTGTTGGCGGTGGGGACATTTGAGAACGTGGCCCTTCTTGGGGATATTTTCTATTCAGTGAGAACACCCCAGGCTTCATCTATAGAACTGAAGTCCTGTGGGAATGTGGGAAGGTAGCTGGGGGTGCAGAAGGATGGAGAAATATGCCAAACCCTTCTCAGCACCCCTGGAATCACCCCTGGGGTGCAGGAGGCAGCAACTTCTTACCCCGTTTGAGCCTGAGCGGGTCCTGCCCGACAGCCATGCTGTTGGGTTGGAATGTGGAGCAGACGCGCACCCTCCCCAGGGACTTCCTTCAGCAGTGGGTGCAAGAATGCTTCTGTGTGCGGCTTCCAGACCAAACTCTCCGACTTTGGTTACTGATTAAGTCGGCCAGGTATCGGCATGTGTAACAGGGTGGGCTGAGACTGGAGCTCTGCACTGGGTCTATAGACACCTCTCCCCAGGTCAGGAGAATGAAGCAGGTCAGGTAGGGCCAAAAAGAGTACTGGGTTATGGCTAAACCAATTCTCAGTTGAGATAATCCCAAGCCACAGCAGCCTCTTTGCACCCCTTCACTCCTGGATGCTGCTCAGCTGGTTTTAGTGGGCAGAAAGCATATCCCCAAAACACGTAGACTCACTCCAGGCAATATGGTCACTCTAACTGGTCATTTTGCTCTGAGCTCCCTGGCATCCACCGCAACAATCTAAAGTCAGTAACTTATGTAGCTGCGATAATCAGGGGACAAACTTTGTTGGCGTGTGTACTTGTTTGCTAGGGCTTCCATAACAAAATGCCACAGACTGGGTAGCTTAAACAACAGAAGTTTATTTTCTCACAGCTCTGGAGGCTGGAAGTCTGAGATCAGTGTGCCTACAGGGTTGGTTTCTGCTGAGCTCTCTCTCTCTTTGACTTGCAGATGGCTGTCTTCACCCTGCCTCTTCACATTGTCTTTCCTTTGTGCACCTGCCCCTGGTGTCTCTCTGTGTTCTAACCTCCTCTTCTTGTAAGTACACCAGTCAGATTGGATTAGGACCCCACCCCCCAAAAAAAAATTATGTTTTAACTTAATCACCTCTTCTTTAAAGGCCCCAATCTCCAAGTACGGTCACATTCTGAGATACTGGGGGTTAGAGCTTCAACATAGGGCTGACGTTCTCTGGGGCGGGCTGGAGAGGACCGGAGATACACAGAAGCAGGAGTGTCCTCCCTCCACCTGAAGCACAGTGCTCTGCAAAGACCAGGTGTTGCTATTTTGGGGTGGTGATGGTGATGATGATGACACACAAATTCATGAGTTCCAGGAAGGCTGTCACCTCACATGCCCCCGACACTCACCTGCCAGCCCGCGCTGGAGATGTGACTGATGAGCTTTGCTCTGGGCTTCACCAGCTTTTGCTCCAGGTAGAGGACAACCCCCCTGGAAGGGGGACTTACCTTAGTGCGCTGGGCTCAGGGTCTGCCCTGGAGGTGTGTTTTTCTGGGGAAGATGCAGCAAAGAGCAGGTCCTTGGAGGGGAAATAAGAAGCATGGGGCTGCAGAAAGTTTCTTTCTGTGCATTTTAGCCCCAACAGCTGCCACCTCATCCCAGGAGCCACCCAGGGTGGGCGGAAGTTTCGGCTGCAGCAGAGCTCGGCCCTCGCCTCTCCGGGAAGGCCTCTCTCCTGGCCCCTTTAACAGAACACCCTTCACCCTGCCTGGGCCTGGACACACTTCGTGAGTGTGCCTGGCAGAAGCTTCTAGAATGCTTTACCTGGGCCACTCCAGCTTAACCTTTCAAGGCCAAGCACACCCACAGCTGGCTGCCCCTGGCAGCTCCTGTACAGCTCCTCAAGTTTTTGAATTAGTTAAAAATTTAAAGATTTCACATTGAAGAAAATAGCTTTCCTAGCCTGTCTGGAAAAATTGGATAATTTGGTGGTAAGGGGTGGACTCAGCACCAGGCACAGCCCCCACAGCTGGCCTCGCTCCTTCCTGTGTCCCCTCGCCCCTGCAGACATTTGAGTCAGTCCTCTCTACTGTGGTGCACTTAGGGAAGTGTATTTTTTTTTTTTTGAGACAGAATCTCACTCTGTTGCCCAGGCTAGAGTGAGTGCCGTGGAGTGAGCCTAGCTCACAGCAACCTCAAACTCCTGGGCTTAAGCGATCCTACTGCCTCAGCCTCCCGAGTAGCTGGGACTGCAGGCATGCACCACCATGCCTGGCTAATTTTTTGTATATATATATATTTTAGTTGTCCAGATAATTTCTTTCTATTTTTAGTAGAGACGGGGTCTCACTCTTGCTCAGGCTGGTCTCGAACTCCTGAGCTCAAACAATCCACCTGCCTCGGCCTCCCAAGTGCTAGGATTACAGGCGTGAGCCACTGTGCCTGGCCAGGGAAGTGTATTTTTAAGATATAAGACTTCAAGAGAAACTGCTCCTTGTCCATCCCTTGTATTCATTGCTATGGTCTATGTCACGATAGCGATGCTCAGACCCATCCTATAATAACAATATCGAACCCGTAGGTGGTGCTTACCCCGTGCCAGGCACCATGCTGAATGCTCTGCGTGTTCCAGCTCGTTTGATCCTCACAACAATTCCAGAAGGTGGTGCCGGTATTACCCCATGTTACACACAAGGAAACTGGGGCTTGAGGATCTTGAAATAACACGCCTGAGCCCCACAGCTTGTAAGTGGTGGTGCAGGGACTCAGACCCGGGCAGAAGGACTCCAGAGTCTGAACCCTGGACTTCTCTGCTCACTGCTGGATTTTTTCCAAAGCATTCTCCTCCAGTCAGTTGTTTGATGAGCTAATGACAGGGTTCTCTGCCTGGGAGCCTGGCGCCTTACGGTTCCCGAACTCACAGCCGGCCCCTCTGTGCAGCCCGACGGCTGTGGTCCCCCTGTGATCTGAGGCCAGTCACTTCTGCCTGTCTGGGTTTCTGTGTGATTCTGGTCCCTGCCAGGGCCCTTCTGGTTTGCCATGGTGGAGACTGTCCTTATGCTGAGGGTCAGGTCAGGAGGGCAGTCTGGAGCCTGTGCTTTCTGCAGGCTCCACGAGTAACCCGTGTAAAAGCCCAGCACCCTCATGGTCCAGTCTCAGCATGAAGTGACAAAGACATAGAGGCCGAAAAGAAACATAGTACTGACAATCGTCTTAGCCTGCTTGGGCTGCCGTAACAAAATGCCATAGACTGGGCAGCTTAAGATGCAGCCTTCTCTCCATTCTGTTTCAGAGACAGCAAGAGCAAAAAGGCCTGATTTCAAAGCAGAGAGGAAATCTTTGGCTGTTCCGTGTTCTCCCTTTTCCCAGGTGTGCAGCGCTGTCTGGGAAGGGGCCCGTGGACCTCAGAGTCCTGGCTTAGTGCAGTGGACGAGCAGCCTTTCATCAAACGCTCTTCCATGGGAAGGTAAAGTCAGGGCCCACAGCTTGCAGGAGGGCCCAGGCTCTCCGGTGGGGACTGTCCTAGGAGCTGTGGGTGCAATTGCACATCCTTGCAGGCTGCTTCTTGCACACGTTTCCAGTCTCCAGCAGCAATGCTTCCCCTATGCCCTGCGATCCAAAGCCTGCTTCGGAGCAAGCCCTAGGCCCAGAGCTGGCTCTCAGAGAGGCAAAGTTACTGGGATTGATTAGAGCCCCTAACAGGACATCTTGCCACTGACTTGCTGCTCGCCTTCCAGAAAGAACTCTAAGGCCTTCAGAGATCAGGTGCCCAGAACAAGTGGGTTAAAAATTGATTTCCAGATGGTATTTTACTAGCAATGTTTTTGGACTTCACATGGTGTTGCAGAAGTTTGGTTCTCAGCCTGGAGCACCCCAGTCCTAAGCTGAGCATTCTCCCCAAAGATGGGACTCCAGTCTCCGTGCACATTCTGAAAAGTGGCTTCCACAGTGTCCCCAAGCCATCAGCACTTGAGCAGGGCCTGGTGACCACATTTCCATGTAACACCAAGCAGTGGGAGGTCATGGTGCCCTTGGCTTTCATCTGGGGAGACGCTTTTAATCCCAGGAGCAGCTGAATACTTCCCTAGATCCAAAATCTTGGTCATGTCCTGAAAAGGCAGCCTGCTGGAGAAAATCATGAAGGAAGAAGAGGTCCGCTTCCTGGGAGGTCATAAGAACTTGCAGGTGATGGAAGGACAAGTGTCTTCCCCTAGCCTGTCCTTCAGTTGTTTGCATTGCACACAAACAGCCTCCTCACAACACTTGGCTTCTCTAGCATCTAGATGCCTCTGGACCTGCTCAGTTAGGCTCAGCCAAGACCAGCTCTCTACACATACTTGTCTCAGCTCATTTCACCACAGCCCTGGGAGGTAGGTGATGATACAGATGGGGAAACTGAGGCCCAGAGAGATGTAGTATTGGGGCAGGGATTTGATTCCAAAGCCCATGCTCTTGACTTCATTGCTGTCTGCCTCCCTGCCGAGCCAGGCAACTGGTCCTGTGACAGAGACGCTGTCATCATCTCCAAACTTCGTGAGAGAGACCGAGCCCAGGGAGTAAGATCACAGGGCTTACTAGCAATGGATCAGGACCCGCCAGCTGTCAGCTGGCGCTACGTTTGATCCCCTGCGCTCACTGTGGTGGTTTTAAAATATGTCCACAAATCCTCCCATCAAATCTCCTCTCCTTGAATGTGGGCCATACTTAGTGACACGCTTCTAATGGATAGAATGCAGAGACATGATAGTGAGGGAAAAGTAGCTACTTACGTTTAGCGTCCCTCCTCCAGTGTGTCTTTCTGTGGAATACTGTGATCTCCCAGAGGACGGTCATCATGGCATAATCATTTCTTTTATTGCCAATGCCTCACGCTGCCTAGCACATAATAGCGGCTCGACGATTTTCTTAGTCCATAAACAAATGAAAGAAATCATTCAAAAGGTTGTCATTGGCATTTCTCCAAAGATATTTATGGATTCAGATATATCAGAGTGGCTTAGAAATGTGGTCAAAGCTTAGATTTCCTCAAGAGCAATCTTTTTTTTTTTTTTTTTTTTTGAGACAGAGTCTTGCATTGTTGCCCAGGCTAGATGAGTGCCGTGGCGTCAGCCTAGCTCACAGCAACCTCAAACTCCTGGGCTTAAGCAATCCTACTGCCTCGGCCTCCCGGGTAGCTGGGACTACAGGCATGCACCACTATGCCTGGCTAATTTTTTCTATATATATTTTAGTTGGCCAGATAATTTCTTTCTATTTTTAGTAGAGACAGGGTCTCACTCTTGCTCAGGCTGGTCTCGAACTCCTGACCTTGAGCGATCCACCCGCCTCGGCCTCCCAGAGTGCTAGGATTACAGGCGTGAGCCACCGCGCCCGGCCAAGAGCAATCTTTAGTGACTCTCTACCATGGTAAGCTCAAAGCCAGGGACTTACGAAACACAATGTTCATTGTGAATCCTCTAGCACTTCCCCCTGAATCTGAGAAGATTCCAGAGGCTATCTTAAGCCAGTGTTATTTTCTTCCTTTTCAGGGCAATCAGATTTTTAGACTCACAAATATTAATACTATAAACCCAGAGTAAGAGATAATTTTCCTATGAAGAACTATTCAGATGTTTTCATAAATAATAAAGCATTTGATAAGATGCTGTTTTCTGGTGAATTTCTTGTGTCATCTGCATGTGAGTGCTACATATTAAGCAAACATACTAACGGTTAAACTGAATAATAAAATATATATAGTAAAATTACATTAATCTAAAATCTAATGCAGTCTGAAAACTACTTATAATTAAGGCACAATAATATATTTAGCTGTATTTTGAGTTTATTAAATAAAATGAACCATTATAGCACTTTCATATTTATGCACAGAAAATTACATTATGTGGAGAATATATGTATATTATATACATTTTTATATACACAGTATATATACACATATGTACATGATGTGTGCATATATACACATTGTGTATACATGTAACTGATCCCTCATTGAAATTGAGTCATCTCAGGCAGGAAATTCACTATGAGGTTAGTGTCAATGACACTACGCAAATTGTATTATGATATATTATTCATAACAAAGCTGTATGAAACAACCTAAAAAAAGGAATGAGGCAGAAGTGACCAAGTGTGACTTTGGAGACTGGGTCATGCCTGGCTTGCCCTCTCTTGGGTCACTCACTCTGGAGGAAACCACTGCCACGTCATGCACACACTCAATGGCCCCGTGGAGAGACACACACAGCAAGAACTGAGGCCTCCAGCCAAGAGTCACTTGAATTACCTTGGAAGCAGAGCTCCAGCCCCAGTCAAGCCTTCAAATGCCTGCAACCCTGGCCGACGTCTTGACTGCAACTTCATGAGACGTGCTGAGACAGAACCACCCGGGGTCTGAGTAACTCCCAGATTCCTGACCCTCAGAACCATATGCGACGATAAATATTTGTTGTTTTAAGCTGCTAGGCTTGGGAGTGATTGGTTATGTAGCAACAAATAACTAATAAACACATTCTGTTCCCCTTTTTATTATCTTTTGTCATTATCTGCTTGGCATCACTCCTACCCCCCTCCAGAGCAAGTCTATTCCATGAAGAAGTGAGAAATTTTTGGAAGTTCTTTTGCACAATAGGGTGGTGCAACTTCTCAAGCAGTTTCTGCAGCATTTACCAAGAAACTCACCTCCTCCCAAAGGACAAAGAGATCCCAAGGCTCTTCCGGGCTACAGCCTAGAGCTGGTCCTATTAGTAATATTTTTCATCCCTGAGGACACTCCAGGGTTTTCAGAAGTAGGTGACAGGGAGCCCTGTCCCAGGGGCCTGCTGGTCTCTCTGACTTGCTGCTGGGGGCACAGGAGCCTCCTGTGACAGAGCTCAGGGCAACACCACCAGGTCCTTAACATGTGGGAGAAGAGGTGCCATGTATCCCCCCACCTGGACAGAGCCAGACCAGTGGCCACCATAGTGGGCTCGTCATCTGTGATGGAGGAGGGAGCAGCTGGAGCCCTCCCCCCTAGGTGACAAGCTGCCCCTCACTTCTGAGAAGAAGCGCATGAATCTACTAACAGTGGTTCCCTCTGGAGTGCAGAACTGGATGGCTGGGCAGACAGGAAGACACAGTTTTTCCCTTGTACCCTGTGTGTGTCTATTGAATTTTATACTATGTGCACGTGTTACCTATTCAAAGATATTAATAAATCAATTAAATATATTTAAAGTCACAATTTATCGATTACTAAACTCTAATTAGGTATTCCTAAGAAGGAGTTTGTGGTTTCATAAGTTTGGGTTGCTCAGCTAATGCATGGACTGTCACGTAGTGTACTAAGGAGCTGAGAAGTTTCATAGTAAAGAATCATGTTTCATCTGCTTAAACCTGAATTTTCCAAATTTGTTCAGCCACATAACTATTTTTTCAAGAACTCTATATAAATAACTCTGGCTATAAACAGCCGGCTGTGTGTTTTATGCCACAGGGCTCTGGACTGTGCCATTGACAACATAGTTCCAATGACACACCCTTGAACACCAGATGTGGGGCCAGAAGGTAGGACACAGGGGAGGGGGGCAGTGTGGCCAGAAGTCAGGACGAGGGGCTTGAGGAAATAGAGATCTTGGGGGCGTGAAAGGGGATCTCCAGAGAGAGAAGTCCCCAATCTACTCCACAATTTTCCCAAGGACAAGTTTGTCATTCATTCATTCATTCTTAATTCACTCATTCTTTCAACATCCACTGCGTTTATGGCCTGGGCCTAAATCAGGTGTACTGTCTGCCCTCAAGAAACTCGCCCCTGGTAAGGAAGATATGCTGAAAACGAGGAGCCCCAAGACAGTGCAGCCCTTGTGGGCTTAGGAAAGCCTCTTGCAGAAAGTGGCCTATAAGCCACACCCAAAGCATGAGCTGTATAGTCAGCCGAGGGGAGAAGCGTGGAAGATGCACTAGCAACACTGGGGAGCCCGGAGGCTCAGGAAGCTGAGGGGTGCTGGGGCCCAGGGGGCTGTGCTGGCAGCTGCCCATGGTCCCGGCCCACACCCACAGCCTGCCCTCTTTTCTGGGGTTCCAGGGCTTCCGCATTTCCCACGCTCCTCACCCTGCTGCGGGACCTAACATGGGGGCACGGCAGGAGCTCAGGAGGCAGGAGGAAGAGAGTAAAGTCTGTTCCGATAGGATGGCAGTTGCCACAGCAGGAGCTGGATGATTACAAACCCCAGAAGCTCTGGCATGGGTGGCACCTTTATCAGCAGTCTCAGCCCTGGCTGAGAAGGTGCCTCTTCCTAGATACAGAACCAACAATGCCAGCTTCTCCCGCAGCCCCAGCTTCTCCAATAGGGCAGCAGGAAGTACAAGGTCTGGGTTCCAGCCTAGGAGTACAATGGAATGAATGTTTGTGTCCCCGAAATTTACATGTTGAAATCCTAACCCCTAAGGTGATGGTATTAGGAGGTGGGGACTGTGAGAGGTGATGAGGTCCTGAGAGTGGAGCCCTCAGGAATGGGATCAGTGTACTATCATGAGACCCCAGAGACACTCTCCCACTTCTGCCACCTTTGTACCTGGTGCTCTGTGTCAGTTCCCTCTGTGTGAAATTCCTAAGTAGCTGCTGTTTCCTGACTGGACCCAGGCTAATTCTGTGCTGATTCAGGAAATAGACCCTCAAAGTTGGGGTTGTAGGGTTGTTCGCATGCTTGAGTGTGAGGGCGGAGGTGAACTTATTGCCCATGGAAAATGGGATAATGGTGACCTGTGGCCTCACAATCACTTAATTATCACCTGTGGTTTTTTGGGAGGGAGCACCTATTGAAGATAAGACTTGGGGACAGAAAGTGACCACTGCACTTGACTGTTATAGCAAAATTCATGTCCACAAGGACTGTAGGAGGATGGCTTCTGAGTTCTCTGAAGAGATTACAAAAAGGAGAACAAAATTAAGACAAAAATGAGGAAAAGAAAAAAGAGTAGGAAGGAGGAAGAGAAGAGGAAGAAAAAAATGGATGAAATGAACTATATTAAAATTAAGAATTTATGTTCAAGTGATTCATTAAGAGAATATAAGAAGGCAAACCACAACTGGGGGAAGATATTTGCAACACACATATTTGACAAAGGACTCATAACCAAAATATATAAAGAGCTTCTAGAAATCAATAAGAAGATGGCAGGCAACCCAACAGAAAAATTGGTTAAAGGGCTTGAATGGGCACCTCACAAAAGGGTATGTCGTAGTCATCAACAAACAGATGAGAAGGGCCTAATCTCATTAGTCATTAAGGAAACACCAATTAAAACTACAATGTGTCAAAACCACAATGAGATATCACACACACTAGGATGGCTATTAAAAAAAACAGAGAATAACAAGTGTTGGTACGGATGTGGAGAAATCAAAACCTTTTGCTGGTGAAATGTTAAAAGATGCAGACACTCTGAAAAACAATCTGGTAGTTCCTCAAAAGTTTGATATTCAGCTGTGCACAGTGGAGTGTGTTTGTAATACCAGGTACTTTGTAGGCTGAGGCAGGAAAAGCACTTGAGGCTTGGAGTTCAAGGCTACAGTGCTCTATGATCATGTCTGTGAATAGCCACTGCACTCCAGCCTGGGCAACATAGCAAGACTGCATCTCTAATATTTAAAAAAATTGATTACAAGTTTAACATGGGATACCATTTGACCCAGCATTTCCACTCCTAGGTGGAGTCTCAAGAGAAATGAAAACATGTGTCCACTCAGAAATGTACGTGAATGTTCATAGCAGCATTATGCATAGGAGCCCAAAAGTAAAAACAATCTAAATGTCTACCAACAGATGAATGGATAAACAAAATATGATATGTGCATACAATGGAATATTATTTGGCCATAAAAAGGAATAAAGTACTGACACATGCTGCAACATGGATGAACCTTGAAAACATCATGCTAATTGAAAGAAGCTAGTCACAGAGGACCACACGTCACCTGGTTGCATTTATATGAAATGTCCAGGATACACAAATCTATATATGGTGAAAGTACATTAGTGGTTGCCAGGGGCTGGGAGAATGGAGTATTGCGGGTGACAGCTAAAGGTTATGGGGTTTCCTTTGGACGTGATGAAAATGTTCTAAGATTGATTGTGGTGACAGTTGTACAACTCTGTGAATATATTAAAACCCATTGAATTGGACTCTTTAGATGGACGAATTATATCTCAACAAAGCTGTTATAAAAGAAAAAGAAGGAAGAAAGGAAAGTGGGGAGAGAGAAAGAGAAGAAGGAAGGAAGGAAGGGAGGGAGGAAGGAAGGAGGGAAGGAAGGAATTGCCATACCACCACCCACCCAGCAGAAAGGCTCAGATGAAAAGACAGACTCCCAGGTGCTGCAGAGCATCTGCAGAAACCAGCACTCACGCATTGCTGGGGGAGCGTGACTGGGCACCACCACTTTGGAAGTCAGGTTGGTTACCATACACACCTGTGACCCAGTAATTCCACTCGTACGAATATAAGCAGCAGAAATGCATATATACTTTCACCAAAAGACATGTCCTAGAATGATCAAAGCAACACTTTGTAGCAGACAAACACTGGAAACGACCCAAATATCCATCAACAGTAGAATACACAAACAATTGCTTATATCTTCACAAATGAAGCCTTCATGGCAATGAGCATGAACCATCTACAATGACATAGAACAACAGAGATGAATCTTGCAGAGCTGAGTGACAGAAGCCAGGCCCTAAATTAGAGCCCAGACTGCATGAGTCCATTCATGCAAGTTCAAATAAGCAGAACTGCTACACGGTGTTAGGATCGGGGTGTGGTTACTCTTGAGGGTGAGGGCAGACCTTGGAGGGGCCAGGGGAGGCTCTGGGTGCTGATGATGTGCTTGTTGGTTTTTGACCTGGGTGCTGTCACACAGACATGTCCCTGGCTGTACACGTACCATTTCCATACTTTTCTATATAAATTAAATTCAATAAAACATTTACCAAATTTTAAAAAATAGGGAAAGGAGGAGGAAAAAATAGTTAACACATGCATACCAAATAAGGAAGACAATGTGCCTCAGCAGCTAGTTTTCATTCCCATAACTAGTCTTGAAACCTGTGAGCACCTGCAGCCTCTTGTGCCCCCAGCCGCTGCGGGCCTCCTTCATCTTGTCTGCATCCCTGCTGTCTGCACCCCACCTACCTTGGTGGGGGCATTCAAAGCTGTATTTGTGCAGGATCTGTCTCCTGCCTTTTGTTGTGTCTGGACGTCCTCACTGGCCTGTACGATTGGACAGGAGGTGCTTAGAGGTACCCCAGAGACTTCCCTGGCTTCTAGACCCGTCCTCCTGGCTTGATGTATAGCAGAACCCAGCTTCCCCTGGGTAATCGGGATGGAGCACCCAGGACAGCAAAGGCTCCCCTTCTTTGCCTCTCGGCTCAGGAACATGACCAGCTCAAGATGGTCAAGCATCAGTCTCAACTTCCAATTCAGAGGAACTTTGGTTGCACACACTGGTGGGGTGGCCAGTCCCTGGGGACTTAGACCTTCAAACCAATGCGGCTCCAAGTTGCAGAGATGGGAAGCAGAAACTTGGTGAGGGGCTGTCAGAGGTTACAGTGAGAGGAGCTCCTCCACGCACAGCCCTTGACTCCTGGACCCCTGTATTTGGCCGTGGGAGAAGCAACAACATCCACCGGTTGCAGGTTCAGAGAAAGCAGGGGCTCCACGGAACCCTCTCAGTGTTAGGCAGGCCAGACGCAGTCACCCTAGGTGTCTTCCAAACCAGAGCCCCTTCCCCGTGGGCAGGACCCATCCTTTGCATGCTGTGTGCCCCAAGCCTGGCCCAGACAGGCACCTGGGATGCAGATGAGCAGGTCAGCGCTGCTACCTCACATGGGGAAAGCTGGAACAGGAGAAGGGTCAGGAGGTCCCCTTGGCTGGTCTGACCCCGAGGAGTGGCAGCCGTGACAGGCAGCATTCACAGGGCTCACACAGCAGGGCTCTGTCCATGCCTTGGGTTCCATTGTCACATTCTGTCAAGGCCTTTTACTAACTGGGGCAGCTGCTCTAAGGGGGGACAGTAGAAAATAACAGTTGAAAGGTATTTGCAGTCTTCGCAGGGCTTTTCCCTCGCATTGTCTCCTTGGATGTCACCCAACCCTGTGAGGGGCAGGGTTGAGGCCAAGAGAGAGGATGAGATTTTCCCAAGGACCCTGAGCCCCTCAGTGTTGGAACAAGCTAGGTGCCCTCCCACCCCGTGTGCCAGGAAGCAGCTCCGGCCAGCCTGCCTGTTTCAGACAAGGGAACGGCCAAGCCAGCCCACTCGTCTGAGCCTCACACTGTCATCTGTGGGGTGTGGAGGAGTCTGCCTTCTTACTTCACGAGGTCTTAATAAGATTTTTGCCACCCATGAACAACCATGGGGTCAGGAGTGACAGCATAGGAAACCCGGTTAGACCTTCCAGACGTGATCCACTGGTAGGACACTGAGCCATCCACATACTCGCTCATCATGTGGCCTGTGGACCAGCAGACACTGTGGCACCTGGATGGACATGTGAACTGTCAGCTGTTCCAGCCCTCACAGGAGGCTGGGGATGCCCATGTGTGCAGCAGTGGGAAGTGCTGGTGAGGTCATTTCCGTGCTCTGAGAGACGTGCTGTACTGGGTGGTGTAGTATGTGATATAAACAGTGGACCTGTGATGGTTGTGATCCCATGAGAGCCCACCCCCACTCATCCCGTCTGAAAAATAGGTCACCTGATTGGATGCTGTGCTCTCTGAGAAGCCCCAAGTGATGGTACTGGCTGAAGCTTTTCAGGCAGGAAAGGAAAACATGCGTCTGGAGACTGGAGTACTCACCTGTCACTGTTACGACAAACCACTGCCTTTCTAGGATAGAGGAGGCCTAATGTAGTCAACTTGTCACCAAGCCTTCTGTTGGTCTCAGTTCTGGAGGCTGGAAGTCCAAGATCAAGGTGTCAGTAGGTTTCTGGTGAGGCCTCTCTCCTTGGCTTGCAGATGGCCACCTTCTCCCTGTGTCCTCCCAAGTTTATCCCTCTGTGTGCATGAGCCCCTGATGTCCCTCTGTGTGTCCTCATCTCCTATTCTTATAGGGACACCAGTCCGATTGGATGTGTCCCACACTAATGACCTCATTTGAACTTGAGCACTTCTTTAAAGGCTTCTTTAAAGCCTCTCCAGGTAAAATCATGTTCTGAGGTCCTGGAAGTTAGGGCTTCAACATAAGTGTTTTGGGGAGACACAGACAATCCTATCTTAGTCCATTTTCTGTTGCTTAAAATAGAATATCTGAAACTGGGTAATTTATAAAGGAAAGCAATTTATTTCTTACAGTTATGGAGGCTGAGAAGTCCAAGATTGAGGGGCTACATCCGGTGAGGGATTTCTTGCTGGTGGGGAGTCTCTGCAGAGCCCCGAGGCGGTACAGGGCATCACATGGCGAGGGGGCTGAGTGTGCCAATGTGCTAGCTCAGGTGTCTCTTCCTCTTCACATAAAGCCACCAGCCCCACTCCCGTGATAACCCATTAATCCACTAATCTATTAATCCGTGAGTGGATTAATTCATTCATGAGGGCAGAGGCCTCTGACCCAATCAGCTCTTAAAGGCCCCACGTTTCAATACTGCCACACTGGGGACTAAGTTTCCACGTGAGTGTTAGAGGGGACAAACATTCAAACCATAGCAAGTCCATAACAGCCTGTTTGGCCTGCCAATGGCCTACATACCCCGCTAGCCCAGGAAAGCTTGGGGCGCAGCAGGGGCTGTGGGGGGAGGTGGAGATGGAAGAGGGGCCGTGAGCCGCAGGCTCCTGGAGACTCGGGGAGTCCCACCCAGGCAGAGGATCAGAGAGGGCACTCAAGGCAGTGGGAACAGCACGATTCACGGCACGGGGCAACAAAAGCCATGCCTCCTTTAGGGACAAGTGGTCAGTGAAGCAGCAGCACTCATGGCCGACAGGGACCCGGCCTCCCTGCTGGGAACGCTGTGTGTTGCTAGCTGAGCACCAGGTCTCCTGTAGGATGCTAAGCCGGGAGAGACAAGGTGAGCCGCTAACCACGGAGAGTGCTCACGGTGTGGCCGCGTCAAAGACACGTGGATGGGAGATGGGGCCCGGAATCCACATCCTCGGTTCGCTACTGGCAGTCCACGCCTCTTTGCTGCAGGGGGAGAGCTTTAAAATCTTGGGGATCTGGTCCACACTTCCTGTTTGGCCACCTACCAGCTTGGAGACAGGAGCGAGTTCAGGCTCCGGTTTATTCAGGTAGAAAGTCGAGGGTTCTCTCGAGGATTAATAGTACAATGGAAGTGACACACAGCAGGGTGCAGACATGGTTTGCCTTGTCTTCCTTTGCCTTCTCTGGAAGCTGTTTCCTGTGTAAAATGAGGTAGGCACGTAGCCAGATGCCCTGGGGGTGCAAGAGGATTTGTGTGGGCCCCTGACTGTGGTCTGTGGGGTGAGTGCTGCCCCTGACCCGCTCAGCCCCCGCCTCTCCATGCGCCGCCCAAAGCTGCCACTTCTCATTTCTGAGCTCTGGCTCCTGGCAACCAAGGTCCTCGCAGACCCTGGGGAGGCTCAGGCTGGGACTCAGGAGAGGTGTGCTGTGGGAGGATGCACAGAGGCCTGGGTGGGAGGAAGAGCTCAGTATTGGGGGTGGGAAGACCTGTTTATTTTTCAAACTTGCTCCCAAGAGTTGTTCAGGAATCACCCCAGGGGAGGAGAGTGAGGATGAAGGACATGGTGCTTATCTTCACCATGTGCTCCTGTCTCCAGTCACGTTCCTGACACGTTTAAGGCATGTCCCTGACATGTTTAGAGTTTCAGATCGGATTTTTTTTTCTTTCTTTTTTTTTTTTTTTTGAGACAGAGTCTCACTCTGTTGCCCGGGCTAGAGTGAGTGCCGTGGCATCAGCCTAGCTCACAGCAACCTCAAACTCCTGGGCTTAAGCGATCCTACTGCCTCAGCCTCCCAAGTAGCTGGGACTACAGGCATGCGCCACCATGCCCGGCTAATTTTTTCTATATATATATTTTAGTT
>CM052438.1:16208751-16237392 GCA_028533085.1 Varecia variegata
GGCTAATTTTTTCTATATATATATTTTAGTTGGCCAGCTAATTTCTTTCTATTTTTTAGTAGAGACGGGGTCTCCCTCATTGCTCAGGCTGGTCTCGAACTCCTGACCTTGAGTGATCCACCCGCCTCGGCCTCCCAGAGTGCTAGGATTACAGGCGTGAGCCACCGCGCCCCGCCTCTTTTTTTTTTTTTTTGAGATAGAGTCTCACTCTGTTGCCCAGACTAGAGTGCCATGGCATCAGCCTAGCTCACAGCAACCTCAAACTCCTGGGCTCAAGCAATCCTCCTGCCTCAGCCTCCTGAGTAGCTGGGACTACAGGCATGCGCCACCATGCCCGGCTAATTTTTTCTATATCTATTTTTAGCTGTCCAAATCATTTCTTTCTATTTTTTAGTAGAGACGGGGTCTCGCTCTTGCTCAGGCTGGTCTCAAATTCCTGACCTCGAGCGATCCACCCACCTCGGGCTCCCAGAGTGCTAGGATTATAGGCGTGAGCCACCGTGCCCGGCCCAGATAGGATTTTGCATGGAGGAAAAAGTTCTGCTATAAAGAGAGAGATGGCGGGGCAGGGGAGAGAGAAAGCAAACCAGAAGCAAGTTAATATCTAAGCTCTCTTTCTACTGCAGGTGACAGTGACCTATCACCAGCTCCCACCGGTTCCTGGTAATCCCTTAGGAGCAGGGAGAGGAACCTCATTTTACAGCATTGTGCCCTCAGGGCATAGCTTGTTGTGGCAAGCAAGCCCAGGGTCACTGTTCACTGTCCCAGCTGAACACTGGAAGGTGTCCCACTAAGGGCCAGGCTTGTGGCATCTGACAGAAATCGACACTTATCTGGCGCTGAATCTGTTGCTGTCCACTCACATCACACATATGAACAGGGCTGCACTGAGATTTTGGAAGGCAAACAGATGGCCACGTGCCATTTTCCCTACACCAATTGGGTTCTGGGGTGTATGCGTGTGTGCGAGTGTATGCATACATGTGTATGCGACCCACACCCTCAGCACCTGCCAGCACTTTTCTGGGTCCATTCCTTCTGATCGAGATGTGGGGGGCATTTCTACAATGCCTAAGCCAGGTCCACCGCAGCCCCCTCCTCAGGAGTGTGGAGCTGGCCCTGGGAGATCCTGCCTCACTTTAAAGAGCCGGAAACTCGGGGAGATTTGGGGCAGTCATTTTCCATAGTGGGGTCTGGACAGCACAGTGCGCCTGTCTGCAGAGAACAGAGCTCCCTGCTGATGCACAGGGACACAGAGGAGAGGCAGGGGGACCCTGTGAGCCCAGACTGGTTCTGCCACACCCTGCCCCTGGGCTCTTTGGAGCTCCAGGGTGGCTTCCTTGTCCCAGGTTCCTCTTTTGGTGTAAAGCCAGCTAGAATTGGTTACTTGCAGAAGACCTAAACCCTGCAGAGGCATTTTTGCAGCTTCTCTCTTGCTCTAGAGAATCTGGACTAAGCAAGAAGCCCCTGGAAACTGTGAATGTGGTTCATCCCACGGCAGGTTCTACAGTATATGATGCGTCATTTACCTAATGAGGCTGAACACGGGGTAGGTGACTGTCCTTTCCAGGGTTTGACTACATCCTAGCTCTCTTGAATCAAGCTGGCAAACTCCCTGTGCCACTTGGGGGAACTTGCAGCACGGACTCCACAACTCAGAAAGGCCCCTTCTAATGCCCCCCGAAGGCCATGGCAATCCCACCTTCACAACGCTGCCACCTTCCAGAACCTCTGGCCTTAGCTCCTCACCTCTCAGCTCAGGACCTGGAAAGTTCCCTTGAGCAAAATGCCTAAGCCCAGACACCTGCCCCGCTCCCCCTCACCCCCGCTCACCAACCCACGCGCCAGCCACACACTAGCCCAGCATGGCCTGGGTGCTGGCTCCTCGGTTCCCTCCCAGGCTCGGTAGAGCCCACTCTCTCGCGTGTACCTGCTGCTGCCCTTCCCTCTGCGGCCCATCTGCTCAGAGCAGAAACCGAGGCGAGCTGGCCTGTGCCGCCTTCCCCGCCTTCCCCTTGGCGCCTTCCCGGTGCTGAGCGCTCTGCCTGGCACAAAGCTGGGTTCTGCAAACGCTGGGTGAACCGAAACCCACTGTGGTTGCAGGTTCCTGAGCTGGGCTTTCTTCTCGTTCCCACGCCCAGCCCCGAGTCACGAGCCTGGGAACTGGCCTGTGCCCAGGTCCCCCCACTGTGGCCCAGATGGTGTCTTCCCAGGGGGGCTCTGCCGTCAGGGCTCCTCCCATGCCTCGCTCTGTCAGCCTGCTCCTAGCGTCTGGGCCATACTATGGCCTGCCCAGCCTGCCCTGCCTGCCGGCTGGGAAGGGCTTCCTGTTTCCACTTCTGAAATGAACAGCCAGCTCCAGGGCACAGGGGGCGGGGGACCAATGCCCACACAACTGTCATCCGTCTGAGCGGCACCTAGGCCTCCTGGCGGCCCCTCCCTCGGCCCCTTCTTGTGTCTCCTGTGGGTGGCCTTCAGGAAACGTGACTTAGCAGGCTGAGGCCTGAACTCGGTTGGCAGCTCAGGATCTGGGGAAGAACCGTGAGCCCGAAGCACCCAGAGCCATTTGGGTTTGAGGAGTTGGGGACGTGGGGCAAAGCGGGGTGGGGGCAGCTGTGAGGTTCCAGTTTGGGGGCCACCTGAGGAAGGAGTGGGGCAGATTTAGGGTGCCCATACAATGGTCCCCAGGCCACCAGCAGGGTCCCCCACCTCCCAGTATCCCCGGCTCCCCTCACTGGACTGAGTGCTGGGGAGGGGGCTGCTGGGAGAAGAAGGTCCCCTGTGTGACATGGGGAGCAGGGAGTGTCAAAGGGGCACAAAGAGAATGTGTATTTCAGGAAGGGCCTTCACCAGGGCTAGTTACAAAATAACCGGCCACACAGATCCCAGCTGCACTGAGCCCGGGGTAGGTTTTCACCGGGACAGCCTGTCCCCTCCCTTTCCATTTTCCCTTTGCAGACTCTGAGCCACAGAGGATGACAGAGGGTGACAAAGGGGCTTCTGGAGGCCGGCACTGACACAGAGGAGAAAACCCCACTCAGGCCGCCATGAGGAACCGCAACATCCCCTTGGGGAGGGGGCTGCACTCTCGAGACCAGTGGGTTCCAGGAAGGGGGAGAGCCCGAGGACACTGCCCCCACCTCTGCACTCCAGGGGCTCCCGCAGGACCCCCTGGGGCAGCGCCTAGGAACGCACCCAGCTGCAAGGGACGGGGACCTGTCAGAGGCTCAGGGAAGCAGCTAGTTTTCCTCCCGTAATGCAAGGTCTGGGGCAGGCAGGTGGTTCAGGCTCAGCTGTCCTAGAGCATGCTCTGGGCTGTCCTCTGGATGTGACGCTGCAGACGCTGGGCCCACCACCAAGGAGTGAGGAGGGGCAGAGGCCTGCCAGCTGTACCACTCTCCTGGTGACAGGAAGGCCACAATTTCCCCAGCTGACCCTGGTGAGGGTCACAGGCCACCTAAACCACGAGGGAGGCTGGGGAAGTGGAGAATGCGCTGTCGGAATTGACTTTGACCACGGCCGCCCCAATGGCACGGGGGCAGTGGGTGGGACACTGGAAGCAAACACAGTGTGGGCCCCTGTGGCCACAGCCAGGCAGGGCAGGGGCTGTGGGGTGGGGCAGGAGGATCTGGGACGTGGAGATCAGCATGGAGGTGGCCCGTGGGGTGGAAGCTCCAGGGAGCCCACGTGAAGGCCTCAGGCCCCAGGGCTGGGAGCCCCTTCCTGCCCGGCTCGGATGCAGGAGTGTAGGGCAGCCCCGTGGTGGCCTTTGAGGGTGCAAGGAGCATGCTGCTGTGGCCTTGCGGTCACTGGGCCTGGGGCCCAGCCCTGCTCTCCAGATAGCTGCCACCCTGCAGGACTCCCGAGCCCAGAAATGAGGCAACATGTGGTGAACACCTGGCACCTGGCAGGGACTCCCTGGGTAGCCCTCAGAGGAGGCAGTGGGGTCAGCTGGGGACACAGAGGGTGGGAGAGATGAGAAATGAAACCAAGACAGGGCTGAGTTCCAGGAAGCTGAGACATCGTGCGGCCCCAGCCCAGCCCCACTCGGCTATCAGGGAGGGGGTGCTGGCCCCAAGCCTGGGGCCTTCTCTAGTGCCAGAGTGGTGTGGTTGGTGATAAATGTGGCACCTGTCCCAGGAGCAGGGCTCACTGCCTTAGGCATTCACCTCATCCTAATCTTACTAGAACACTCCTCAACCAGTCTCTGCCCCCACCCAGTGCCCGCCGGGGAACACTGGGGCCTCCTAGTCAGTTAACAGGCTCAGAAGGAGCCTAGGGAGCCCAGGCGCCGAGCAGCGCCCATCCTGCACCGGCCCAGCCCCCTCCACTGATGACACTGTGTTGACACTGCAGAGAGAGGCCTGCTGGGTCGGTCGTTATGCTGAGAAATGAGACATTGCCTAACCCCGGAGGAGAAACCACAAAAGACAAAAACACGCAATGTCGCTGCAGCTGGGCCTGACGGCTCAGCCTGGATCTCACTGGCTGGATCTCGCTGGCTGCGTGGTGGTGGGTGGGGGTGTCATGTTTATCTGTGTTAAAGGAAAGAAAAAGAAGGTTTGCTAGGGTGGGACCATCTTCAAGCCCCCAGACGATCTCCCTCCGCCAGAGGATGAGTGGCGGTTGCCTGGGGCCAGTGCAGTCTGGGAGTCCCGCTGTAGCAGCCCTGGCCAGAACACACCTGCTGAGGCCCAGGAGCAGAGTGCGCCCTGCCCCTCCAGTGTGGGCCCTGCTGTGTCACCGCAGGGCTCTTGCGATGCACTGAGGACCCGAGCCACTGCTTCAGGGCAGCCCCTGCAGGTCTCAGAGCCAGGCCGGCCTGAAGTAAAGACAGAGACACGCCAAGGCCGGCAGCGGGGCAAGGACGCTGCAAAGGCGGCTCCAGAAACCAGGAGGTGCGGAAAGGAGCTGCTCTCAGCTCAGCAGAGGGGCGCACGATGTGCTCGCAGCTCCTGCTGAAGCCCACCACCCTTCATCCTTGGGGTGCACAGGCCTTCAACATGGGCATCCAAAGGCCGGGCCACTGACTGAAGGCTCAGCTCCGGTTCCCCTCCTTCCAGAATATGTTCTGGGCAGTCCTCCTGCCCACTCCCACCCCCTGCCCAGGCTCAGATCCACCTCTTCTCCTCAAAAGGCAAAGTTTTGGGGATCTGGGGCCACTCGTGGGGTGGGTGCTGAAGGTGTGTGTAGGGCCCAGCCTCCACAGCAGGGCCAGGAAGTCAACCTCAGCCTTTCCGGAGGGGAGCCAGGTGCCCCCTGGGGAAGCCCCGGCCCCAAGGGCTCCTCTTGTCCCCTGCTGACCTCTCAGGTACATCCTCCCCTGGCTGCTGCCCGCCTGCACGTCTCTTTCTGAGGCCCTGGCCAGACCCCGAGCCCACTTGCTGTGCAGAAGCTGCGCTGCACTCACGCACGCCAGGAGCCTTCCTGCCCTGGAGGCCCCCTGCTCCTGGTCTCACCCTGCCCGTGCTGGCATCTGTGCCACTCGTCGTAAGTCTCATGTCCACAGAGTCATTTGCGCTCACACCTGTGCAGTGTTCTCAGGGTGGTGGTGCCGTGATTCCTGGCTCAAGTCTGATCGGATTGACTTCCTGCCCTCTGCCTCCGGGTCCCCTCCGCTGCTTGGCACCTTAAGGCTGAAGGCCCCTTGGGGAGACGGCAAGGGGGGCGTCCACCAAGATCACACACAGGTTCGCCTGTGAAAGGGGCCCTGATCTAAACACATGCACCCAGTGACAGACCTGGGAAAATAATGCCAGTGCAGGAGGAGAATGTTACCAAATGCCTGCTTCGTGACACCTTAGGTCCTGGAGGGGCCGAGTTTGGTCCTGGGAAAGTTTTCTCTCAGCAAAGAAAGGTCAAATGGGAAACTGCATCTCAGCCATGGAAGTATGAGCATTTGGTAAAAGTGCAGGAGTCCTGCAGTCTGTGCTCCCCAGGGGCTGTGGGCAAGGAGGGTGCACCTCAATGCCTTCAGTTCTGTGACCATCACCAGGGACAAAATGGCATTATTTTATGTGTCACTGATCCTTGGAGAGGCTGTTTACAGATGGAACAGCCACACAGACGGGGGTGTGGGGGATCCAAACATGGCCCCAAACATGGCCAGGCTGCCCAGGCCCCACCAAGACGCACCCAGGTAGCAACGAGGGTGAGACTGAGCACTGGGCTCTTGCCCATGTCCAAGATAAACGAAGCTGGACACTAGTTAAAGCAGCAACGATGGCCACATTCAATAGTAACTTTGGCAGCAGGGAAGAGACCCCAGGATGAACTGAGCTCGACTTCACCAGAGCAAATGGCAGGAGACCATTTAAAGGGTGGGGTGCGTTCAGGAAAGGCACTGAGGGATGGTAAGGGGGTGGGTCCCTGTGACTAGGCTACCTGGGTGTGCTAATTGGTGCTCACCTGGAGGAGAAACAAACTTCTTATGTCTTTATAAAAGGGGCAGTGGTGCAGGTTGAGCAGGGGTCCACCCAAGTCAGGCCCTTCCCCTCCCACAGGGACTGGGGTGGCATCTCCCCGATGTTTGCATTTCAAAGAGACGGCTCCCAGGTGTGGAGACAGTGCTGGGTGGTGGAAGATGACATTCTCAAAGGGGCAGAGAAAGGATTTACAATTGCAAGCTTTCTAAAGTAACTGCTCTGCGAGGGGCTTCAGGGGCCTGTCTGTCCAACACCTGGTTTGGCTAGAATAAACAGTGAATTCTCCTGGCAGCATTGAGCTCTCTTGTGTAGGCGCTTAAGGGGGTCTGGGCCCCTCAGGATGCAGCCTTGAGCTGTTAGCAACTATGCTCCTGTCTTTACAAGTCTCTTGGTGGGTGGTGCTCAGAGTCTGCAGTTTTTACAGACCAAGGTCCAGGAGTAGTGGAGAAGAGGGCGCAGAGAAACCCTACTGGTCTTTGTCAGCCCCTGCTGCTGCCATACCTATAAGCTCTTCCCCTCCAGGGGACACCACCCCTCCTCTGCTGGTCATCTGGGCACTGCTCTTCCCATCAGGCATTGTCACATTGCATAGGAGTCTACGGTGGTCAGGGAGAGCTCAGAGAGCGCTGTCCTGGGCACAGGTATTGAACAGGCCCCCAAAGAATGCAGCCAGGGCCTGGTGCTGGATCACAGTTGAAATATCACTCTTACCCTTACGCCCCCGGCCCTCTCCCTCAGCTCTGCAGGGCACACAGACCCACGTTTCCACACTGTGTAAGAAGTCGGACTGTCTTGAGGCTGCCATGCAGTGAGGAAGCCCAAGCTAACCACGTAGAAAGGCAATGTGGAGGCCACCGAGACACTGGACAGCCTTTTCCAACCTCCTTCCACCCTAGCCTGGCTGCCAACTGAAAACAGTGAAAAAATATGACCCCAATCAATGCCGTGTGACAATAGTGACCATCAGAATCGTGAGAAATAATAGATCATTATTTAGGGTGGTGCACTATGCAGCAATATGCAACAGAAGCACCTGAGGTCTGTCAGGTAGTGTCCTCGGAGCCCCAGGGAATGTCACCTCTCAGAGAATGCTGTCGTTGATGAGGGTGATGGGGAGGTTTTCAGGGCCATGCTGTGATCTTGTTGCTCGGATATTATCATCAGAAATAAGCTGTGAGGGAGAAGGGTGGGCTGGGGAGAGAAAGGGACAGTGAGCAGGGGAATGGAAGCAGCGTTCCCTAGAAGCAATGGCCACCTGAGCCCAGGGAAAGGGGTTGGAATAATGGCAGCTCATTCCATGTGAAGCCAGGGGAGCCCTGGGATCCCCAGGAAACTGAATATGTGTAAACACTGGAGCCTCAGGCCCGGAACAACTCAGGAGAAACTGACCCCAGAATGTCCCGGAGCATCCTGTGTTCCTCCCATATGACCTGGGCCCCCAGGTTTGGGTGAGTCTGTGCTTCAAGAGGGGCAAAGGGTGGGGTGCTGGGGGGTTGGGGTGCAGGTCCAGGGGCAGATAGGAAAGAGGAAAGACCCAGGTTTGGTGGCCCCTGTGAGAGCCAGGAGAGCGCTGGTTTAATGCCCAGACATGGAAACACCTAACTGGCAAACGGCTCTATTACCAGTTAATTTCTAGCCAGGAAACAGAAACCTCTCCAGTTATTTTAAGCAGAGGGTATTTAGTGCTGGGAATTGATAATAAAGGCGTGGCAAAGGCTGGAGGAGCAAATGGGTCAGAGGGTGTTCTCTAGAGATCCCAAACCGCTCCTGCTCTGCACCTGCATTTGAGCTTCTGGAGATGCTCTCTCTGCCCCAGAGCAGGAGCCACTCTGCTACCAAGATCCTCACTGCCATTGCCTCTGTTACTAATGCTGCTGGGACTACTGTCCTTGTCACCACAGGAGCCATCACCCCCATTGCCACCATTGGAGTGGCAGCCAGCAGCAAAGTGGCTTCTCCCTGCCTCCTACCTTGCCGCCTCTTCTTAGGGCTTCCCATTGACAGGAGTGAACAGAAACTAGTTGCAAGAGAGTCCGGGAAGTGTAGTTGTCAGGCTTCTAGCCCCTGAAATACTGAGGAGAACGGGAAGGGCAGGGATAGAGCTGACGGCCCACACTCCACTTTGGCACAGACGCTGCCAATTTAACTCAATGACTGGTGCTTTCCTTTGAAATGCTCCCATGCCACCAGTGGCACAGTGCTTTGCACCTGCATCCCCTGTGCACAGTGGACTTCACGTGGTCAGAACGAGGCAGGGGCACTCTTGAAAGCACAAATGTGAGTCTCAGTGCTGCAAACTTGCAGGGGCCTCTCCCCCACCTGGGCTCCCACACGACGGTGGTGCAAAGCTCCAGGGTGGATACTGATGGACTCCTCATAGGGCGGGGGTCCCGTGTTGGGGTATGAACTCTGTGGGGGCAGGAGGCTGGTTTATTCCTCCCAAAGACACTAAAGCCATTTAAGTCTTGGAATTCAATGTTCAGAAATACAGCCAGATTTAACAACCCAGAGGTCTTAGTTCTTGGGATAACACCTGAGAAAATGGACTTAGGAATTGGCCAAGGACAAGGCACTGTTCAGGCTGACAGTTTAGGGCAAAGGCTGACTTCAGAAAGCACCCAGTGGACAGGGTGTCGGGCATCCCCCTGCACCAAGCTACTGCTGACATTTAGGCCATGGGGTTGTGGAAGAGACACAGGCAAGAATGTTCTAGATCAGGGCTGGACACTTCGCCCTCAGTGTCCACATGGGCTGAGGACTAGGCATGCTCCCCAGTGATGACCTGGTCTGTGGATATTGAGGTCCCTACCGTGTGCCTGGCTCTGGCATCTGTTGTGGCGGGGAGGTAAACGAGCCCTCTCTGCAGCACTTTGCCCCCCTCCCCTAGCTCCCCTTGCCTTTGCCACCATGAGGCCTTCAGCTCCCGATGGGGGTGGAGGACTGTGGCCACCATCTCTGATTCCCAGCCCCAGCCCCAGCCCAGTGTCTGGCAGGGAGCAGCAAACGTAGGCACGCTGACCCTCCGTGCCGTAAAGCTTGGTCAGGAGGCCCAAACATAATCTGCGCTGGCCTGGGACAAAGGGGCATGATGGAGTCCTCAGGTGATCCAGGCCACCGGGAAGGCTCTGGGTGGCCCAAGGTTTCAATCCCAGCTCCAGCCTCTTCGGCTTGGGCTTCAGAAAGCTCAACTGCAAAATGGAGCTAATAATAACCCCAAGCCCAGTTTGGAGGAGGAAATGGCATATGGCCCTGGTGGGGACTCCACCAGTGGGAGGCGTGGCCCGAAAGGATTGGGTTGCGTCAGTGATTCCATTCTGTCTGCAAGAGCCTGGCACGAACAGAAGTTCTGAACCCACTGAGCTGTGAGATGTAGGAGCAGGTGGGCTTTCCATGCAGAGCCCAGCCAGCATGGAGTGGAGAGGAAGGCAGGTGCACGCTCTTCATTCCGGGAGCTGCAGGTGATGGGTTTGGCAGAGGCCAGGCAGGCCCAGATGGTCCGAGCCTGGCTGCCAGGCTGAGGAGTTGGGACTTGGAAATTTAAAGGGAAGCCTTCAGGAAGCCTCTGCAGAAGACTGGTTTGTCATTGGGCAATTAAAAGAAAAAAATAAACCGCAATGCTAGGGAAGGAGTGGTAGAGGCCCAGGCAGGATCCAGGCAGGTGTGGCTGGGCCTCAGGCATGGGCAGCGCATCCTGTTCTCCAGGCCTCCTCCCTCCTTGGCCCTGGACACCCACCTTGCCCTGGTAGTTTCCAAAGAGGCCCCAAGGCCCCTGCCATGGCCCTGCCCCCACAGGTGGAATCGCTCAGTGCAGCCTGCGACAGGTGGAGCTTCACCCTGGCCAAGGAACCTGCACGTGTGGAGGAGGAGGAGGAGGAGCCGGCCACGCTGCTCTGCCCTAAGGGGAGGAGGCTATTTTGGTTCGGAACCAGGCTGGGTGGATTCTGTTTGCAGATGAGCTTCTGCCGGCAGCCCAGGAAGCTCCATCTGCTCCAGGGAACAGGCTACGAGCTTCATCAGATGGTCCTTACAACCCGAGCGCTCTGCTGCTCTATGGAGCCCTGCCTGGGCCTGAGCCACTTCTGACCACGTCCTCTGGGTGGGCTTGTATGCTCCAGCCCCACACGGGGCCTGGGCAGCGCCACCCAGACAGTGGCCTGCTCGTGTGTAGCAGCTGGTGCCAGGCCAAGGGCTTTACCTGCACTGTCTGGCTTCATCCTCACAAAACCCTAGGGGTGGTAGGTGCAATTTTAGTCCCATTTTATAAATCTGGAAGCTTCAGTTTACAGAAGTTGCACAACCTTCCCAGAGGATGAGGCCAACAAGCAGTGGAACAGGGATTTGGACCTGGGCCGCCTATCCCAGAACCCACGCAGTTGGCCAGGCTGCCATCTGGAGCTTCTGCAGGGCCAGGAACCACCTCTCAGGTCTGATTGGATCCAAAAACATACCTCAGAGAAGAAGGGAGCAAAGTGAACCCGGAGACCCTGAAGCATGCAGTCTCGGAGCAGGAAGCGGACCCTCTGCCAACATGTCCGTTGGTGGGCCTGGGTGGGACACCCTTCCCCGAGGCAAGTCCTGTCCTCCCCAGGGCAGCCATGGGCTGCAGTTCTGTTTTTTGTGCAGACTCAAAGGCACCGCAACTCCCCCTAAAGACCCTGATTCCATCCCCGGGACTGTGCAGCCGGTGGAGCCTCTTGGCAGAGACCGTGGGCGTGTGAGGCATCTCTCCCCAGCCTCTTCCTGTGTCAGTGCTGAGCCCTGTTCTCTCCAGGGCTGCTCAGGCCACTCGGATGACCTGGGATGTTCCCTCCAGGATGTGGCCCACTCTGAGCCTTAAGTGTCCGTGACATTGCCGAGAAAACGGCATGGCTTAGTTTCCCAAAACTTGGATGAATAAACTTTACACCACCACATAAAAAGGCAAAAACTGATATTAAGGAAATGTGCCTCTGTTCATTCTCATAATTTTTATTAAAAATTTCAAAAAGATCTCCTTTGAAAACAAACAACAGAAAGGTGTGTTGTGTCCTCTGCACAGTCAAGGGACGCTGGGAGCCTAGAGACCTCTGCTTGCAGGGCAGCTGTAAAGGGTTTGGGACCTGCCCTCAGTGCACCCCTGCTGGGTTTCCCTTGGCTCCTGGTGGCTGTGAGGCCCTAGCGGACCCTAACTCAGCCCAGAGCATGTCAGGCCTGAGACAGGAGTCAGGCCTGCCCTGAGTGTCCCCATAGGCCAGCCGTGCAAGGGCTGTGACACATTCTGCTCCTGATTCTCCAGGTGGGGCGCCAGCCAGGGGCCCAGCAGGAAGCAAGTCACACACTCCGGAGGAGCACCCTCCCCAGCACCTCCTGGGGAGGTCCCAGAGCAGGGTGGGGAAGGGGATGATGCATGGGGCGGGGGGTGTCAGGTGGAGGAGCTGCCCAGGTCAGCCTCATAAGCCCCACTTCTCAGAGGCCACCAGGTAACTGGGGTGTAGGTACAGGGAGGGTGACCTCGTGGCCTCTGCCGAGCCAGCCACTTCACAGCACCACAGGCACAATTCCTCCTCCAGGTCCCTTTCCAAAGGACCAGGGTAGAAGCATTTTTATGATCCTGCTGTTCGGCTCTGGAATTCCCTGTGGAAGGAGCAGCGGCTGGCTGAGTCCCAGGGCGGAAGGGGGATCCGGGTGCAGCAGGACTGCCCTGCTGCCCTGAGCCAGCCACGCAGCCAAGGAGGGGGCTGGGGCCAAGGCTGACAAGAGGTCCCACCTGAGCGTCTGAGGGTGTGTGAGGCCAGCCCGTGCGTAACATCCACTCCACTTGGGGACATTGCGTGAGGGGCTGTGGAGGAGCAGGGCTGCGGTTCACGTCTCTGGTCCTTTATGGGGCAAAAGAGACAAAGCTGGGCTGATGGCAGAGGGGCCCATAGGAACAGGATCCCCAGGACCTCGCTAACATCTCAGGGTCAGTCGCAGGCTCCAGGCCATGGCCTGGGTGATTGTCGCTTCTTGGGGTGTTTGACTGGGCTCTGGCGCCACCGTGCAGCTTGAGTCTCCCCCAGGACCCCACCCTGGGGCCTGCAGAGGCAGGGGCCGTTTCTGACTGGATTGCACAAAGTTGCCGCATGGGCTGTAGGAGCTCTGCCTGGCTACCACGTCCAACATGTCGCCACCCAAGCCTGTCCTGAGACCCTCTAGGGTCTTCCCCTCTCCACCTAGGCCTGGAACAGTGCCCCCCCTGCTTCCCTGCCAGCCCATGGGCTCCACCTCCACCCCCCCCCCCGTTGCCCTGTCCTCTGACATGCACGTGGTGACACTCTCCAGCACCCCTTCCTTTGCCAGCTCTCTCCCAGGCGTGCGCGGATCCTTACTCTTCCTGTGGTCCCGGCACATCTCACCCCTCAGCCAGCTCCCACCATGACCGTGGCATGAGCGATTTTGATCCCATTTTTTGGACTTGTCAAAAGCCACCGAATCAGCGTGTGGTAAGCCTGGAGGGCAAGCCATCTGCAGGGAGAATCCAGTATACAGGAATCATCCGTTCATGGAATGACCAGATGGTCTGGGCCCCTTTGGATAAACGTGTACTGTGGTGTACCCAACAGGAATGCCAACTGCTTCTGATCCCCTTCTTACGGGAATGGAAAGGACAACAGTCCCAGAAGGATGGCCTCATGCCACACTCCTAAACCTTGTCAATCAGCTGTACCCACAACATTGCCTGTGACATAGCAGCTGCAATGGGCACTACGTGGTTTGGCTTGTATAGTCCACTATAACCTGCCAACATATGACCAGTTTTGGTAGGGTCCAGACCTGTGAATTAAATGGGGACATGGCAGGACCACCACCCCTAAATTACTGAATTTTTTGAGGATGTCACTAATCTCTGCCATTCTCCCTGGGATGTGATACTATTTCTTTCTTTTTTTTTTTGGAAACAGAGTCTTGCTCTGTTGCCTGGGCTAGAGTGCCATGGCGTCAGACCAGCTCACAGCAACCTCTAACTCCTGGGCTCAAGAGATCCTCCTGCCTCAGCCTCCTGAGTAGCTGGGACTACAGGCATGGGCCACCATGCCTGGCTAATTTTTTTTCTTCTATTTTTAGTTGGCCGGCTAATTTCTTTCTTTTAGTAGAGATGGGGTCTCACTCTTGCTGAGGCTGGTCTCGAACCCCTGACCTCAAGCGATCCTCCCATCTCAGCCTCCTAGAGTGCTAGGATTATAGGTATGAACCACCACATGCCTGGCCCAAATGTGATACTATTTTTGATTTACTGTTCCAGCCAGGTGAGGGGGCAGTGTTGGAGGCTTCCACTTGGCCCTCCCAACTCTGGTAGCTCTTATTCCACATTAAGGAACCCACGTGGGGGTTCTGCTTACTGCCAAGAACCTCCATCCTAACGTCCATTCACGAAGTGGAGAGATGACCTGGTGGGCCACAGTGAGGGGAACCTGAGACCTGGTCCCACACACTGTGGTGACACTGGGATCTCTACTCATCAATATCAATTCAGAACCTGCATTCAATGGTCCCAAAAAGTTCTGGATGTTTCCCATTCCTCTGTGCGTGGAGACACAAGTACACGGCTGGGGATCCCTTTGGGGAAGGCCTGGAGGAGTCACTACTGCCTACACTTGCCAAGGGTTGTCGGGTCCAGCCTCTCCTTCCGTCTGGGTGCTGGGTCAGAGGACTGGTTTTGGGCCAGAAATTGGCCAAGGGATTGTGACGTGGGAGTGGGAGGTGGCTGCCCTCAGCCTCCTGATCATGCATCTTGGTTATTATTCTTGCACAATTAAGCCACGCCCTTGCTGACTGCCCACCCAGCCCACCTCTGAGGACTCTGGGTTCTAGGAACCACCTCCTTGGCTCTCTGCACAGCAGGCCCCCAGCTGCTACTCTGACTGGCCACCCACTGAGATAATTGCATCCAACTTGCTTCTGACAGTTAAGTGCCACCATCTGTCCTCTATTCCACTGAGACTCTGTCATCATCCCCGTTGCTATTGGGGTCCCCGTAGCAACCTCTACTGCCAGCTCTGACCCTCAGAGGACAGCACCGCTGAGCTTCTCAACGATGAGCCACCCCCTCCCTAGTGCTCTTTTTGTCATATTAGTGTACAGGGGGTCCATCAGCCCCTCCAGGGTTTTCCTGCCTCACTCGGGGACTTTGGCCTTGGGCTGTCCCTTCCCAGGTGTTCTAGCACACGCCAGCACCATCTCCTAGGGTCTTTGCCTGGGCATGAATTTCCACACCAGCCAGGGTGTACCCACATTGATGGGCCCTCCCTCACCCTGTGCTCCCTGCTCCTTGTTCCAGAACCCAGACACCTGCTATTGGTCTTTCTGGTCCAGTCTGGGCCTGCAGCTTCTTTGGCATAAAATCTCTCCCGTCCCATTCTGACACATGCTATAACACGGATGGACCTTGAGGACATTATGCTGAGTGAGATCAGCCAGCCATGAAAATACAAGTGCTGACTGACTCCACTTCTATGAGGTCCCTAGAGCAGTCAAATTCACAGAGACGGAAAACACAATGGTGGGTGCCAGGGCCTGGGGGAGGGGGAGAGTTAGTGCTTGGTACAGAGTTTCAATTGAGGCAGGCGAAAACATTCTGGAGATGGTTGCACAACAATGTGAATGCACTTAATGCCACTGATCTGTATACCTAAAAATGGTAAGTTTTATGCTATGTGTATTTTACCACAATTTAAAAAAAATCAAAAGACACTTTCCTCTCTCTCAGCAGGCCCAGCCCCTCCCCAGTTGGGCTGCATTGGGATCAGACCCTTCCCATCAGTCTGGCTGGCTGCAGGGAGGGACAGTAGAGGTAGGTCCTGAATAAGCGACATTGTCTTGTTAGACACCTGCCATGTTAGAAGCCATTGTGTGGTCTTTAACGATGGGGGAGGGGGTGGTGCTATGCCTATCAGGAGTGGTCACTTCCATGGACCGAGTGTGTACACAGGAAGTTCTAGGTCCTCACCTGCCCCCACCCATACTCCCCAGCCCAGGTCTAAGGCCCCGACCCTAACCTAGTATGGGGCACCCAGGTTGAGAGTGCCAGAAAATCTAGGAGTAACTTCTAAGCTTCATCCTCTGAACCATCCACCCTCTCCCTTCCATCCCTCAAGGCTCTCGAAGTGCTAGAAATTAGGATTTCCCTGAATGTTCCAGGAGGCCTTCTGGCTTGGACATTTCGAGGTAATTGCACCTTTCTGTTCATCATCTTCTGAGCAGTGCTCAGAGCAGCCTAGCCTCCCGCTCTGCGTCCCTCACACCTCTCACCTGCCACCCCTACCGCAGGACAGGCCCTCAGCCATCCCACTTAGAGTCGGCTCCCCGGGAGACGGGCCTGTGAGGAGTGAGGACAGCAGGACCGGGGCCAAGGGCCCAGGATGCCCTTGCATCCCTCTGGAGCCTTGGACCCCCACAGCAGTGCCCCCTGCAGGAAGAGGGGGCTGGGCCTCTGCACCAGTGACATCAACATCGTGAGCCATTGGCCACGGGCAACCCACTGGGGGCACCATCTTGGGCAAGAACTTTCTCTGAGGCGGAGGAGAGTTCCTGGGGTGTGCAGCTCTGAGGAGGGGATGGGCGGACACCTCCACACCCATCTTCTCTGTGCTGCCGCTTGTCCCAGACCTCCAGTCCCTAGCGGGAGGTGGATTTGCCTTGGGAGGATGGGAGGAAGGCCTGGCAGGCGGTTCGCTCAGGGGGGCAGGGCTTGGTTTGGCGCTCTGCAGTCACCCTCTTGGGATCCTTAATAAGCTTATCCTTGAATTTGTGTTTTGTCAATGAAGTCGATGGGACAGTGGAGCATCTGCGGAGGAGGGGGTCCTTTTTCCCACTTCCTCCCGCCTCCCAGTCAGCATTTTGGGCCGCCCCTCCCCGCCCAGTGCCAGGGACTCCAGGGCCCAGATGTGGCACATGCTCCCCTCCCAGTGGGGCAGAGTCCTGGAGGCCTGTGAGGTTCCAAGCGCACCCACAGGTATCCCTGGGCCCAAGGGGCTGCGATACTGAATAGCAGATAAAAACAGCATTCCTGCTCTCAGAAGCAGGGGCTGTGCACCTTGATTTTGTGCAGCCCTCCCGCCCTGCTCCCAGATTCACCTCTCCGTGTGCACTCTGCCTGTCTTTCTCGCCAGACAAACCCAAGAACACCCTGCAAACTGCCATATGTGGCCAGCACTTTCGCCACCACTGGCCAGGGAAGCTCACCTTTCCAATATCTTCCCGTAGTCATCAGGAAGAGGTCCAGCCCTTTCCTCCTTGCCCTAACCTACAAAAGTAACCCCAGGGCCCAGTCCTATGAACTTGGGGAGGGTGGAGGTGTTAAACTTGAGCTCACCAAAAATTTCTGTGATTTTCCAAGATAGTACATAGGACTGATTTGGGAAGTCTTGCAAGGAACACCAGCCACATTCTGCCTGGCTGGCCGGGTTTCTGTATCTCCAGCGATGGCCAGGTTGGCACTGACACCCTCATGCTGCTGCTCCACTCTGGCCTAGACATGCTGTCATGGCCTTGGGTGCCAGGTCAGAAAGGATCTGATTGTCACCTGTCCCTCACTCATGGAACTGAGTGTGTCTGAAGTTCATTTACTGTGGGTTTTTTTCCCCTCGTGGGTGTAATAAATGAGTCCTAGCCTCAGATGCCAGCACCAGAAATCCAAACAGGGTTGTGCTCCATCCCCTCTGCCTGGGGGCTCAGGAAGTCCCTAGGATGCCCCCCTCACCTGCTCCTCATATCCCACCCCCAGCACACAGAGCTGGAGCTGGGAGCTCACGGGCCCATGGGGACCCATCTGTGCTGTTTGTTTGGGTAAGAGCTCTGTATTTATAGCAGCCTTGCCGGCAGCCCTTGGCAAAGAGAAGGCCATGCCAAGTGCGTATCAAGCAACAGCTGGGCACACGCTCCAGATGACACACTTGGGGAGTGGGGTGTGCAGCCCTCCCCCTCACCCTGGGGGAGCCACCTCCCAGATAATCCCTCCCTTGGCTCCCCAGGGAGGGGTGGGAGAACACAGGACGATTGTCACAGATCATGTGCTGGGAAGAGAGCCACGCAGACCTGAGGCCCAGGAAAGGGGGTGATGAAAACAGCCCTTTGTCCAGGGCCTGGTCTGCCACACACTGGGCTTGTGTTTCCTGCTTTATGACAATTGGGCAAAACATTAGGCTGGGCCATCAATTATTCAGATTTCACTGTGAGGTCAGAACACAGCAGCTCGGTCCTGCCCCCACCCAGAGAGAATGAGAAAGCCGAGGGAGTCGGTTCCAGGACGGGGGCTGTGGGAATTCAGACAGACTCCTGGGCCAGATGCCTGAGGCCCCGACATCCCCCTGTCCCCACCAACCTGCACCTTCAGGTCTCAGTTGCCCACCCTCCATCAGGCCTAACCCTCCCCTGCAGGTACCAGCCACACTGCTGTTCGGGCTTTCCTGGAATTTGGGGGTGGCATTGAACACCCAAAAGCATTACTCCATTTTCATGGAGTAATGTGAGAAACTGTGCAGAAAGCACAGTTGAAGGAATTCTCTGGTGCTCAAGGAGGTCAGCGGCCCCCACCCCCGCAACACACACACACACACACACACACGCACACACACATGGTGCTGACATATTCCTCCAGCTCCTGCAGTTTGCTCAGAGTCTGATCCCTTGCCCTGGCCAGTTGCCCCTCACGTGCTGCCCTCGAGCTTCTCCCAAAGCGTCATTAGCACCCTGCTGAGGTCCTGGCTGCCACCCACCTTTCTCGTTTCTGATATGAGTACTTCAAGCCATACGTTTACCTCTAAGCTGGGATGGGGAACATTTTCATGTTGGAAGGCTGAGTTAATTTAGCTATAATCAAATAAGGCTGCATTCAAGAAACTTCAATTAGGTACATTACTTTGTAAAAATCTAACTACTATGTACTTAATAATTTCAAAAAACGAAAATGACTTGTTAATTTTAAAATTAACTAACCTTTTAATGACTTTGTTGTGTCTGCTTTTTGTTGGAAAGCATTTGAATATTTGGTTGCAGCATGGAGGTCCACAGTTTCAGTTGATCCTCTAGATGTGTATCAGTCATTAATGACCTTAAGGGCGTCTTGACTTGAGTTAGGTAGGAGAATGTAGATTCACAGCAATAAGTGGACGAAAAGCAAGAAAGCATTTTGGGGGCATGTTGCCGAAGGTATGGATAATTCTACTGCATTTTTCTGTATTCCAATTCAATCTTTCTTAGCATCAAACAATGACTTTAAAATGTCATCTACTGACAGCTCAATCAATTCCATCTGTAGTTCTTTAGGTGTCTTGGTGATATCAACTAGGTGAGGCTGAAATGCTAATTTGAGTGTGATGTCATGATTCTCAGAGTCAGTGAACCTTTCATTATATTCTCCAATTATTTAATATTAGGTCTATAATAGCTGTGTATTCTTCAAATGATTTGCATATATCATCCTGCTCATCAATGACCTTTGCTAACTGGAGAAAATGTTAATCTGAAATTTTCTTTTGAAGAAGAAGTGTTTTGAAAAAAGATATCTTTTTTTTTTAAATGCTTGGATTATTTGCCACATATCATAGACTTAGTTTTACCTTCCAAAGAAATATTCAAGTTGTTTGGACTTGAATCACACAGAAATGCTGCATTCCTATAGAAATCTTCTTTCAATAATTCACATTGCTGATTCTGTTCTTCATAAAATTTAACTATCTGTTCTTGCAAAGATAAAATTTTGGCTAACACCTATCCCCTGTGATAGCCAATAAACACACTTTAGAATGATACAGCAAATCTACACTAAATACCTACCTCATTGTTCAACTTTAGCATGTTACAAAACTGATGGTACCATGTTGCATTTGCATGAATATAGTTAACAATACTTATACCTTGTTGCAAAGTCTCACTTAACATAGTAGCTTTAGCACAGAGATTTTGCTGATGCCAGATATAATGGAAAGAAATGAGAGCATGTGGATCTGTTAATATTAATACTTTTTTTTTTGTCTGTGCAATAAACCCTTCATGTTTTCCTGTCATGGAAAGTGCACCATCTGTACATACACTCACTAAATTTACCAAACTCAGTCCAATTTCACTACATTTATCTTAAAAGTTGTTGAAGGTATCTATTCCCCATGTTCTATTCTCAAGAGTGCCCAAAGCAAGTAACTCTTTGTAGCAAAGAAAATCTTCTGTTATGACCCAAATGAAGTATAAACCCTGCACAGAGTCAGTAGTATCAGTTGATTCATCCAAAGCAATTGAATAATATATATTTTCCTTTTGAAGTATTGCATGCAGTTGTTCTGTTAAATTGAAGGCTATTTCACACTGCCGATCAGTTATGGTTCTCCTTGAAAGAAGCAGCTGTTTGTACTTTGAAACATTATCAGGGTCTAAGCATCCTACAAATTCAACAATGCATTCCTTCACAATTTCCGCATCAATGAATAGCTTCCTTCCCCCCCCCCACAAGTATATAAGCTACTTTATAAGTTGCTTCAGTGGCATTATTTGTAGGTCTTATTGCTGCTTGAAAGAATTGTCTTTGCTTTTACTTTTCATCTTTTAATTTCTACAATGCAACCTTCCGTGCCTCTCCCTCTCATTTAAAATATTTGTGGTCCTTATAAGTGTTATAATGCTTATGAGCACTGAATTTCTTTAATGTTGCTGTTGCAGTATCACAAAGCAAGCTTATCATCTTATCTTTAGCAGAAACAAGATAATATTGCAATTCCCAATCCTCATTAAAAAAATCTGTTTTCCTCCTTCATCGTTCTCTTGGTTTTCTTTGACATGATGGGCTTTTAAGCAGACAGAATTAAAAAAATACTGTGGAGCTGTGCAACTATTCACAAATTCCACTTTAAACAGACACACAGTGGACCATTGTCAAAAGCTGATTAAGACACTGGTGGACTCAATCCCTATAAACTCACGCCAACCAGCCTCATTGTGGTTGTGGCACCAGTCAGGAGGAGGAAGTTAGAACTAAATCATGAGCGTGGCAGCCGTCAATTTAGCCCTTATGGCTTACGAATGTTCTAATTGTGCCAGTCAATCTGGGAGGATTATTTCATTGAAACATATTTTATTCTTTGGTATTTTAAATACATTCATTTTAAAAATTAAATAAAAATATAAAAGATGAGCAAAATGTATTAATAAAAATAAAAGGATTTGTTCTGTACAAGTTGGATTCAGTCAAAAGGCCACACTTAAGAACCTAGAAGGCCACATGTGGCCTGAAGGCCACAGGTTCCCTACCCCTGCTCTAAGCACTGTTTTTAGCTGTATCCTGAGATTTTAGACAGGTTGTGTTTTCACTAGCATTCAATTCAGAAGACTGTTTAATTCTCCATGTTATTTCTTTTTTGACCCATGGAATTTTTAGAAGTATTCTGTTTGACTTCCCAATGTTTGGAGGATTTCCAGACATCTTTATGTAATTTATTTCTACTTTAATTCCACTGTGGTCAGAGGATATTCTTGATATGATTTCCAGCCCTTTTAAATGAACTGAGACTTGTTTTATGATCCAGCATCTGGTCTGTGTGTGGAAATAATGTGCCGTCTGCAATGGGGGAACGAAATGTTGTATAAATATCAGTGAGGTCAAGCTGGTTGATAGTGTTGCTCAAGTCTTCTCTGTCCTTGATGATTTTCTGTCTATTGGGTGTTGAAATCTCCCACTGTAATAGTGGATTTGTCTGTTTCTCCTTTAAGTTCTATCAGTTTTTGCCTCATGTGTGTTGAAACTCTCTTATGTACATGCAGAGTTAAGACAGTGCCTTAGTCAGCTTGGGCCACCATAACAAAATATCATAGCCTGTGTGGCTTAAACAACCGAAATTTATTTTCTCACCGTTCTGGAAGCTGGAAGTCCAAGACCAGAGTGGCAGCATGGCGGGGTTGTAGTGAAGGCTCCGTTCCTGGCTTGCTGATGGCTGCCTTCTCACTGTGTGCTCACATAGACTTTCCTCAGTGCAGGCATGCAAAGAAAGCAAGGTCTTTCTCTTTTCCTCTTCCTGTAAGGACACTAATCCTTTCAGATCAGGCTTCCACTCTTACAACCTCATTTAACCTTAATTACCTCCTAAAGACCCTTTTCTTCAAGTACAGTCACATTGAGAGTTAGGGCTTCAATATATAAAGTTAGGGGGGACACAATGAGATGGATGTCTTTTGGATGAATGTAAACTTTTACTAATATGATATACCCCTCTTTATTTCTAGAAGTATTCCTTTTTCTGAAGTCTACCTTATTTGATGTTAATGAAAAAATCCTTATAATCTATGATTAGTGTTTGCATGATACATATTTTTCTATCCTTTTACTATTTATCTTCCTGGGATTTATATTAAAAGTATATTTCTTGTAGATAACATATATTTGGGGGTGCTCTTTAAATTCAGTATGGCCTTCTCTGCCTTTTAGTTTAGTTCATTTTTTTTTTTTTAGTTATTGAAGCAGTTGGCTTTAAACTTGCCATCTTGCTATTTTGTCTACTTTTTGTCCATTGGATCCTTTTTTCTTTTTTTGAATTGTGTATTTTTAAATATTCTATTTTTATCTCATCAATTGGCTTATTATCTATACCTATTATCTTTATTCTCTTACTAGTTGCTTTACAGTTTATAGTATCCATCATTAACTTATCAAATAAGACTATACTTGCTCACATAAGATGAAATTCCTTAAAATATTATACTTTCATTTCTCTCTTTCATCCTTTGTTTCTCTGCTAGCCTTCCATCCTATTGTTGTCAGATACATTTCTACATATGTAATAAACTCCACAATACATTCATATTATTCTTGTTGTAAACAGTCCATTTTCTTCTGAAGAAATTTTTTGAATGAGAAAAAGTTAACAGTTTTTCAGCCCAGCACTTAAAAAATATCTATTTGTCTTCTACCCTGCAATTATTTCTGATGGTCATTATTATTTTTGTTCCCTATATGTAATGTGCCTATTTTTAAAATAGACTTTATTTTTTAAGTTCACAGAAAAATGGAGTGGAAGGTATTGAGACTTCCCCTATACCCCCTCCTCCACGCATGCACAGCCTTCTCCACCGACTGATCAACCTACATGAACACATCACTGTCACCCAGAGTCCTAGTTTACATTAGGGTTTGTTCTTGGCGTTGTTCATATGGGTCTGGACACATGTATAATGCCATGGATCCACCATTGTAGTATTGTACAGAATTGTTTCACCGCTGTAAAAATCCTCTGCACTCCATCTATTCATCCTTTCCTCTTCCCTAACCCTTGACCAATCTTTTTACTTTTTCCAAAATTTTGCCTTTTTCAGAGTGTTATATAGTTGGACTCATACAGTATGTAGCCTTTTCAGATCCACTTCTTTCACTTAGGAATATACATTTAAGTGTCTTCTATGTCTTTTCATGGCCTGACAACTCATTTCTTTTCAGCACTGAATAATATTTCATTGTCTGGATGTACCACATTTTATTTATCCATTCATCTACTGAAGGACATCTTCTGGATGCTACCAAGTTTTGGCAATTATGAAAAAAGCCAATTTTTTTTGTATGGACGTAAGTTTTCAATTCCTTTGGATAAATACCAAGGAGTGCATTGCTGGATTGTATGGTAAGAATATATTTAGTTTTGTAAGAAACCACAAACCATTTTCCCAAGTGGCTGTACCATTTTGCATTCCCACCAGCAATGAATGAGAGTTCTTGTTACTCCACATCTTCATCAGCATTTGTTGTTTGTGTTCTGGATTTTGGCCATTCTAATAAGTGTGTAGTGGTGTCTCATTGCAGTTATAATTTGCGTTTCCCTGATGACATATGATGTGGAACATCTTTTCACATGGTAACTCGACATTTGCATATCTTCTTTGGTGAGGGACACAATATGTCTTTCATTACTAGGTGATTTTGAGATTTTCATCACAGGTTTTTAGCAATTTGAATACAATGATCTTTGCCATGATTTTCTTTGGGTTGATTCTTATTGGGTTTCACTGCATTCTTTAGAATTTGGAACATTTTTAGTCACTATTTCTCCATACTCTTTATCTGCCCATGACTTTTTCCAGGATTATAAGTAGAGTTAAGTTACACCCCCTGACATAGGTTCATTTTTTTCCAGACATTTTTCTCTCTGTGCTTAAATTTGGATACTTCTGGTACCTTGTCTTCAATTTTACTGCCTTTTCTTCTGCCATGTTTCATCTTCTGTTAAGCCCATCCAGTATCTTTTTCAGACTTGCATTATTTTTTTAAATTAACATATAGTGCAATGGACTTTTCTTTCTTTGGTGTACCAGCAAAATTGACAAGCTGATCCTAAAATTTGTAGGAAAATACAGAGTTCCAAAACAGCCAAAACATTCTTGATATAGAACAAAGCTGGGGGCTCACAATTCCCAGTTTCAAAACTAACTGAAAGCTACAATATCAACACCATGTGAGAGTGAAATAATGATAGACATATATCAATGTAAGAGAATTGAGAGTCCACAAATAAACCCACGCATTTATGGGCAATTGATTTTCAACAAGGATTCCAAGACAATTCAATGGGGAAATAATAGTTCTTTCAATAAGTGGTGCAGGGACAACTGGATATCTGCAGGCATAGAAATGAAGGGGGACCCTTAGTTCATACCGTTTATAAAAATCAACTAAGAGGTATCAAAAACCTAAATGTAAGAGCTAAAACTATAAACCTTTTAGAAAAAAATAGATATAAGTGTTTATCATCTTGGATTAAGCTATGGTTTCTTAGATATGATACCTAAAGCACAAGAGACAAAAGGAAAATAGATAAATTGGGCTGCATCAAAATTTAAAACTTACATGTTTAAAGCTGCAGTCCCCAACCCCTTGCCCACTGCCTGTTAGGAACCGGGCCACACAGCAGGAGGTGAGCGGTGGGGCAAGGAAGGGAAGCTTCATCTGTGTTTACAGCAGCTCCCCATCACTGGCATCACCGCATAAGCTCTGCCTGCTGTCAGATCAGCAGCGGCATTAGATTCTCATAGGAGTGCAAACCCTACTGTAAACTACACATGCAAGGGATCTAGGCTGCGTGCTCCCTATGAGAATCTAATGTCTGATGATCTGAGGTGGAGCTGAGGTAGAGAGGTGCTAGTGCTGGGGAGCAGCTGCAAATACAGATTATCATTAGTAGAGAGATTTGACTGCACAATAAATGTAATGTGCTTGAATCATCCTGAAACCATCCCCCTGCCCCAGTCTGTGGAAAAATTGTCTTCCATGAAACTGGTCCCTGGTGCCAAAAAGGTTGGGGACCACTGTTTTAAAGGACACTATCTCAAAGTAAAAAGATAGCCCACAGAATGGGAGAAAATATTTGCAAATTGTATATTTGACTAGTGTTGAGTAGCCAGGATAAATATAAACACACACACACACACACACACACACACACACACACACACGAGGTCTGTCTGGAAAGTATCCAGCCATTGTTAATATAATGAGAACAGTTTGCGTGACATTTATGTAACCTGGCAGCCAAGGAGAGTAGACTGTAGTGTGCATGTGTGAACAATGACGACTTCACTGTACTAGTCAGTAGGGCACTACATGCAGTTGAGTGAGCACGTGTACTGTGTGGCTGTGATGTTCAAAATGACTGAGCAGGTAGAGTAATGAATCTGCGTCAAATTTTGTGTTAAGCTTGAACAATCCTTCACGGAAATTCTTTGGATGATTCGGAAGGCTTTCAGGGATGATGCAATGAGTGCAGTGCAAATAAAAGTGTGGCACAAATGCTTCAAACATGGTCGAGAATCTGTTGAAAGTGATCCACGTTCTAAAAGGCCTGCAACAAGCAGAGCACCTGATAATGTTGAATGTGTACGAGTTAGGTTAAGAAACACTGGGAGGACTGCTGTGTGAGGTGCCAAGGTGCCTACTTTGAAGGGGACTGAGGCATCATTGTCCTATGTACAATGTTTCTTGTATCTTGTGTCCTCTTTAATAAATGTCTCTATTTTTCATATTACCTGGCTGGATACTTTCTGGACAGACCATATATCTATATCTATATCTATATCTATATATATCTTACATACAACACAAGAACAAAAAAACCAATTATGGGCAAAGGATTTGAGTGGACATTTCTCCAAAGAAGGTATACAAATAGTCAATAAGAGCATGAAACGATTCTCAACATCATTATCCATCAGGGAAATGCAAATCACAATGACAATGAGATATCATTTCACACCCTTAGGGTGGCTACAATCAAATATCTCAGATAAGTAAAAGCAATGTTGGCAAGGATGTGGAGCTATTAGAATCTTTATACACTGCTGGTAGGAATGTAAAATGGTGCAGCTGCTTTAGAAAACAGTCTAGAAGTTCCTTGAACAATCAAACATAGAGTTACCACATGACCTAGTAATTCCACCCCTAGGTATAGTCCAAAGAGAAATGAAAACTTATGTCCATACAAAAACTTGACATTAATGTTATTCAAATAGCCAAAGGTGGAAACAACTCAAATGTCTACCAACTGATAAATGGATAAACAAAATGTGGTATATCCATAAAACAGAACATTATTCAGTCATAAAAGCAATGGAGTACTGAAACGTAACAACATGAATGAGCCTTGAAAAAATTTAGCTAAGTGAAAGAAACCAGACACAAAAAGTCACAGACTTTATGATTCCATTTACATAAAATGTCCATAATAGGTAAATCCATAGAGACAGAAAGAAAATTGATAGTTTACAGGGGCTGAAGGAAGGGAGAATGGGGAGTCAGTGCTAATGAGTATAGGTTTTTTTTTTTTCCTTACTGATGATAGATGTTTTGGAAACACATAGCGATGGCATTTGCACACCTTGTGAATATACTAAAAATAACTGAATTGTACACTTCAGAAGGGTTTTATGGCTTGTGAATTATATCTCAATTTTTTAAATGTTTTTAAAAATCAATTGACCATATTTGTGCATGTCTATTTCTGGACTCTCTAATCTATTTCACTGGTAAACGTGTCTATCTGTCCCTTCGCTGTACCATATTGACTTTATTGCTGTAGGCTTAAATTGGGTCGTGTGAATTCTTGATCTTTATTCTTCTTTTTTAAAATTTTTTTTTGCTATTCTAACTTCTTTTCTTTTCCACATAAATTTTAGAATTATCTTGTCCATGTATACAAAGTCTTCTGGGATTTTGACTGGAATTGTGCTGAGTCCATAGATCAATTTGGGGAAAATTGATATATAAACACTATTGAGTCTTCCAATCCATGAACATGGCATGTTTCTCTATTTTTTTAGGTCTTTTTTAATTTCCTTCATCAATGTTTTATAGCTTTAAGCATAAAGATCCTGACTATGTTTTGTTATACTTACAGTAAATATTTCACTTTTTGGAACATCCATACATGTTTTTAAAAAATTTTTGGTTTTTAAACATATATTGCTAGTATATAGAAATACAATTGATTTTCACATGTTGACTTTTTAATCCTAAAACCCTACAAAACTCATCTATTAATTCTAAAATCTTTTCTGTAGATTCATCAGAATTTTCTACATAAACAGCCGCCTGTGAATAGGAGCAGCTCAATTTCTTCTTGTAAAATCTGTATGCTTTTATTTCTTTTTCTTGCCTAATTGCACTTGCTAGTACTTTCAGTACGTTATTGACTAGGGCTAGTGAAAACAGACATCTTTGTCTTTTTCCTGATCTTAGGGAGATGCATTCAGTCTTTATGTTAAGTGTTATGTTAGCTCCAGGTTGCTATAAATACCCTTGATCATATGAAGGAAGTTTCTTACTATTCCTAGTTTGTGCAAAGTTTTTATTTTTTTAAATCATGAATCGGTGTGGAAATTTTTCAATATTTTCTGCACCAGTTGACATTATCTTTCTTCTTTAGTATGTTAATGTGGTTTAATTATCTTGATTAATTTTCAAATATTTAACCAGCCAGCCTGAGCAAGAGCAAGACCCCGTCTCTACTAAAAATAGAAAGAAATTATATGGACAGCTAAAAATATATATAGAAAAAATTAGCCAGGCATGGTGGCACATGCCTATAGTCCCGGCTACTCGGGAGGCTGAGGCAGGAGGATTGCTTGAGCCCAGGAGTTTGAGGTTGCTGTGAGCTAGGCTGAAGCCACGGCACTCACTCTAGCCTGGGCAACAGAGGGAGACTCTGTCTCAAAAACAAAATATATATATATATATATATATATATATATATATTTAACCAGGCTTGTGTTCCGGGATAAACCCCATTTAAGCATGGTATAATTCACACTGAAAAAAAAGAAAAAAAGCATGGCATATTTTTAAAAATATACTTCTGGATTCTGTCTGAGAATATTTTGAATGTTGAGGTTGTTTGTGTCTACATTCATGAGGGACAGGGGTCTGTAGTCTTCTCCTCCTGTATTATTATCTGGTTTTAGTATCAGGATAATGATGGCTTCATAAATTGAGTTGAAAAGTGTTTCCTCCTGTTTTTTAAAAGAGATTGTGTATAATTGGTGTTATTTCTTCTATAATTTTTTGGTAGAATTGACCAACGAAACTCTCTGGGCCATGAAATTCCTTTTTCAAAAAAAATTTTTTTTAACTGAAAATTTAGTTTCTTCAAATGACATGACTGACTATTCAGGTTGTCTGTGTCTTCTGGGGTGAGTTTTGGTAGTTTGTAGCTCTCAGAGAGTTGGTTCATCTAAATTATCAAGATCATGTGCATGGAGTTGTTCATAGAACTCCCTTATTATCCTTTTAATGTGCATAGTGATATCCCCTCTTTAAGTATTGATATAATTAATATGCATCTTCTGTCTTTTTTCCTTATTATTCTGACTGGAAGGTCGTTAATTTTTTTTACTTTTTCAAAGAAACATCTATTTCATTGATTTTTCTCTATTATTTTTCCTTTTTCCAATTACATCGATTTCTCCTGTTATCCTTATTATTTCTTTCCCTCTGCTTGCTTTAGGTGTAGTATGCTTTTCTTTATTTTCTTTATCAAAGCACAAGCTTAGACTTTTTTATATGAATTCTTTCTTTTTTTCTACTAAGAACATTAAGTTCCAAAAAAGTTCCTCTAGCCAATGTTTTACTCTATTCTCGACATTTGGGTCTATTGTATTTTCAATTTCATTTAGTTAAAAATATTTTCTAATTTCCCCTTGAGACGTATTCTTGTCCCATGGATTATTTTGAAGTGCTACT
>CM052438.1:16237892-16253109 GCA_028533085.1 Varecia variegata
TTAGTTAAAAATATTTTCTAATTTCCCCTTGAGACGTATTCTTGTCCCATGGATTATTTTGAAGTGCTACTTTGCAATTGTTTGCTGATTTTTCAGTTACCTTTCTGTTATTGATTTCTAGTTTAACTCCATTATTATCAAAGAACATACTTTGAATTATTTAAATTCTATTAAATTTGTTAAAATTGTTTTATGATATGAGATATGATCTATCTTGGTGAATGCTCCACATGCACTTGAGAAGAAAGAATTTGTGTTCCACTACTGTTGGATGGAGTAGTCTCTAAATGTCAATTGGATCTCCTTGGTAGATAGTGTTCAGTTCTTCTAAATTCTTGCTGATTTTCTGTCTGTTTGTATTGTTGATTATTGAGAGAGGAGTGTTGAAGTCTCAAATTATAATTGTGAGTTTTTCCATTTCTTCTTTTCAGTGTTATTTATTTCGAAGCTCTGTTGTTAGGTGTACATACACAGGACTGTTACGTGTTCTTGCTGAATTGATCTTTTTATCATTGCTCCGTCTGCCCTTTTTATTATGTCTGCTTTTTCTGATATTTATGTACCCACTCTGACTTGTTTGTGGGCATCCTTTCATTTTGTCTTATCTATATAATAATATTTAAATTTTGTTCCTTATAGACAGCACATAATTTGTTCTTATTTTTTAATTCCATTCTTATAACTTTTCTCCTTTAATTTTTGTGTTTAGACCATTGACATACAATGTAATCCTTGATAAGTTGGGGTTTAGGTCTACTATTTTCTTGTTTGTTTTTTCTCTTCATTTTTCCCTTCCTTCTTTCACTTGGATTATTTGAATATTTTTAGTATTCCACTATCATTTAACCCTTAAGATTTTTTTAACTATATTTCTTTGTAATTTTTAAGTAGTTGCACTGTGGATTATAATATACATTCTTAACTTTTCACAATCTACAAAGAATTAATATTTTACTAGTTCAAGTGGAATTTAAAAATCTTAGTACCATACTTTACCCTCCTCCCTTTATTCTATAGTTGCCAAATATATTACATCTACCTACATTGAAAATCCCATCACACAGTGTTATATTAATACTTTGTACATTCAGCGGGAACATAAATTTTAAAGAATTTAAGGCTGGGCATAGTGGCTCACGCCTGTAATCCTAGCACTCTGGGAGGCCGAGGCGGGCGGATTGTTTGAGCTCAGGAGTTCGAGACCAGCCTGACCAAGAGCAAGACCCCGTCTCTACTAAAAATAGAAAGAAATTATCTGGACAACTAAAAATATATATATAGAAAAAGTTAGCCGGGCATGGTAGTGCATGCCTGTAGTCCCAGCTACTCGGGAGGCGGAGGCAGAAGGATTGCTTGAGCCCAGGAGTTTGAGGTTGCTGTGAGCTAGGCTGACACCAGGGCACTCACTCTAGCCCGGGCAACAGAGTGAGACTCTGTCTCAAAAAAAAAAAAAAAAAAGAATTTAAGAGGAAAAAAGTAGTCTGTTATATTTACCCAAATATTTGCCATTTTCGTTATTCTTCCTTAATTCCTGATGTTCCAAGTTTGCTTCTGACATAATTTCCAGAGAAAATGGAAGATGTGACTGAATTGTTACAATCTCATGATAAAACTTTAACAAATAAAGAGTTGTTTTGTACGGATGAGCAAAGAAAGTGGTTTCTCGAGATGGAATCCATTCCTGGTGAAGATGCTGTGAACATTTTTTTTTTTAAGAGAAAATTTTTCCTTCATCTTTTTTCTTTGCTTTCAATATTTTTTAATTTTTTTTATGTTTAGCAATTTATGCTGTGACTGGTCATGGATTTATTTGAGTTTATCCCCTTTGGAATGAACTGAGCTTCTTGAATATGTAGGTTTATATCTTTCACCAAATTTGGGAAGTTTTCCACCAGTGTTTCTTCAAATGTAGCTGTACCTTGGAGATATATTACAGGTTTGGTCTCAAATCACTACAATAAAGTGAGTCACATGAGTTTTGTTGTTTCCTGGTGCATATAAAAATTATTTACATGATACTGTGGTCTATTAAGTGTGCAATAGTAGTAACATGTCTAAAAAATGGACATACTTGAATTTAAAAACATTTTATTACTAAAAAATTCTAACGATCATTTGAGGCTTCAGAGCATTGTAATCTTTTTGCTGGTGGAGGGTCTGGCCTTGATGTTGAAGGCAGCTGACTTATCAGGCTGGTGGCTGCTGAAGGCTGAGGTGTCTGTGGCAATTTCTCAAAATAAGTCAACAATAAACTTTGCTATGTTGATTGACTCTTCTTTTCACCAGTGATTTCTCTGCAGCATGGAAAGCTATTTGATAGCATTTTACCCACAGTAGAACTTCTTTCAAAATTGGAGTCAGTCCTCTCAAATCTGCTGCTGCTTACTTGATAACTAAGTTTATGAATATTCTAAATCCTTTGTTGACATTTCAACAATGTTCACAGCATCTTCACCAGGAATAGATTCCATTTTAAGAAACCACTTTCTTTGTTCATCAATACAAACCAACTCTTTATCTGTTATAGTTTACCGTGAGATTGTAACAGTTCAGTCACATCTTCAGGCTCTACTTCTAATCCAGTTCTCTTGCTGTTTCCACCACATCTGCAGTGACTTCCTCCACTGAAGTCTTGAGCCCTCTAAGTCATCCATGAGGGTTGGAATCAACCTCTTCTAAACTCCTGTTAATGTTGGTATTTTGACCTCCTCCCATGAATCACAAATGTTCTTAATGGCATCTACAATGGTGAATCCTTCCCAGAAGGTTTCGATTTACTTTGCTCAGATCTGTCAGAAGAATCACTATCTACGGCAGCTAGAGCCTTATGAAATATATTCTTAAATTATAAGACTCGAAAGTCAAACTTACTGGATGTTGTGTTAGAAAGCATGAAAACAACATTAATCTCCTTGTACATCTCTCGGTGACCAGGTGCATTGTCAACAAGCAGTAATATTTTAAAGGAAGCTTTTTTTCTGAGTAGTAGGTGTCAACATTGGGTTTTAAACATTCTGTAAGCCATGCTGTCAACAGATGTGCTTTCATTCAGGCATTACTGTTCCATTTCTAGAGCACAGGTAGAATAGATTTAGGATAATTCTTAAGGACCCCAGGATTTTCAGAATGATGAATGATCATTGGCTTCATCTTAAAGTTACCAGCTGCATTAGTCCCTAACAAGAGCATCAGCCTGTCCTTTGATACCAGGCATTGACCTCTCTTTTCCAGCTATGAAAGTCACAGATGGCATCTTCTTATAATAGAAGGCTGTTTCATCTACACTGAAAATCTGTTATTTAGTGTAGCAATCTTCATCAATTATTTTAGCTACATCTTGTGGATAACTTCCTGCAGCTTCTACACCAGCACTTGTTGCTTCACTGTGTATTTTTATGTTACGATGACAACTTCTTCCCTTAAACCTCATGAAAAAACCTCTGTTAGCTTCAAACTCTCCTTCTACAGCTTCATCACCTCCCTCAGCCTTCATACAATTAAAGAGTTAGGGCCTTGCTCTGGAATAGGTTTTGGCTTAAGGGAATGTTGTGGTAGGTTTGATCTTCCATCCAGACCAACAAATCTTTCTCCATATCAGAATAAGATTCTTTTGCTTTGTTATCATTCATGTGTTTGGTGGAGTAGCATTTTTAATTTCCTTCAAGAACTTTTTCTTTGCATTCACAACTCAGCTACTGGGTGCAAGAGGCCTAGTTTTGGGCCTATCTGGGCTTTTGACATGCCTTCCTCACTAAGTTTAGCCATTTCTAGCTTTTGATTTAAAGTAAGAGACACGTGATTCTTCCTTTCACTTAAACACTTAGAGGACATTGTAGGGTTATCCATTGGCCTGATTTCAATAGTGTCACGTCAGCAGGAATAGGGCAGCCTAAGGAGGGGGAGGAAGAAGGCGGAAAGGCTGGTCAGTGGAGCAGTCAGAACACACACATTTATAGATTAAATTTGTAGTCTTACATGGGCACGGTTCACGGCACCCCCAAAACAAGTGCAATAGTAGCCATCGAAGATCACTGATCACAGATCCCCATAACAGATATAATAATAATGGAAAATTGAAATATTATGAGAATTACCAAAACGTGACACAGAGACTCAAAGTGAGCGCGTGCTGTTGGAAAAATGGTGCCAATAGACTTGCTTGATGCAGGGTTGCTGCAGGCCTTCAATTTGTAAAAAACAAAGTATCTGTGAAGTGCAATAAAACAAGGTATACCTGTATCATTTCAGTGTCACAGTGTTCCTCTTCTCCCTTTGTGACTCAATGATACATATGTTTGTTCTTTCGGGAGTATCCCCTAGGTTCCTGATGCTGTGCTCATTAATTTTTTTTTTCTCTGCTGTTCAGATCAGATAGTTTCTATTACTCTAGCTTCAAGTTATGGACTCTTTTCTCTGTTCTCCATTCTGCCATTGAGCCCATCTAGTGAATTTTTAATTTCACTTATTGTAGCTTTCAGTTCTAAAATTTTCATTCGGTTCTTGTTTATACCTTTTCTTTGCTAAAATTTTCAATCCTTCCTTTTATCTCAAGAGTTTCTCCTTAATTATTGCAGCATAGTTATAATAGCTGCTTTAAGTCTTTGATAATTCCAATATCTGTGCCATTTCGGGGTTGGTGCCTTTTGATTTTCTTTTCCCTTGCAGGTTGAGATTTTTCTGGTTCTTCAAATGTAAGGTATTTTGGGTTGTATCCTGAACATTTTGAATATTATGTCATAAGACTATGTGTCTTGTTTAAATCCTAAAGAGAATGCTGATGTGTTTGTTTTAACAGACAATCAACCTGGTTTGGTTTGGGCTATAGGTTCTGACTCACCATCTGTGAGCTGTGGTTCCCATGTCAATTCAGGTCCCGGATCCTTTGCAATGCTGCTTCAATCCACTCTGCCTGTGCATGCTCCCTGTGCCTGCCTGGGCCTGGAGCGACAGTCTACCTTTTTGCTCAATTCTCCAAGCCTGTGGTGTGCTGTGTAGGGACAGATCTATGCATGTGCAGCTCAGACGTGAGCCCAGGAATTCATACACAACCCCATGGCCTTACTCTCTTGAGCTCCCTCCTGTCCATTAGCTCCAGCTCCCTGGAGCCTCCCTTTCCCATTCTGTGGCCAGAAAGCCAGGGCTTCAGTTCCTCACTCTGGTGCACACTTCCCGCAAGTGTGACTGCATGCAGGGCCAGTCTGTGGGAGGACACAGTGAGAGAAAAACACAATGAGACTTTGTCCCTCACTCTGTACCATGGCCTTTCTGGTCAGAGAGAAGGATTCCTGTCCACTGCGTTGCTGTCACTGCCACTGCTGTGGGATTGCTTGTGGCCAGGAAGGGCGAGAACAGGAAAATAGCCAGGGTATTCTCCCCTCTCTGTGACTCTCAGGAGTCCCCTTTCCTGCTCCTCAGAGCAGGGAGAGAGGGCTCCTCTGGGCGCTCTTTCTGTCCACACCCACTATGCCCTCCCAGGTCCCGGGGGGCCTTTGAGTCCAGGCTGGGCAATACTGGAGAAAAAGTAAATGGGAAATGCATCACCAATTTGGTGGCACTTCAGCTTCTGGACTCATTCCCCCAGCTGCCTACCAGGTCCTTTTCAGAGTCCTCAGAGAGCTGCTCCTGCCTTCTGTCCGGGAATCTCGGCTTCACTCCGCAGAGAGACAGGGTGAAATGTGCTCATTCCATCCTGCCCAGACCAAGAACCTCCATCCGTGAATTTTTCATTTCAGATATTGTGTTTTTTCAGCTCTAGGCTTTCCATTTGTTTCTTTCTTTTTATGGTTTCAATGTCTCCCCTCAATATGTTCGCATTTTTCTTTAAATCCTTGAATATAATACTTGTTTTAAAGGCAGTGACTGCTAATTCTATCATCTTTGTTATTTCCTAGTTACTATTGACTTTTTTCTTCTGGCCATGGGTTATATTTTCCCACATTTTTCCATGTTTAACAATTTTTATGGAATGGTGCACTTGAGAATATTATATTGTTGAATATCTAGATTTTGTTGTCTTCCTTTAGAAAGCATTGCATTTTGTTCTGATAGGCACTTAATTCCTTTGTGCATAATAAACTAGAAGCTTTCAAAACTTGTTTTTAAACTTTGTTAAGCTTTTATCTAAGGTCATTTCTTTCTGCAGTCTCTGTTGAACTACGTGTGTCACTTAATGATAGGGATATGTTCTGAGAAATGTGTTGTTCGACTTTATGTTGTGAACAACATAAAGTGCACTTACACAAACCCAGAAGGTACAGCCTACTCCACACCTAGGCTATATGGGGTGTGTGTGTGTGCGTGTGTGTGTATGTGTGTGTGTATATATATATTGCTCCCAGGCTACAAACCTGTACAGCATGCTACTGTGCTGAACACTGTAGGCAACTGTCATACAATGGTAAGGATTTATGTATCTAAACATAGAAACGGTTATGTGTTGCATTATGACTTCACATGAGTACTGCATCACTAGATGATGGGGATCTTTCAGTTCCATGATAACCTTATGGGACCACTGTTGTATATACAATCCGTCGTTGACCAAAACGTTGCTATGTGGCACATGACTGTAATCTGGTGTTCAGCGAGGACTCCCCTCTCTGGCTGGCCAGAACTCGAGTGCTCCCAACCCAGCGTGAGCTCTGGTGAATGCAGCGCCTGAAGCCCCCTGTACTTGTGTTTTGCTGCTGTTCTTTGCCCAGACCTGTGGAGTCTTGCCCTAAAAAGGTGCACATTAGTATTCATCCAAAGACTCAAGGAAACTCCATGCAGATTTATGAACCCCTTTTTCTGCCTGGACACCTCCTACTCAATTCTCTGCCCCACTAATTCCAGCTTCCTCAGCCTCCCCTCATCCTAGTCTCTGTCTCTTCAGCTCAGTGAGTGAGACCACACCATTCTCCACGGGACTCCCTCTCTGCACCAGGGTCTGCAGGCAAGAAGCCAGGCAGATTGCAGGGCTCATGCTATTTGCTCAGCTTCTCTGAGGGATCACATTCCTGCACTGCCTGTTGCCCAAATCTGTAAATGGTAGTTTCATACATTTTGTCTGGTTTTCAACTTGTTTGCAGCAGGAAGGCTAATCTGTTGCCAGTTGCTCTGTCTTGACTAGACGTGGAAGTCTGCTTATTTTAATTAGAATTATTGACCTATATATGTGACTGTTTTGACATCCTATAGGCAAAGCTCTAAACAGCTTTTTAAAAATGTGACCTGATGAAGGGAATAGACTCAGAAATTTAACTGGAGTAAGTTTTTCAAAGCTTGAGCACATTTTCAGATAAATTTGACACACCCCCATGAAAGAGTCTTAAGAAGACCCAGAGACGTTGCTTAGAAAAGGGCTACCATAACATAATAGTATTTGCAAAAGGGATTAAAACCAAACTTGTACTCCTTATTGTTATTGCAAAAGTCATACTTATTCATCATTGAAAAATTAGAATCTAATGGCAAGCTCCCCCCACCACAAAAAGAATCACCCACAATTTCCATCATTTAGTGATTGTCACTCTTTTTATTGTAGTGACTAAACATGTGGACTCTATTATTGATATATCCACACAAATAGTTTTGTATGAAAATTAACTCATAATGTGTGACTTCTGTAAATGTTCTTTTTGAGTCCACCTAGCAGGATGGATCCGACAGACCAACTGGGGAGCTTGTCGCTGACCCTGCAAATCAGGTATTTGCTGCACTGACCTGAAGTGGGCTCATTGCTGTGGCTGGATGTATTTGGAGCGGATGAGCTGACAGAGAAGCCTCCGAGGTCTGCGGTTGCTGGGAGGGCAGGGGAGTGTCCCTTGCGTCCCCTGCGTGTGGGATTGGGCACAGAGAGAATCCACTCATAAGCATATCAGCCCATCCCTCATCCGTACCCCCATGAGGCAGGAGGGCAGACAGGGACAATGAAGGACCGACCATCTGTCTCAATAGTCCATAGAATCCTCCCTAAATTCACTCATTTCATCTAAAAAATAATGACATGAAGCAGGCTAACATACAAGACACCAATTCAAGAAAACTATATTGCACAGATGATTTTTTAAAAGCAAGTTATAAAAAGACAGAGTAATTGTACTAAGAAACTTTAGACAAAGGTTAATTGCTGTGAATAAGCTTAATTATTTAAATTTGACCTTCTTGGCAGCCAGGGCAAAAAAGGAAAATAAAGAGTAATATGAATCTCTTGTTATCTAACATAGTTGCACAATTCCTTATCAGAAGCCCTTGGGGGTGGATGTTTTTCTGAATTCAGAACATGTGGATTTTAGACCAGTGATAATGTTGGTTTACTATGCATATTAAGTAACACCCCAATGGGATCCAGAGGGCAACCCATACCTAGCACATTCATATTTCTGCAGTGAAATATGCAATCACATTAAGACTTTAATGATCCTCCTCTCTGACCAGGTCAGATTTGCCACTGAATGAGTTTGCCATTAATTTATGGGAAAAGTCTTGGTTTTCAGAAATACTTAGGTTTCGGAACTGTGCATTAGAGACTGCCAGCCTGTAACAGAAGCTGTTAATTAATCTCTAGGGAGGGAAAACTGTTTTCCTACTTCAGAAATCTAATACCATGTGGACCGTAGAGATATTGCACAACAAAATGGGCAGGTTCCCCAATGGATGTTTTACAAAAAAAATGCATTGTGTCAACAAACCCTACTGAATGCTATTGGTTGGGCATCTGGCCTGCCACCAGGATGCCGGGGAGGGATGGGAGAGGGCAGGACACAGTTGTGAGTGAGAGATGACCTCGGCCCTTCAGGTACACATCGTGGGGTGGAGTGCTGATGCAGGGGTCACAGAACAAAGGTGGCAGGGATTAAATCCTGGGACGAGGCCAGGGACTGAATCAGAAGAGGCTTTGCAGGGGCAGGGCCAAGAGTAGCGTGTTTGGCTGCAAGTAACAAAGACCCAGGCTCAAGCTGGCCGGAGCAGTCAGATGGATGATCTCGTAACAGGAAGTGCACCGCCAGAGTGGCAATGGGCAACCCATGCCAGGCTCCAGGTGTCTCCCAGTGTTTGGCCCTCCTCAGGGCGTGGCCTCACCCTTGGCTGATAAAAGATGTAACATCCTGACATGGCAAAAGTCCAGTGAAACCTGCTAGACCATTTCTTCCCTTTGGTCTATTTTATCAAGAAGGAAACCTTATCCAGCAACTCCCAACAGACTGTTAAAGGTGACTCCACAGCAGGACAGGGTCCTCAGCCCCCCAGCAAGAGAGGTGAGAGTAGAATGGCTGGCAGTGGCCGGCCAGGACTGGTCCCTACATCACTGTCGGGGAGGACGGGGTACATCAAAGTGGGCCTCACGCAGTGAGGAAAGGGGGTAATGACTGAGGCCAGCCACCCACTGGGCCTGCCCGGGGTGGGGAGGAGGGTGTGGGGGGACAAGATGGAGATAGAGGGGTGGGGTGCAAGGCCAGGGTGATGACTACCGAGAGACATCACTGTGTCTTGAGCTGGTGGGGCCAGGGGCCAGGAGGGGGCAGGAGCTGGTGGGGTGGCGACAGCCTCTGGGAGCAGCACAAGTGGAGGGTGGGGCTCGGGCTCCGCCCCAGCTCAGGCAGATGCAGGGTATGGGTAACGGCCTCAGGGCTGCTGGGCACAGCACAGATAAAAGCCCACCTGCTCTGCGCCCGCACAGGGAAGACAAACTGTGTTTCTTCTCTGCACACACACAACGCTCTGGTCTGCAGATGGGTGGGTTGTGTCCTCCACACCAAGCAATTCAGTCCTCTGGTTCTCTGCAATTCTGACACAATCGGCCTAGATAGTGTCAGCCCCCACAGGTCATGGGCTCAGCCCCGCAAAACTGCCCCCACGTCCAATGCCAACCTGTGCTTCCGACTGATGGACTGTGAATCAGGCGTTCCCACAACCCCCTCCTGGGGTTGAATCCTTTGCTAGAGTGGCTCACAGAACTCAGGAGGGAAACACTGTACTTAGTTTACTGGTTTACTGTGAAAGATATTACAAAGAATCCAGAGGAACAGCCAGATGGAAGAGACGCACAGGGCAAGGCGTATGGAAGGGGTTCGGGGCTTCCATGCTCTTTCCAGGTGTGCCACCCTCCGGGAACCTCCACGCGCTCAGCTACCTGGACGCACTCCAAAATGGAGGCTCTGGTATGTAGACACGATTGAGGACTCATTGGCCTTGGTGATCAACTCTGCCTTCAGCCCATCTCCCCTCTCCAGAGGTCTGAAAATCCCAGCCCTCTAATTGCGTGATTGATTCCCTTGGCAACCAGCCCCCATCCTGAGACTGTGCAGGAGCCCCCAGCCACCAGTCACTGCATTAGCACACAAAGACACTTATGACTTCAGAGATTCCTTGGGTTTTAGGAGCTGTGTGCCAGGAAAAGGAGGGGAAGTAGACACTTTTAGTCTTTTTGTCTTTTAGACCAAATATATAGTTCTCACTATATCACAATATCACACGGTCCTAGTGTAGGAAAGCGACGGGTTAAGCTAGACAAAGGGTTGATGAAATTCCTTCTGTCCATTTACCTTGACACCTAAGTCTTCACAACCACCTGGAAGGCCAGGCTAGAATGTAGCCTCCTGGCGTCTGTGACATCCCACCCAGGAATGTAGCCCTAGCCCCACCTTCTCCCTGCCCGTCCCACAGTCAACCCCACCCAGCCTAGCTGGGGAGGCTGCGTGGGCTGCGTGTGGGGGGGCTGTCACTGGAAACAGCCACCCCTGGTGGCCCTGGGCCCACAGGTGTCAACACCTATGGGGAAGAGACTGGGGGGCCCACGAGGCCCGGCTGGTGGGGTGGGGTTGATTGGGGGGAAATTCCAGGTCCCGGTGCCTGGGGTATGGCCTAGAAGGGGCACAGGCTCTGAGTGGGCACATCCCAGGGGCCACAGACACCTCGCCCATGGGGACATGGGGAGGGGCACCGCTGGAGGAAGGCCCAGGACAGAGGCTCCTCTTGCTGACTCTGAGGGTGGCACTGGCCTCCATGCAGAGGGTGACGGGGGATGCAGGGAACAAGGGGAGGGAGAATTCTAGAGGGAAACCCTGGGGTCTGGCCTGGGCCAGGAGAAGGATGTGCCTCCTTCATCAAGATGGGGCCTCCCAGACAAATAGCTGGGCATGCATTCTTTTCACAGTAGTTTGGGGTCATCGCGAGTATTTTAAAATGGCATAGCGTGCCGTTGTGCAGAGGGTACACACAACTCCCCACCATCCTTGCCAGCCCGGAGCGCAGGCCTTACAGTGTGAGGGCTTGGAAAGCAGAGGAATCCAGGGTGGCCTGCCCCACGCTAAGTGAGGAAGGAGGACCCTCTGCTTCCCTCGTGGGGTGGGCTGTGTTGGTTTGTTGCTTAGTTTGTGAGAGCTGTGAGCATGCCGAGGGCCCATGGGACAGGGCGGAGTGCTCGCTGTCTTCGTTCAGTGTGGAGCTGCACTCCTGGTGGGCAGACCCGGGCTCAGGGGCTCCTCTCCTCCACGGAGCGAGTCGGCCCAGCCTGAGGCCCTAGGTCACAACCATCGGTCACAGGGAGGGAAACGGAGTGTGCGGGAGCCTAGGGCTGGGGCTCTGGGGCCTGGCTCTGCCACACAGATGTCCCTGAGGCCAGTGTCAAGGCTCCTTAACACCAAGAACACTGGATTCAAAGGCTGTGTCACTGGGAAAAGGCCAGTGACAGAGACAAAAGGACCAGGCTCTAGGTGAAGTTGGGGCCTGGGTGCTGGGGCCGATCCCAAAATGAGTCAAGTTAGAGTCCCCTGGATGACAGGTCTCCTTTAGGGTACCACGAGTCTGTGCTTATTCACCCCACCATGGTCCCCAAACCTCTCCTGGCCTGGCTCTGCTCTGCGGGGTCAGATGCAAGGATGCTGAGTCCTGGCCAGGAGGAAGGCGGTGGGGCACACCCAACCGGGCCGCTGCCCACCCTTGCTGTCACATGCCTGCCTGCCAGAGTCCCACAATGCGGCTTTGTGTGGCAGCTGGCTCCGAACACATGCAGAGTGTCTGGGCCAGTGCTGGCCAGCCGGCAGTGCCAGCCCTGGAAGCCAGAGATGCCAGGCTGGGGAGGGAGGAGCCACCGCGCCCAACCCCTCTGGGGCCCAGGCCAGGTGCTGTCCAGGAAACACCTGGGCTGGCCAGGCTTCTTCAGGGGACACCCTGGACCCCTGGGGGCTGTGTCTGGGGAGCAGGAAACCTTCAGCAGAGGCTTAGCCATCAGTCCCCAACTAGCAGGGCCTGCAGGGCGCCCTGGGATCCCGAGGCCACTCAGCTGGACCAGCTCAGCCTGCCGCGGAGATTCCGGACAGAGCCCCCCAGTCACAGGACAATGAGAAAAAGAAAGGACAGCTTTGTCTCCCTTTATTAATATAATGCTAAATTTTTCTGTTTTTTTAAATATGAGTTTTCTTTTTAATGTTAAAACATCCCTTTTTAAATGAAACAGTTATGGCAGATAGAGATTGTTTTTGTGACAACACCTTTAATGGGCAAAATTAAAAGTCGGCCACTCCTTTTTCATCTTTTTTTTAAAATTTGGTTCCTGAAGCTCCCAACCATTGATAGCCGGCCCCCCGCCCCCTGCACTGGCTGGGCTGGCCGGGCACCTCGTGTGGGAGCAGCTGGGCAGTCGGTTGAGCCATCCGTGGGCAGAGGTGTGTCTGGAGGGCCCTGGGAGAGAGAGGCCCAGAGTCTCCAGGGTCTGGGTGGGGGTGGGGACCCTCCTGAGCTGGGACTTTCTTCCTTCTGGAGCAGGGATAGCACTGACGCTCCGTTCCCTGCCCTCCTGCGCCTCCAGAACACTGGCCCCGTGCAGCCCTGAGCTCCACTCCAGCTGCATGGGCAGGGCCTGGGAGTCAGCCAGAGTGGGGGCCCTGTTTTCCTACAGCCTGGCTCTCAGGAACACCCTCAGCAACACCGGACAGGAAGCCCCCTCCTCAGTTCTTCCCTCAGCAGCGGAGGGTGGTGTCGGTGGGCCCTCCCGGTACTCCCTCTTGGCAGTTGCCTGAGTGTGGCTTCAAACAGAGCATTCAGTAGGCACAGCCTCCCACCTGAGCACCTTCACCTGGGTCTGAGAAGAGCGGCCAGCCTTCGGCCACTGGGCACAGGCTCCTGCCTCATGGGGGTGGCTGCTCTGCGTGGGCAGGAGGGGACAGCCCATCTGCCACAGCTGCCGAGCTGCAGGAGCCCTCAGGGACCCTGCAGCTGCAGGGGGCCCCAGGGCCTTAATGTGGCCAAACCCCCCAGGAGATGGCACCAGGCCAGACGCTGGTCCCCAGGGAATTAGGCCATCTGGAGAGAGCGTCTCTCAGGAAAGTTGCTTCTCATTCACAGAAACGTTTAAGAAACAAACCCAAGGAATGTCTGTTTTGGTTCTTCTCCTCGAATGACATGGTAATGTGTCAGACTTAATTTAAGAAATACCCTCAGATATTTTTATTTCCTTTTTGCATTGGATTTGCATTGGTTTTTTAGAAACACAGAAAGCCCCTTCTACCTGGGCCTGAGCCTCACAAGATTTTTAACCCGTTTCAGCCCTGTGGGTGATCAGGTGCCGTTGGTTGCTGAGACTGCCTTTCCCAGGCCAGCGGAGAAAGGCCCCAGGCCCGCGGGGCTCCGGGAGCTCTGCCTGTCCACAGTACCCTGTGGACACCCCTATTCAGGGAGAGGCAAGTGAAGGGGTCTGGGCTTGGAATAGCCCCTGCCCTAGACAGGCTTTTCTGTGTGCACGGAGGGTGCTGGGGGGACTGTGGGGCAGAGGGAAGTTGGCACACCCTCACTGGATGCCACGAGGCCCATCCTGGGACCCCTGAGCCCAGCCCAACCCCTAAGGAGTTCAGGGTCTGGTAGGAATCCCAGGGGTTGAATGAACAGAAGTAGCTTTAAATAACTGCCCAGTGCTGGGTTGCTGGGAGAGACGCCTGCAGAGAAGGCTCTCAGAGCAGAAAAAGGAATGCCCAAGGGTGTGTTCCAGGCCAGGGCATGCATGGGGCTAAGAGGAAGTGTTCGTTCTGCAAAGTGCAGTGTGTGGTCTGGCTGGAGGGTTGCAGGTCTGGCTGGAGAGTTGCTTAGCGCTCCTGATCCCGGTTTCTTTGGCTTCCAGGCTTTGAGCCCAAATCACCGGGGCGTGAGCTTCTGCAGAGCAGGACTCCCTGCCTCTTCCATGGCCCCAGGTGAGGCTGGTGGAGCACCTGGAGGCCAGGGGAAGGGGTGTGAGGCTAGCAGGTGGGGGTGGAGGTGTGGGCAGGGACAGGAGGGTGGAACATGTCACCTCTCTGAGCCAGTTTTCTCATCTGTGAAGTTGAGATGGGTGGGGGAGATAAAAACGCAGAGCTCCCTGGAGAATCTCCTCTAGGAATGCGAGGGGCGGAGTGGGTGCCAGTGGCAGGCACTAAGGGGTCAGAGAGGCACAGCAGGGCAGGCCCTGGACCAACCCCTGGGTGGCCTGAGGATGATCTCAGCCCCCTCAGCTGCCCTGTGGGTGTCCCTGCCTGGCCCAGGCCCAGAGGTGAGACAGAGAACGCCTATTTCTAGACCTTGTTGCTGTGGGGTCCCAGGGCTTTCTCCTTCAGAAATGAGTGGGGGACCCTGCAACACCTTGTTCCCTCTCTGACACTCACTCTCCAGCCAGGTCAGAAGGTGCTGGGTGTCTCACACCGTCAGGACCTAGTGGAGATGGGGCTGCTGGCATGTGGAAGGGAGGCACCGCGGAGAGCTGGTCTCAAGCCTGCACCGGCTGGTGCTGAGCTGTGGGTGTCTACCCAGCAGGGGTCCGAGCCGACCCCCTCGAATCTCAGACAGGGCCACCAACGCCTGGCAGAGCCCAGTGATCGTCCCCAAAGCCTCAAAGTGCCTGCAGAAGCACACTGGTAAGGCAACATTTAAGCTCGAGAAAGCATAATCCAAGCAGCTTCAATCTAAAACGGAGTCTGATATCTAAATGACAGATGCTTAATTTCTCACAATATTTCTGTCATTATGCTGGGACAGATATTATTGGTTTGTTCAAGAACAGTGGGGAGGCCAGGCGCGGTGGCTCACGCCTGTAATCCTAGCACTTGGGAGGCCGAGGCGGGCGGATTGTTTGAGCTCAGGAGTTCGAGACCAGCCTGAGCAAGAGCGAGACCCCGTCTCTACTAAAAATAGAAAGAAATTATCTGGACAACTAAAAATATATATAGAAAAAATTAGCCGGGCATGGTGGCGCATGCCTGTAGTCCCAGCT
>CM052438.1:16263250-16314716 GCA_028533085.1 Varecia variegata
TGTCTCAAAAAACAAACAAACAAAAAAAAAACAGCAGACACTTACTTCTCACAGTTCTGGAGGCTGGAAGTCCAAGGTCAAGAAGCAGATTCAGTGTCTGGTGAAGGCCTGCTTCCTGCTTCACAGGCGGCTGTCTTCGTACTATAACCTCACATGGTGGAAGTGGCAAGAGTTCTCTGGGGTCTCTTTTCTAAGGGCACTAATTCCATTCATGAGGGCTCCACTCTCACGATCCAATCACCTCCCAAAGAGCCCACCTGCAAATACCATCACATTGGAGCTTAGGGTTTTAATACATGAATTTTGGGGGAACACATTCCATCTATAGCAGACAGTCCATGTGTGACCACTTATGAGCGGAAGTGATATGTGTGTTATTTCTGGGCCAAGCATTTAACTGCCAATGCAAGACTTTATGGGACGTCCTTTCCCCCTCTTCCATGGTGATTACCATTATTCTAGAGAGTGGCTGCTTTGTTGTTTTGGGTGCTGGGGTGAGAGTGACGATGATACAGAGCTGAGTTCCCAGCCAACCCTCAATGTGCTGAGAGTTAAACTTGTGTTATTTTAAGCCACTGAGCTTCTGGAACTATTTGTTCTGTAACATAGCTTGGCTGGTCCTGACTGATACACAGAATGATCACCAGGAGTGGGGCGCTGCTGCACAGAAACCAAGATATGTGGCATTTGCTTAAAGGCTGATCAAACAGGCAGTGGGGAAATGGATTTTGGAGGCTGGAAGCATGGCCATCCATGTACTGAATGGCATAATATTTGGTAAATTGTCACCCGGGATAACTTAGAATGTTCAGAGAAAAGAGACTAAGGGTGTTACCCATCCTTTAAAGATGGAGAGGCTGAGAGGACCTGCAATTAAGTCAAAAGAGAGCATGCCCTGAGAAGCACCCTGAGAGCGGATATTGTCAATGAAGTGGAGTCAGACTAGGTAAGATGTTAACTATTAATGCATTTTTGAGAAACTAGTAGTGCCAAAAAAATATGAACTAGGATTATTACAGTTTCTGTCTAGAACTTAACTCTTGGTTTCCAACCTTCTAGAGGCAGGAAGTGGGCTCTCAGCCCCCCAAAAGTCATATTCCCCAATGTCCACTCTATGTGTAGCCAAAGAGAGTAAGAGTGAAGGAAAAACTTTCCAAGGGTAGAGCAGGGCCTTGGGGACAGTGGACTGGCCCAGCCTGCCCAGTGAGCAGGAGTGGGACTCTTCAAGGACTCTTCTCACTTTAGGGCAGGGGCAATATGTACCCAGCAGGATTTCAGGACAGCTGTGGGTGCTGTCTGCTGGGTGCCACCCATTTGTCTCCTTTCTGAATTGGGCTGTTTATTGTGCTATTCTGTCCCTTTGCACCACTATGCATTGGGTGTGTATATGGGGTATGGGGTACAATTTCTCTTTAGGTCAAAGGTCTCTAGACCAAGAGGAACTATGTGGGCCACATGCAAAAACTACTGAGCCTTCCACAGGGGTGCTGGGCTTTGAGCTAGACATTACATAATATCCCTCAACTCAAATTCCTGTTATCCTGTCTCTGGCCTTTAGACCTAAATTAAAAAGGCATCTAAGATTGGGCCAGGCCCACCTGGGGAGGGGAAAAATACATTTTGTGTGTGGGAAGGAAGAGATGACTAGTTCCCCTGGGTGGATGCTCTCTCTTGCCCTCTGCCATGGCGACCAGCACATTCTAGACAGAGGCTGCCCCATCAACCTGGTGTTCCCAGATGCCTCACCATGGACATGTAGCATGGCCAGAAATAAATCTTTGGGGTTTGCAATGTGGCCCAGCCTCTCCTGACTGATGCAGGGACTCTAGCCATCCTACCTCTTGAAGAAGTGTCTCTGGAGCTACTGACCTGCTCCAGCCAGGGCTGCGGTCCCTCTGCACCTGGCACAGCAGCTCTCACCTGGGACTCCCTCTCCCCTCCATCCTGTGTTGAATGCCTGGCTTTCTGGATCACACGTCTCTCTCTTTCTTGCTTTACTTCTTTATTTGAGTGAAGCATGATCTCTGGTAGCTTCCTACCATGAGAAAGGATGCATGGGAGGTAAATTTTTTGAAACCTCATGCATCTAAAAATACTTGGTTTATAGTCCAGCTGGGTGAAGGCTGGAAAGTAATTTTCCTTTAGATTTCCAAGGCTCTGATCCTTTCCTTCTAACTTCTACTGGTTCTGTGTAGAAGCCCATGGCCCTTCTGCCTCCTGATTGTCTGTATGTGACCTGCTTTTAATGTCAGGACACTTTTGTCCCAGTATTCTGAAACTCAATAGTCATATGTCTTGGTGTAGGGCTATTTTTTCCCATTGTGCTGGGCTCTCTGTGGGCCCTTTCAACAAATGTCTTGAAAACGTCCTTGGATTAATTCATTGGTGACTTTCTCTCCTGTGTTTTCTCTGATCATTCTATTGGGGTTCCTATAAACTTTGCTTATTTTTATGTTCAGTGCACTAATTGGTTTTTAACTTTTTTCTCCTATTTCCAATTTTTTTTTCTTGTTGTTCTTTTTGTTCTACTTTCATGAAGTTTTTCTCAACATGCTCTTCCAATCCTTCTGTTGAAGGTTTTTCTTTTTTTTTTTTGTTTCTTCTTTGTTTTTTTTTTTGCTAGTGTTTTTCCTTCAAATGCTGAAGGTTTTTTCTCTTACATTTCTGCTATCTTCTTTGAGTCTCCCAAGAAGCATTTTTCCTAAAGGCTTCTTTATGTATGTTCTCTCTTCATCGGTTGTGATACCTTTTTAAATTTCTCTAACGACATTATTGATAGTTTTGTTGAAGTGTATCTCTCTGCATAGTCTCTGTTTCTTCCAACTTGCTTTTTAAAAATCTACTGTGACTTTGTATTTCATGACACAGGCTTTCCTGAGAGGCCAGGTCAGCTCGGGCTGCCTGCTCATATTTGCCTGGGAGGGACCGAGAGACTGATTAGAAGTTCTGTGCATATGAGTGGCAGCGTTAACTGCGGCCTTCCCTGTGGGGTGAGCTGGCTGTTACTTGGGCAAAAAAGATGTCCCAATGTTTAGGTGCTTCCCCCAGAAAGACCCTGCTAGTCTCCTGGATGCCTGCATTCTGAAATCCCAGAAAGGGGCTTTTGGGTCTCAGCATCCAATATCCACACATGCTTTTAATCCTCCTGATCCTATCACAGTGCCTCTGCCCTTAATTGTGCCTGGGGCCTCCCAGCCCAAGGCGCTCCCTTTTACTTTCTTCAGATAATAAACATCTTCAGATAATAAACATGCAGTCTTGCACCAGGATGGAGGGGCAGCTGTCGGGATGCAGAACTGGGGAGGGGATCTAGGCATCTGAGAGCCCCTTAGACAGGCTTTTAGCCAGTCCTTCTTATTTTAGCCCTTCACCCTTGAGATCAGAGGTGCCTGGTGCCCCCTTTCTTGAGTTTTCTGGGAGTCCCACAGGGTTTGTTTTCAGCTTTCCTTCCCGGCTACTATCTCAGGATTTCATTTTCTCGGGTCTGCTAAGTATTTTAGCTTCAACAATTGTGTTGCTCTTACTTCCTCTCTTGCTCTCCCTGTTCTTGTGGATTTCTGCTTTATAACAACTGTTTCAGACGCTCCAGAGGGAAGCTGAAGTCAACACATATTGTCCCTCTACCATCTTTACCCAGAAACTCAACCCCTCCAGCCTTGAGTCTCTTTACTCCCCAGACATATCTCACTACACTTGCTCTTGCCTGGTCGCTCTGCTTTTTTGTTCCTTCCATTGAAAGGAGATGCCCCATCTTCACATGTACAGAAGCCACTGCTGTCAAATCCTACTTAGTAAGAAAAACACCAACCCACAGTTATGGTGAGATTTCCTCTGGGGAAGAGAGCTGTATCTCTCTGGAAGATACCGCCACATGGGCTTCAGATAACGGCTGTCTGAGGTTCCAGTCAGCAAACTCCACAACAATCAACAATACTTGATGGATTACAGAGAAACCAGCCAAGTGACTGAGTTTTGTAACCAGAATGCCAGGGGCCACAGCTGAAACCCTCTTGGAGGCCACATTCATGGAGAACTCTTGCGCAGGGGTGTGCTAGTGCAAAGGACCCTTGACCCAGGCTGGCTTCCCCTCACGAAGACAGGGTTGTTCATGCCATAGTAGCCCAATGTCTAGAATAGTGTACACGCATAGGAGGCCCCCCATTGTGTATACAGGCTAAGAGGGACCCGGTACGGGTCACGGAGGTGGAGAGATGCCTCATCTTGAAGACTGGGCAGAATTTTGCTGGCTGGGGAGGGGCTGGGAGGGTATGGGTGGCTGGTAAGTCAGCTTAGGGCCGGCTCCCTTCTTAATGAAGTGACTGATGGTGACATGTGGCAGGAACGGAGGAACATTCTGAATCATTACTTGGTCAGGACACAAATCTCTTAAATGTCATCAACACAATCTGCCTGGGAGAAAAACGATTACTTTCTGCCAAACACAGACCCTCTTGGAGAAACCTGACCCAGCACCTCAGTAGTCTCCCCAGAGGGCAGCAACTCCGTCAGCCAGAGAGAATTTTAGGGTTTTAGTTACAGACACCCAGAGTGCTCAAACGTCCATGCAAGGTTATGATCACCATGACATGCAACGCAGAATGGTTGTCTCAGTTCCCCCTTGGTTTCTTGAAAAGTTAAGTCTTTCCTGCCTGGGCCCCTGTGAGCAGAATGACTCTCCCCCGCACCCCCATTTGGAGTTCAGTGCCTGGGCCACCTCCATTCTCCCTGCTCCTCTCAGGATTCGGCACGGTGACTGACTCCTTGGAATGGCCAATAAAGACAATGAACCAGGGGCTGCCAGCCAGGGTCTGAAAAGGGCCAGGCAAAAAGGGGTTTAGTGAGCTGGGTTACCAGGCGGCAGGAAGTTACTCACTGTTCTCTCCCGTGAGGGCCTAGGCCTGGAGAGTGGCTGGGGCCACGGGGTGGGAGGTGGGGGTACCGGTGAAAGTCAAGGGCAGGTTGGCCAGGCCCAGGCAGGGAGGCAGCAGGCTGGGCTCAGCCTAGGGTTTCCTCCCAGAGGCCCAGACATGGGTGGGTGGGGCACGGTGGGCGGGGTCCTCGCAGCTGGTGGCGTTAGAAGCCTCCCGAGCCACGGTGGGAGAGGGGCAGCCTAGAGAAGTTGGCAGCGGGCCTGGGACAGGGAGGAGGAGGAAGGGGCCCCGCGTTCCCTGAACTGCGGTGCCGGCTGCCCTGGCACGTAGTTCATTTCTGCAAGCACAGGCTGTGGTGAGCACGTCGCCCGGGCTGCCAGGTTAACCAGGCCAGCCCAGGGCCAGTCCCGCTCCAGCTGACCCAGGCTCAAGGACAGCACCGCCGCGCCCCGGGTCTCCAGCCGTCCAGGGAGGGCCCTGTCCCTCCCACGGAAGCTGCCCCGCCCCACCCGTGACCTCCCTCCCGTCTGGGCCTGGCCGACTCCCAGAGGTCAGCGAGGGAAAAGCATGGAGGGGGCGAGCGGCCTGAAGCTGTAGGCGCGGCCACCCGGGAAACCCGCAGCGCTGGGTTGCGGTACTAGCCTGTTCCGCCCCTAGGCGAGGCCGGCCGCCCGGCTCCTAGCCAGAGCGGACACGCCTCCTCGTCCGCGCCCCTCGCGGGCGGGGCTGGAGGGATAAAAGGGCATCCTACAGAGCCCTCCTCTCCACGCCAGCATTCAAGGCTGTAATCACACAAAAGCTGTGGCAGGAAAAAGTCCGGCCGGGTCCCCGCTGCAGGGGGTACGGGCAGCAGCCCCGAGCGGCTACACCCGGACCAGCCGCCCGCGGACGTCGTGCGTCAGCGTGCTCAGCGCCCAGTTCCAACTTCCGCCCCTCCTCCCGCCGGCCAAGTGGGCACGCCCATTGGCGCGCGCAGGCCCGGCAGCCCAGTAGGCCCTTCCAGCGGCCTGGATTGGCCCGCCGTGCACTCACCAACCAATGGGGCCCGCCCCTGCCCTCGACCACGCCTCCCCCAATGCGCGGGCGCGCGACCGCACCGTCCTGCCGGTGCGCGCCCCGGCCTCCCCGCCCCCTTTGCGCGCGCTGCTCCCTGCGGCCGCCGCCGCCTGTAACCTGCGCCGCCAGGATGTGGCTGGGGGCTGACGTCGGGTCCAGATGTGGCCCCGGCCCCGCCCACCCCCGGGGGCCGGGCCGCCCACACCGAGGCGCTGCGCGCACGGCAGCTGTCCCGCCTGCCACAATGCGCGGCGAAGCTGTGGCCGAGACTTGGTGCGGTCGTCCCTAACGTCGCCGCTCGGCATCCTTAGGACAGGCCGCCCCTGACGCCGCGCGGGGAACCCACTGGCCCGTGCCCCCCCCATGCGTTCACTCTTCGGTGCCCGGCCGGGCCGGCGCCTCACGAACGCGGAGCCGCGCGGGTGACGGCAGAGGCGGCTGCGCGCCCAGCCTAGCCCAGCCCGAGGAGAGGGCGCGCCGCGCCGCGCCCCCGCCCCCCGCCCGCTCTCGGGAGACCGTGGGTGCGGATGCACCGCTGACGAATCGCCACGACGAGCACTGCCGCCGGCCCGCCGGCCGGAGCCCGCAGCATGGCAGCCGCCGCCTATGTGGACCACTTCGCCGCCGAGTGCCTCGTGTCCATGTCAAGCCGCGCGGTCGTGCACGGGCCGCGGGAGGGGCCGGAGTCCCGGCCCGAGGGCGCGGCCGTCGCCGCCACCCCCACACTACCCCGCGTCGAGGAGCGCCGCGACGGCAAGGACAGCGCTTCGCTCTTCGTGGTGGCGCGGATCCTAGCGGACCTCAACCAGCAAGCGCCGGCGCCTGCCCCGGGGGAGCGCAGGGAGGGCGCCGCGGCCCGCAAGGCTAGGACCCCCTGTCGCCTGCCGCCCGCGCCGCCGCCGGTCCCCGAGCCCGCCTACCCGGGCGGCGAAGGCACTGCAGCCGCGCCCCCCAGCCCGGCGTGGAGCGAGCCTGAGCCCGAGGCGGGGTTGGAGCCGGAGCGGGAGCCGGGGCCCGCGGGGAGCGGCGAGCCCGGCCTCAGACAAAGGGGTCGGCGGAGCCGAAGCCGTGCCGACCTCGAGTCCCCGCAGAGAAAGCACAAGTGCCACTACGTGGGCTGTGAGAAAGTTTACGGGAAATCCTCGCACCTCAAGGCGCACCTGAGAACTCACACAGGTCAGTGGTGCGGCGCGGGCGCCAGAGCGCGCAGACGGGGCCGGCGTGAGCTGCCCGGCCACGCCCCCGGAGCCGCCGGCCGGGCGCGGGGCGCTGGCGGACCGAGGACGGTCGGGCCTCGCCCCTTCCCCCGCCGCTCCGTCTACAGCCGCCTCGCGCTAGGCGTGAGGCGGGTCCCGGCTCTTGGAGCCGGCGCCCGCTCGGCGACCGCGCCCCCGCCGGGCACGCCCCCTCCCCGGGCGCGCTTGGGCGGGGCCGCGGGGGCGGATGTCGTCATCTGGGCCGGGGGCGGGGACCCCGCCCAGACTGGGGGGCCGTGCGGGCAGGTGCGGGCGGGGACCGCAGGCGACGCTGGTGACGGTGGGGCGCTGGGAACCAGGGGGTTGGGTGGGTGTTTTCTCCCGAGTCCCACCTCCTCCCCTCCCCCGCCGGCTGGCCGCGCGCTCGGGAGGGGAGGGGACGGCCCAGGCGCGCGGCGGGCGAAGTTCACGCAGGGACAGGACTCCCTTTAGCCACTCGGCACATTCTTCGCTCTCTTCTTCCTGTAATTTTTCCAGCGCACTAAGGTTTAATTTGTCGTAGCCAGAGCCAGCAACCGCGCTGGGCGACGCGGGGGGCGGTCCCGGGTCCCTGAGTCCTGCCTGCGGCTCTTTGTGGGAGCCCCCGCCCATCCGGCCGGCGAGGGCGCGCCCTGCCCGAGGGGCTCCGGGCCTGGCGGCGCTTTCTCCCGAAAGTAGGGCCCTGCCTGCTGCCTGGCGAGACCGCGGTCCTCTTCCCCGCCTGACTCTCACCTGCCCTGGGGCCGGATGCGGGCAGGCTGCACCTGCACGGGGGCGGGCCACCTGAGCCCGGAGCCTGGAGGGTGCTGACCGCCGCCCGCCCCCACCAACCCCGGAGTAGTAGTTCCCATCGCGCGGGCCCGTATCTTTGTACTTAATTCATCTATGGCAGTTTTTTTTTTCTTTTTAAAATTTCAACACAAACACTTTAATGGATGGCAATCCCCCTCTCTCAGTTTGGTTCAAAAAATCGTCTGTTTCTCTTAGCTCGCGTAAACTCTTCTGTGACACTTAACTCTTCCACCTTTGCGGCAGGTCGGCAACCCATATAGTTAATACTGCTACCATCTTACCAAGGGTTGCGTTTTCTCATTTGTAACTTAGCCCCCATGCTGAATAAAAGGCATAAAAAGAAACTACAGCCTTCGATATCCTAGAGCTGAAAGCCCTTTTCTCCCGTACATTTGGAATTGAGCGGGCCTGAGGTCGCAGGTGAGGCGGGCGGATCTTGGACTAACTTTCTGCCTCCCGCTTCCTGGCCCCTTGCGGTGGCCACCCCAAATCACGTGGCAGGTGAGGGGGTAGAGGGTGAAAGCGAGGCCATTTCCAGGCAATCCGGGTCAATTAAGGGTGCGTGGGCTGGGAGAGAGGTGAGGTTAGCGTAAGGCTCGGAGTTCTGCTTGGGAACGCTGCCGCCTGGGTGGGTGTGGCCGTGGGGGAGGGGCCAAGCTAGGGGCTTGGGGCGTGGTTGGGGCTGAGATCCTTTTTGGAGGGCGAGGCTCCTGCTAGGCGGGGAACTTAATGATTGGGAAATCCTGCAGGCGGTCTCAAGGTGGCTTCCCACCCAGCAGCACCTGGTAGCTGGCTTCGAGAATTGCGGAGAGGCTGGACTGGAGGAGGGGCTCGCTGTCATGGGCGGGGCCGGCTCTGCCCTAGCCTCAGCCCTGGGATGTTTTCCTGGTGGGCTTGCCCCCTCGGTCAGCCTGTGCTGGCCCTGAGCGAGCCCCTTGGCTAGAGAATTGAGGCAGGGGCGCTGGAGACCCGGGCCTCCCGCCATGGGGTTGTATCCAGTCTCTTTGGAGTGCCTAGAAACTCAAGACAGGCCAAAGAGAATGGAACCAACCCTCTTTGCCGCAGTGTACATAGTTCTTAGTTCTTAGAGCAGGGAACCTGCTCCGCCCCTCAGGTGAGCAGAGATTAGAGGCGCGATCTCCAGGGTGGTTGCAGGCCTCCGAGTGAGTCAGGAGTGTATGGGGCTCCCTGCGGGGGTGTGGAGGGGGGCGATAGGGGCAAGGGTTGGAAAGAATGCAGATTTCCAGGCCCTGGATGCTTTACATACATCCAGTTCCAGCCTGCAGCTGGGAACTGCGTTTTAACTGGTACTCCAGGTGAATCTGATTGTAAGAATTGGACATCCCAAAAACCTGCCCCTGGAGGGAGTCTGGTTCAGCAGCTGGTGGAGGACACCTCTGGGGAGCCCATTTCCAGTTCCCTGCCCAGGTGCGCAGAGCATAAGTCACTGGTGGTGTTCATAGGGAAGATGGGAGCTTCTCCCTCCCACAGAAGGGAGAAGCTGGCCAGGGTGACTGACAGGCTTGGCCACACTAGGATGGCTTCATTGCAGACAGGTTCGGAAGTGGCTGTGGTTTGGCTTGTGGGCCTCCGGAAGTGTTCTAGGAGTCTCTGCAGGCAGTGACTGAGGTCATGCCAGGCCCTCTACTCCACTAGGACCCCTCTTCCCAGGACCCATAGTGATTTCATGGCAGAGGGTGAATATCAAAACCACTTTAGCCAAGAAGGTAGCCAGGAGCTCTGTGCTGTTTAGGTCTGTGGCTAGGGATGGATTCCCAGACCTCCTTACAGCTTGAAGATGTCTGCCCTGACCACCTGGAAAGTTTTCAGGGAAATGAGTTCATGTATGTGAAGACTCTTTGGAAGGTGCAAGGGTCAGCCTTGACTCTGGGGGCACCAGGCCTCCCTTGGCCATGGCCCTGCTCTCCCACCGCAACTCCCTGAACAGCTACTTGCAGAGAGCTTCCAGTCATGGTTAGCTGTGTGGTCTCCCACTCCCCCAGTAGTCATCCTGTGGACAGATTACCTTCTGTCACAGTTAGGTAATTGTTGATGTTATGGCAAATGCACGATAAAACAAAACAAAGGAAAACATCTTTACAGTTCAAGCCACTTCTTGTTTGGGTGATCAGAACTTCTCAGCCCAGACCTAGGAAGCTTGCTAAGACTAGCTTTGGGGAGCAGAAAGACCAGGAGCAGATTTTCTTGGAGGCTGAGAGGCTTTGGTGTGGAAATTTGAGGACTTGGAGAAGGAAAGGCTAGACTGGGCCCTCCTGAGGGCAGCCGAGTTCCCTGACCCTGCCAGGTCCTACATCCAGAGATTCCTGCTTGCTCTCTGGAGTGGTGGGGTCTGCCAGGCCCAGCTGCCTGGGAAAGGCAGCCTGTCAGAGTGGAGGGTAACTGGGTGGGAATTCCTTCACCCAGGGCAAAGCCAGGCTTATTGATGGCCATGATGGCCAGCACTTTGTTCAGGGACATGCCCAGGCCAGGGCTTTCCCCCATCACCCAGGCTGCAGTGGCCCTAGTTGTGAACCTCTTCAACAACGCAGAAATGTATGCTCAGAATATGCAAGCCTCTCCCCCTGACCCCCGGCTAACCACCAGTACCCTATGTTGGTGGGTCTCTTTCCAGACCTTCTAAATGGATTTGCACATATATATACATGTGCATCCATGTAGACGTTTTTAAAAATAGGTAAGTAGGATCCTAGCAAACATTCTTTTGCTAGGCTTTTGTTGTATATGTTTGCCTAAACAGGCTTCATTCTTCTTCATGGCTGCATGGTATTCCAAAGTGTGGTTATATGGCTACACCATAATTTACTTAACTTTTCATCCATTGAAAGGACAGCCATGTTGCCTTTTTTGTTTTTTGCTATAACAAGCTTTGCATTAGTGGATTCCAGTGCGTGTCTGTCTTGGCACAGAGGAGCTGACATTTCTATAGGATTAAGACCTGGTATTTTACACCAAATTGTGGTGTAAAATACTACATAAGTGGTGTTGGGCACTTCCATTGTACTGTGGAGGGAGCACAGGATGTCAGCTCAGCCCGTTGTTGGGTCATGTGGTTAAGGTGGTCCACCAGGTTCAATCCCTTCTGTTTACCTGGTTGGCTTCTACCTCATAAAGTCTTTTAGAGTCAAAGGACAACTTGGGGGTGGTTTAGGTGCTCCTTTCCCTGAACAAACAAGACACCCTAATTTTACTTTGAATGAAAATGTTTCCAGGTGGTATTTATAGCTAGCTCAAGGGGTAGTTGTGAGTGTGCTCTTCGTTGGCCCACCCAAGTGCCGGCCGGTGGCCATAGGCAACCTGTCTCCCAGGCCTGGGAGGACCTGCAACTGGCCACACCCTTAAAGTGGGGCTTTACATGCTTTCAAGAAAAAAACAACTATTGACCCAAGTCTACACACCTCACCTGAGCCTATTTTTCTTTCCTTTCGTAGCCCCAAATGGGATTATTTTCTTGAGAAGTCCACTTCCCGTCACGATAGGAATAAACTTCTCTCCAGCTTGGCAGCTCAAAAGCAGCCGCTGTGCGTGTGGCCGGGCTTGGCGTGGTATAGACAGCTGCCAATGCAGTCCCCAGGGCGAGAGGTGTTCAGAAGGCTTTGGCCACCGCTCTGGGCCAGTATAACGGATACTTGAACTCCAGCTTCTTACTCTTGTTGGCATTGATTGGACAGTAGGCACTTATTGTGAGACAGGATAAATCCTACTCCACCAAAAGCTCTGCCGTTTGACACCACACACACACACACACACACACACATACATGCCCCATGTATACACATACATGATATACGTACGTATATACATGTGTAAGTGAATGTGTCATCCTGTTCATTGTTGTGGCTGAACCAAGCATCCAGACTGGGAACATGGTGGCCATGTGGAACCTCCGATTTCTAGTTCAGCTTTAGATCTTAGAGTCTGTCTTCACCCCCAGCAACTGTGGATCAGCTGTTTGTGAGTCAGGCTCTTGGGGAAGGCATAGAGTTTCCTCAGCTGAACTAGAGCTGTGGTAGAGAGGCTGTTCATCTACCCCTCTGCCCCCCATTTTAATCACCTGGCTCTGTCGTGTCTTCCATGATGCTCCTGATCCCCTCCTGACCTGGGCCTGGGCTGTGGTCACCATTGCTTGTTGGGCATTGTGTACGTGTGTGTGTCTGTGATGGGGGGGACATGGCATGGCACCAAGGGCCTGAAACATAGCCTTGACAAGTCCCTAGTTTTCACCACATCATTCTGGACAGACAGGACAGAGGGCACACTTCCACAGGTTTTTTTTTTTTTTTGATGGGGGCGGGGCGGGGGGGGGCGGTCTGTTTATCGTTCTCTGTTTTTGAAGCTCATCGCACAAAAACACTTGCTAACCAGAAACTTGGCCACACTGTGTGGCCGTTGGCCAGCCTGTCCCAAGGTGACCTGTTTGGAGAAGCAGTGAGGCCTGATGCCTCAGATTAAATGTCCTTGTGCTGCTGCCACAGGGCGTGGCCTGCTTTGTGTGGGTGGGTGATCCTCAGTCCCCAGGCCAGGGCAGAGGCTTATCTCCTCGGAGCTGGAGCCCAGGGTGCATCATGGAAGAGCTTTGCAAAAAATAAGGGCCCCAGTCAAAAATCACTCGCCTAAGAGCACATGGCTCTGTTCCTGCTCCAGGCTCCTATCTCAGAAGGAGCTTCTGAAGGTGGAGTTCTGGCGAGTGCCTGTCTTTTGTAAACACAGGCCAGTTGGAAGGAAGCTGAGGAATGGGTTGAGGGTGAAGTGAGCTCTGAGGAGCCCAACAGCTTCCCTAACCCCCCCACCCCCGCCATAGCCACTGCACAGATGTGGGAGGGGGTCAGTGAGATGGTGACTGAGCAGCCCAGTTAGGGGGGCCCTGGGTGGGATCTTCACGGGAAGGCTGGCAGTCAGATGATCCTTCCCCAGCCCAGCCTTGGTGGAGGACACATCTGCCTTCCTCTCCTAGTAAGGAGAGGCCTTGAACACAGTGGAGAGCCTTGTGGCCATTTGGGGCAGCGAGAGCCTTGTGGTTCCATATGTGGGACCTCCCCACTCACTCGTGGGGTCCCAGGGCAGGTCAGTGGCTCTTCTCAGGGGATAGAATTACCACTGGGGCTGCGTCCAAGCTGTGGATGGTTGTGGCAGGGTGGGAGGTGGGCAGCTGCTCCCTGGAGGTTTTCCAGGTATGCGTGGGTTAAGGAGACCAGAGAGTGTGTCTTGGGCCACACCCAAGTATGTGCAGGACTGTGAAATAGCCAGGAATTTCCTCCTCCTGTAAATTCTTCCTCTGAGCCTTTTCGCTGTCTTTAACTCTTTTGTATAAATGCTCACTGAACAGAAAAAGAATAAAGGGAACTTGGGGCTGTAGGTGGAAGTTAAAGGTAATGGCAGAGCATGAAAAGGGGTTTTGCCAAGAAAGAGTTGGAAAAGAGATTGCAAACAGAGAAAAAGCATATGTGAGTCTCAGAACCCTGGGAGGGGCCCACAGGTCATTGGCCTCAGGTTACCAGGAGGGTTAAGGCTGCTCGCCTGGGCTGTTGGCTGGGTGAGCTGTTCAAAGGCTAGTGTGGCTCCCGGAGAGTGTCTGGGAGCTGGGGCCAGCACCCTGGTGCACCCAGGTGTCATACCAACAACAAACCCTAGCGTGTTTTCATGGAATAAGGGATGGTAACTGTGAGTTAATTACATAGTTGCCACTCATGTATCTAAGACATGTAGAAGTGATGGGCAGTCTGGTCATTTTGCTGTCTGTTGTCTTGGTTGACACATTTTGGCCTGTCTGCTTTCCAGACTTACTGCTGGTTTTCCTCCCCTCACCAGCCAGCCATGTCTGGTTTGCCCGCTCGTCACTGCTGGTGTCCTTGTCTCCACCCCTTTGGCCCTTTCCTACTGGGGGTGCCGAGTGACCTGAGGCAGAGTGGTTGGGGACTCAGGTCCCCTCCATCCCATTGCTGAGGCTTCACCTGCTTCCTCTGCTGGCTCGGAAGGATTTTCCTGTGCTTGTTCATCAGTTGCCATTTTGTCTCCTAGCACAGGTGATGTGGTGGGAGGTGGCTCCGGCAGCAAGCAAGGGTCCACAGGGACTCTGGCCCCCTACAGCCATGCATGGTTAGGGTGGGCTCTCGAGGTTTGATTGCCTTTTCCAGAGGGCTGTCTTTTTCTGTTTGCACAGCAAGCCCTTCTTTCTAAAATTACAGTCGTGCATCACTTAACAACGGGATACATTCTGAGAAATGCGTTGTTAGGCAATTTTGTCATTGTGTGAACATTGTAGAATGTACTTACACAAACCTAGATGGTAGAGCCTGCTCCCTAGGCTGTATGGTGTGGCCTGTTGCTCCCAGGCTACAAACCTGTACAGCGTGTGACTGTACTGAACACCGTGGGCAGTTGTAATGCAGTGTAAGTGTTTGTGTATCTAAACATATCTAAGCATAGAAAAGGTACAGTAAAAATACAGTATTATAATCTTGTGGGACCACTGTTGTCTGTGGGGTCCGTCAGTGACCAAAACATTATATGACGCTTTACCGCTCGGCCTACAGTGCCGGGGCATTCTCTGGGTGAGTCTGAGTGGCTCTGTAGGATGCCACCTTTCATCAAGCTGTAGCATTTTATGTCATGTCCCCTCTGTGACTGGTGGAGCGGGGAGCCCACTACTGTCTGCCATCACGGGCATTGTGCAGTGTTGGTGGCAAGGCAGTTGGTTGTCCTGAATGACTGTCAGGCCTTCAATTTTAAAGGAAATTCAGCCTTGGCTGCTTACAGGTACTGATTTGAAGCTGCCCTAGTGATGGACTGGGTATTACATGTCAGTATTTTGCTTAGGACAAAGTACATCATTCTTAAGTTTACTCACTTTAGCCTTTGATAAACTTCAACCTTTATTTCCCTTTCCCTGATCTTCCTCATTGCCCTGAATTATGAGCCGAGCATTAAATTCCTTTGCACATTCAGCACTGCACATGGGCTCAGAAGACAGATGTTAATATTTATGTGTGAGTGTGTGTATGTGCATGTGTGTGTGTGCCTGTATTTGCATGTGTGTGTGCATGGATGTGCATGTGTATGCACGCTTGTGTGTGCATGTCCACACGTGGTCAGCCATGCAGCCAACTCTCAGAATAATTGTTGTGTTGGAAGGAAGCCAGTCCCCAGGCGTCTGGCCAGGTGGCGCAGGCTGCAGCAGAGATGTTTGTTTCTCCTGGTCCCGTGAGCCCCAGTGGGGCTGCATCACTTAAAGGCCTATCCCTGCGAGAGCAGGGAAGGAAGCAGCAGTGTGCCGAGCTGTGGCTATGCAGGCAGGACCAGCCTTCGTGCTGGAGGGAGGACTCTGGAGCTGAGCTAGAGGGTTTGTACTCTTGGTCCCTGATAGGGGCACTTCATCTGGGGCCATTCTGACCCGAGTCTCTCCTCTCCTCCTCCACAAACCAGGGAGCCCGGCAGCCTAGGTCCTGGCCCTGGCCTGAATGGATGGGAGCTGAGCTCTTTGGCTGCCGGGCTGAGGGTGCAGACTAGCCTGGTCCTCACTTCATGGACTCCTCCTTGTGCTCTGAGATCTGAGTGTGTTTCTAACCTGCCTTCAGGAGTTTCTGGCTCTCAGGACAGACAGCAGGTGGGTGTTTAGGGGAGCAGGGCCCCAGGGCTTGAGGACGGTGGGTGAAGGTGCCTCTCCTTTGTGCTTAGTCTGGGAGACCCTGCTGGGGAGGCTGTGGCTTCCTCCTTCTGCCCTCTGGGGACGCCCTTGTGGCCCATTCCTTGGGGTGTCCAGAGAAGGTGGCTTGGTTGGCTGTTCCCGGACACAGACACTGTCCTCCTACACAGGAGAATTAGAGGTAAACATTGGGTTGCCTTGGCAACCAGGCTGTGCTAAGGCTTGAAGTGCTTGTGGCTAGTGAAGTTCCCATCCTCTGGAGTTTCTAGGATGGGTTTCTATTTTGATTTTTTTTTTTAATTAGCTCGAATGACTAAGTTACCAAAATGGCTGACCTGGTTCCTATAATTTCTTAATAAACATTTATCTTCCCTTTATAGGAGGAATGTTTCAGTGATTCATTGACTTTTTTTCTTAGGCGGTGGCCAGGCCTTGGTGAGGCAGGGTGGGGGTGGCACAGAGCACCCCCCCACTGCCACAGCCAGCAGGGCCACAGGCCAGGAGAGTGCTGGCCGAGGTCCATAGGCTAGAAGCACTTACGTAAACACCACACCAGGATTTTATTGGCTTTGAGGCTGATTAAGTTACTTAGAAAATTTTGGGAGGATGCCTCTCTTCTTTGGGAGTGTTCAGATGCCCCTAACTGGAGCTTCCAGAAGCCATCGGATAGACAGAGAAGTCTGTCTGAGCCCACAGAACGCCTTCCCCACCCACTGCTGGACTATCCTGCCACAGGCCTGGCCCTCTCCCCAGAGATCAAGGTGTGAGCTTGTTTTACACCTTGGTGCAGTTGACTTTTTGGTGTTTGCTGTTAAACCCTAACTGCTTGTGCAGGTGGCCTGGGCTTGCTGCACCCGGTCGGTTTCTTCCTACCTCCTTGCTCACTCTCCATGGGCCTAGGCAGTACCTTGCAGTGGGAGGACACAGCAGCAGTTTCTTGTGTGGGCCTGGCCCTTCACCTTCCATTTCACTGGACTTCCCACCCATAAATTACCTTGTGCAAAGTCACCCACCCCATGGAGGAGCCAGGTGAGTGTGTAAGGAAACGGCTTCATTCATTTTATCATCGGTAGAGCTGACCCACGTCACCCTAGTGGGTGGTGTGTCCTGTGAGCTGCTCTGCAAAGTCACACCCAGGTCTTTATTGTAGGTGTGCAGGGCCACTCGGAGCCTTGTCATGACACTGGCCCTCAGACTGAGGATGTGCTGAGTTGCGCTGCCCTCTCTGCCCTCAGGGCCAACCCCAGGCATGGACCTGCGTGGAAAGCCTTCCCCTGCAGCACAGACTGTTGCTGTTGCTATGGGTGCAGGGCCCCCCAACCTAGCACTAAAGAAAATGTCTAGATTTGCTGCATTTATTTTCGAAAGAGGTCCTGGTGTTGCTTGTTCACACCTCAAGTCTCCCAGCTCTCCCAGCTCTCTGCCTTGAACGCCAGGCAGCTCTCCCATGGTAGGATGCAGAGCCCCTGGTGGCACCCCCCCGCCCCATCCCTCCTCATCTGGGCACCGAGCCACCACCTTGTCATCCTTTGTCTCTTTTGTACAGCAGAAACGGTCCTGGTGACACAACCCCTTTCAAGGATGTATGCAGAATTTGATTCTTTGGTGAATTTACTTTTTATGTGGTGAGGAAAAAGCTCAAGTTAAACATATTGAAATGGTATTGAAAAGTGGTAAAGGAGTCCAAAGCGGGAACACCTTTGGGAGTTTTGTGAGACACCCAGTGTCTCTGTGTTTGTAAGTCCTGACAGCCTGGGCTCTTGACTTGGAGCCCATGTCATCACTGCATCTCTCTTCTCAGACAGCCATGGCGAGTTTGACTCCATAGATGGTGTATTTTAGTAGCCTTCTTTAGGAGCTTCCCAGTATCTTTTATCAGAGAAAGGCCTTTTTGTGGGGTTGTGCTTTGTTATTTAAACAGAGAAACCAATGTGTCATGTTGATGAGGACCGCTGGCTGACTGTAGAGTCAGAGCTGGTTGAGCCCACCTCTGGGTTTTCATCTGTAGAGCGGTCTGGTCATGCTGACCTCTGAGGTGCAGATGAGGAGAACGTGGACAAGGCACCCAGTAGGAGGGGGTTTATGTGCAGGCCACGTGTGTGCTTGTGTGCACGTGTGATTAACCTGGAAGAGTAGAATTTTATCCCCTGCAACATTGCCATGGACACCTGAATGAACAGACATTTTTACTGTCTTATCTTTTGAAAAGAAACAGGCACATAGACAATTTAGAACTATTTTTTTTTTTTTTTTTAAGTAGATGCTGGGTCATTCCCTAGGATTCTTACAGCCTTCCCAGAGTGCCCTGTGGCAGGGCATGTGGGGTGAGCCTCATGGCGTGGCAGCCCCAGGTTCATCCAGCCTCAGCTTCCATGTCTATAAAATTCCCACCTCAGGGATGCTGGAGGATGAACCAAGACCCAGCTGCAGAAAGGCGGTACAGACTGTGAGGTGTCAGGAGCATCCTGTTGTTGCTATGGAGACCCCATTGCTGGGCACCAGGCTGTGCTCAGACTAGGGAGTAGCAGCCTCATCTCAGGTGAGGCTCTTTCCATACCAGGTAACCCAGCCCTCCCAGGTACCACAGGCTGTACCTGGCCAGACTCTAACTAGCAAAAGTAGCTGAACTAAAACCTTGACCTTGAGGTGAAAGACTTGGTCACCAGTCATCAGAGCAGTTCTGGACAAGCCCACCTGTTTGAGGTGGACTTGGGGGTTGCCCCTCCACTCAGTCAATAGTCTTGGACCATCTCATGATGACAGGAGATACTCTGCCAGCAGGTGGCTATGCCAGTCCTGCTAAGTGACCCCACCCAAAGGGAAGGACTTTCTGAGACAGGACATACTCTGGGCAAGACTTTCTGAAATGTGCAGTCTTGGTCGAGGGTGATGACTGGCCCCTCGGGGAGGCCAGTGCCCTGCTTGCTACCCAGCCTCTCCTGAGGCCCAGACACCCTGATGGGTTTCGTAACTGGCAGCCCTTCTTCAGCCCAGAACAACAGAAATCCTGTCTGCAGAAAAACTTGCTTCACTTGACCACTTTAGAATAGCTCCTTCGAGTGGAGTGAGTGCGTCGCTGCGATCAGCATCTTAGACGTCAGCAGCCCGGGAAATCCCACTCAGGACTTACGTCTGCTATTTTTGTGTCTTGCCTGGGCTTCTCCTGTTTCAGCAGGCATCCACTTCTTGTTTACAGGAGTAATTGCCTTCATGAGCTTTGGGCCATCTGCGGATACATTTTTTTTTTCCTTTATTTTCTTTCTTTTTTGGGACAGCAATTCTATGTTTGCAAATATGAGAATTGTTTCCTAAAGGGAAGCACGGAAGCATGCTTGAGGCTGGCTTTTCAGCTGTTGAACCAAGGTTTCATACCCCTTTCCTGCTTTCTTTCCATTTTCTTGTAAGTGTGTTTAGCATCAAAATGCTTCCTGTGTGGTCTGAGGTGAATATTTTGAATGACTCTAAGTAAGAGTGTTGCCTTCTTTCTCTCCTGACATCATTTCAGAGGGTACTTGTGAATGTCCCACCAGGCAGAGCCTACTTGCTGGGTAGGGTTAGGGGCTGTTCCTGGGCTTGAGGTTTCCACGTCCTCCTGCTGGCCTGCCCCCTTTGCTTGGACAGAGGAGGATGCTGAGGCACAGGTGCCATCTTTGTGCCCTGCTCAATGTGGCCTTGAGTGGGTCTCTTCCTTCTGCTCTGAGCTGAGCCAGGGCCTGTCCTGCACCCCTACTCAGGGCCTGCCAGCTCAGGTGTCCACTTGGCACCCCCCTGGGAGAAACAGCAGCAAGACCTGCAGAGGCAGATGCCTTTGGGACTCCAGACGTGCCCCTGGCTCTTCTCACAGGCCAGGTGCACACAGCCTCCCAAGCAGCCTCCTGCATGTGCACTGGCCAGGTGCACACAACCTCCCAAGCCTGCATGTGCACTGTCCCGGGCCTCACCCCCAGCACTGGGAGGGAGACCAGACTTGAGGCTGCTCACTTCAGGGAGAAGGGAAGGAGACCCAATGGATGTGTCCAGCCTTCCGTAGGGACCAGGGGGTGGCCTGGGTGCTCATGGGCCTTGTGCCCATCTGTGCTGGCAGCATCCTGAACTACAGTGATGTGAACTGGATTTTCTGTTAGGAGACAACTGCAGGAAATGACCTGGAAACGTTTTCTGCTTAAACTGCCCATTGTCATTGAGAGCTGCCTGCTCCAGCTTTCCAGCAGTGCGCATGGCGCAGCCGGCCAAGCTGGGTCCTGGGAGGGAGATATTTCAACTGACTGTGGTTCATCGTGACTCCACATGGTCTCTTTGGAAAGGCCCGAGGACACTTTGCTTGCACAGAATTAAATGTCTCCTGGGTCTTCCTTGGGGGCCCCATGTGGCTGTCAGGCTTAAATATTTCTTCCTTGGGGAGGCCTCTTGTCCTCCTGCCCCTGCCTACACTTTCCTTTGGTGCGCTACTGGTCTGTCTTTGTATAATAATATGCTTAGTGTCCCTCCTCCCTGGGAGACTGCCTATCATCGCTAGGCAGAGACGGGAGAGCCACACGTTACATGTGGCCCCTGCCGGACTGCTGCTCAGTCCATACTTGTGCACACACGGCCTGGCTGTCAGGGGTGACTTTGGCCCTGGGAGATGCTCCCCAAACCCCTGGGACAAGCATCCACCAACATCTCTGCAACTACTTCCTGTTAGACCCTGGTACCTACACTGTCCTCGGCCTGCCTCTCCAGCTCCAGAGGTGGGGTGTCCCCCATTCCTGTGCCTATACCCTTGCAGATGTGGACACGCCAGGAGGGTGGTAGGCACCTGGTCTAACGCCCCTCCTTGTGGCAGGACTGGAGGAGTGTCAGCAGAGAGTGGTCTCCTGTGTATCTCCGTTGCCCACCCTCACCTGCATTTTCAGACTGGAGCACACCTGAGAACGGGTTGTGGCTGGACGTTTCCATGCATCCAGCTGGCAGGAGTGCCAGGGACCAAGGCCAGGAATTCCCAGCCACCCAGACACTGGCTAGACATGGCTCCTCAGTGCCCTGGCTGGTAGCCTTTGCCTTTTCGGGTGGCCTCTGACCCCACTGTCATGGGCCTGGCCCACAGCAGAAGGGCTCACTTGCTTCTTACTAGCTGAGGCCGGGTGGGCTGGGCTGAGGGTGGGTTTCTCTCCTGTGTGGGGAGGGTTTGGGCTGGAGGGAAGGGAGCGCTCCTGATGTGGCTGGCGCAGGATTTGTTCTAAGAATGTGGAGAATGAGTCCTGGTTTTTGAGTCTACAGATTTCTGTTCTAAAGGTTATAGGACCTTTCTTTTTTTTAAAAAAAAATCTCATGGAATCAGTGCAGAATAGAGCTGGGGAGGATGTGGAGTGGGGCAGGAGTGAGGGTGGGAGGGGTTTTGGCCTCAAGCTGCCGGGCACTCCTCACGCGCACCCAAGGACAGCCTGCAGCAGGGTTGCTGGTTGTCCAGGGCCAGCATGGGGTCCTCCCTCTGCCCTGCTCTCCCTGATGTGGAGAGGAGGAAGCCAGCTGAGTGGAGTGTGGATGAGGGGCAACAGGTAACCAGGAGAAGGCCGAGGTGCCAGCCCGGCGCCCCCTGCAATCTTCCTGGGCATTCAGCCATGATGCTTCTGGCGAGGTGCAGGCTGGCCTTTGGGCTGGGCCAGGGAGTGCACGCTGTTGAGGTCTGGGGAAGGTGCTTCCACACTGTGGGCTCGGTGTACCCCACTAGCCCTTCAGAGGGTGCTTCCCTGGCCTCCCAGCTTTGTGCAGATGGGGTTTGGGTCTGGGCCCCGTAGGGTTGGGCAGGAGACAGCCATGAGATCCTGGCCACAGCTGGGGCAGAGCAGGGTAGTGCGGAGGCAGGCGAGCTCCCCAGGACCCCGACTGGCCCTGCAGCCGGAGTGAGAAGCACCAGGCCCAGGGGAGGGAGGAGAAGGTGGCTGGGGGTCAAGGGTGTGGTGGCTGAGATGGGGGCTGGCCCAGCTGAGGGCACACACCAGACCGTTTGTGGGGTCAGCAGACAGTGCTGGGGGGTGGGGGATGTGGGGATGCTTTACTCATTTTCTGAGTGTCATGAGGGGTCTGGCTCTGGCTGGTGCTTCTGTCCTTTGAGGATGCGGTGGCTGTGAGAGTACCGCTGTGTGGCCCACCCCATACACTACTCTGCGGGCCTCGAGGCCTGGGCCCTGCGCCTTCACCCTGCTCCAGTTGGGGCGGCGCCCCTACCCTGCCTGGGGGCCTCCCTCTCATCTGGTGCCTGCCTGGAGAGCACTGGGGGTAGAGACAGGTCTGTCCTGAGTAACTGCCATGTGCCTGCAGTGGGCAGCGAGGGGACCTGCATGGAGTGTGGCAGGATCCCGCGCTGACACTGGCAGGGAATCCCGAGTGAGTGAGGGGAGGAGTGGAGTGTGGACGGCCTGTGGCTGCCCACCCCCCTCACCAAGGCCTCCTCTCCTGCTTCAGGCCCTGCTGTCCTCACCCAGCTGATGCCGCAGCCGAGGTTGACACACCAGCCTGGTGTACAGTCTTCAGGCGTTGCTAGTCATGTGAAATCATGTTTGCACAGTCAGTTTACCAAGGGCAAATGATGACCTCCTGGGGAGGGCTCCAGCTGCCCCCCATCTCCTGCCACCTTTGCCTCTGCTACCCCATGGGTACAGTTTGCAGCCGCTGATGGGGAGTAGCTGTGCCCTGTGCCTGGCTCTGGAGGAAGAGCAGTGAGCCTGAGGGAGCGCCTGTGTGTGCCAGCACTGGGCACAGGCGTGCACGAGCCCCAGGCTGGCAGACGCCTTCCTCAGGTCGGGGTGTCCCACAGGCTGGGCGTTGCCCTCATGATCCCCATCAGGTCCCCACGGGAACCCAGGGCTGTTCTGCACGGAACACCAGGTCGATGATCTCGACTTGGTTTCTGGGAAGACCACCCGTTTGTGGTTTCCAGAAAACACCTTCCTTTTTCTGAAACTCACCGCCTCCCTCCACCATCTGTTTTTCTCAGAGTCCAGAAGGGGACCTTTCTGTGGCCTTTCTCACCCTGGCCACAGGCCTGAGCTCCCGCACAGTATCTCGGCCCTTCCCCTCCTCTCTTTGGATCCCTCTAAGCTGCCCCTTCCCCTCTGGTGAGGAGTGACAAGGAGCCCCGGGGCCACAGCCTGGCAGGCTTTCCTCTCCCACCTGCTCCCTCCTCCTCAGTCCCTGTCCGGACCTCAATCTCTGGGCCTGGGGGCTTCCGGGCCAGGCCCCCAAGGCTCACACTGCCCCCCAGCTCTCTCAGGGCATGGGGAGCCCTCTCCGTGCAGGCCCCCAGTCAGCCTGCTGTGTTACTCAGCGGCCGTTCACTTCTGTATATTCTTTTCTCATTCAAAGGCATCATCACCTTCAACTGGAAGAAGAAATGAAAATACCACCTGTGCCTTGAAACCTTTCAGTTTCTAGACAGGGACATCCCAGGCATTGGGTGGTAAGGCCAGGGCTTCTAGAGCCCTGTGTGGGTTAGTGCAGGCCAGCTCACCCCTCTCCGCCACTGCACCCCTCCAGGCGGGCGGCATCAGGGAGGGTCTGAGGAGGTGCAGACTGGGCAGGTGGGTTGGGTGGGCCTCCAGGGGAGAGGGGCAGCTGGGAGTCCTGAGTCCGGGGGCAGGAGTAGGCTGTGACACCAGGCAGGCCTGGGTGGGAAACTTGGTCCCCCCACCGCTGGCCTCCATCGCTATGGCGAGGTCAGGTCTGTGACAGGGCAGGGCACCAAGCTCAGCAGGTGGGAGGATTTGAGAGCCTGTGAAACTAGAAGGTCAGGCAGCGAGTTCGGGTTCAGATGCCTTCCCAGGCCAGCAGGTGTCCCCCACAGTGCTCTGCGGGCAGCACCAGCCTTCCAAGAAGAAAATTCTGTGGCCCAGAGTGGGAACCACCTGGGGGGACCAGGAGACCAGCTTCTTTGCACTTCAGGAAGTGCTGTGGGTGGGGAAAGGGACAGGAGCTGGGATAAGGCTCCACCCTGAGAGGGGTGGTAGGAGGTGAGCTCTGGAGGTTCCGGGCAGGGAGGCGCTGCCTGGGCCTTCCTGCCTGGGGGTGGCGAAACTTCTGGTACTGGGTGTGCACCAGCCAGGCAGAGGGGACCCTTAGGAGGCCGGGCTTGGGCAGGGCAACGAGAGAGGCAGGGGGGTGAGCTTCAGGGGTCATTCTGCTTTGGAAGTGCTGTTCCTGAGAGATAGCCCTTAGCCAGGGGGCGGGCGGGATGGGAGGACACCAAGGTAGTGGAGAGCTGGAGGGGGCAGCATGACTCTGGAAGCCAGGGGAAGAAATGGCCAAAGGGGAAGTGGGTGTCACAGTGGCTGGGCCTGCAGGCACCGTCCTGCCATGTGCAGCTTGAGGGACGCCAGCATCTCTGTGCCCCCCACCCGCAGCCTCTGGAGTGGCAGGATGCAGGGTGGGGTCTCCTCAGTCATGGCTGTAGTGTTAGCACCTATAGTTATACCATAATGGCGTGGCTTATAAACAACAGAAATTTATTTCTCCTGGTGCTGAAGGCTGCAAGTCCAAGATCAAGGCATTGACAGATTTGTGTTGAAGGCCCTCTTCCTGGTTCATAGATGGCTGTTGTCTTGGGGGAAGGGGTGAGGGAGTTCTCTGTAGACTCTTTTCTAAGGGCACTAACTCTATTCATGAGGGCTCCACCCTCATGACCTAATCGCCTCCCAAAGGCCCCACCTCCTAATACCATCACCTTGAAAGCCTGGGCTTCGACTGAATGAATTTCAAGGGGCCACAAACATTCAGACCATAGTACCCCGTGTTCTCTCCGAACCATGGAGTGCAGACAGTCGGGTGGGGTCCTGTGTCCTCTGCCGTCCTACTCTCTCCACTTGCAGAGGCTTTTTGTTACCTAACTTGGGAGGGTCATGGTCTGTGACTGTCACTCCATTTAGGGGAATCCCAGCACCTGGGGATATGCTGCTGCTGCCCAAATAAGGGAGGGGAAGCCGACACTGCCTTCTCAGTGCGCTCATGACTTGGGCACGTCCCCAGAGCCGGGGATGGACTGACACTGGCCAACCCACAAGGGAGGCAGGTGCCCTGTCAGGTGGCAGTGGGTACAGTAGTACTCTCATTGGTCGAATGGCCACCACGCCTGGGAACTGGGCTCAAGAGCCTGCTTGCTTCATGCTGCGCTGACCCTGGACCGAGTCTCTAGGGCCAGGCTAGCTCCCGCCACATGCCAGCCTCTGTGTAGTCACCTCTCCTTTGATACGTCCGTGACTCCTGGATGCCTGAGTGCGAGGGCGCTGCCCCTCTTCTTAGTGTCTGGTGGGAGTGGGGAGGACACAGGCTTGTGCTGCAGGAGGAAAGCCCCCCTGGCCCCATGAGGCAGGTTTGGGCCAAGCCTGTGCTGCCATGCTGTGACTCAGGCCAGGGGATGATGGGAGCCAGGAGCAGGGGGGCTTCAGGTCCTTGGTGCTCTTTCAAGACTGTTTGTCTTGGGGTGGGGGTGAGGGGTGGGGGGTGGTCACAGCTCCCAGTGTCCCTCCTGCCAGTGTGAATATGGGTGTGAATTAATGAAAAGCAGATGAGTTCAAATGTCCCTGGAACTCCCCATAAAGTTAAATGGTAGAATGTAATCAGCCATGTGTTCTTGGCTGAACCAGAAGTACTCAGAGAATTGCTAAAGCTGCCAAGTCCTTGGAGTAGCCTTTGTAGAGTTTGTGAACATTTCACGGGATGGTGTGCTCTTCCCCACCAAGTGAAGCCCCAGAGAGAATTTCCCCTGACCTTTAGCCATTCCAGAATTTAGAGAGTGGTTTGGCCCTCGACCTCTGTTTTTTTAGTCAGTAGGCGCATTACAGGCTAGGAAGTGGGTAGGGTCTGCCCGAGTCACAGTGGGATGTTGGGCACCCTGACCTGGGGATCCTGGACAGGGAGAAGAGACTTTGGGACTAGGGAGGGGAGGGGGGCAGCAGGGCACAGGGGCCCTGGATATCCACCTGCCAACCACATAAGCCCATTGTTCAGAACCTGTCCTGGGCCTCTCCCCAGCCTGGGTCAAATGAGAACAACTGTCTCTTGGCCTGGCAGGGGGATGTCTGTGAACTTCATCTCATTTGGATCTCAAAGGAGGGAGTATGTGTGGTTCCGGGCAAGGATGTTCCACGTAGCTTCTGTCCTCACCAGATGCTTAAAATTTGGAGTGTAGGGAATTAAGTCCCTCCAGGGTTTAGGGTAAAGGAAATGAGACCCAGGGCTTGGTTCCTTGCTCCTGTTTCACTCGCCAAGTATTTTGAGAAGGCATTTTGGTACATAAGATGGTCTCTAGTCCAACTTCCTCTACTTTTTTCATGGAGTCTGTAACTTGCATGGGAACTGGCTCTGTATCCCACCTTCACACCTTGAAGAATGCACAGGGAAGTTCTGGCCTGGGTTCGACCCTCTAGGAAAGCCTTAGACGTGGGTAGGCCGGTAGAGAAGGTGAGGCCCAGAGAGCTCTGAGATGCAGCTATGGCCAGGCCAGAGCACAGGGCTGCCACTCACTGCCTGGGGCCCTTTTAGGGCTGTACAGTTTTGAATAAGTAAGGAGCCTGGCTTGTAACGGCCTTTCTCTTAGAACATGGTAATGACATCAGTAGGGAAGCTAGGAGTGGGGAGCGTTGGTGGAAATCCAAAGTAGGGAATTCCACTTGGATCCAAGTGTCTGCAGAAACGACTTGCTTTTTAAATTGACCCAAATCTGCCGTCCCTGGACCTGGTGGCAGATTCTGAGATGGTCAAAGCCTGAGACACCCCAGTCAACAGTTAGAAATGTCTGTTCAGCCCACATCACGGACTTGCTTTTGGTGTTCCTGGCCAGGGTCAGATATGTGTCCTGTTCTGAGAAGGTGCCTTGCCAAAAGACCATGATTTGAGTGCCTTGGTTTTGTTTTTATTTCTAATTGTAAAAGTTGAGCATGTTCATTAAGGGTGATTTGGGAAACAGGGAAGTATCAAGAGAAAAATTAACAAGGAGGAATATCAATAACCTTAATCCCACTGCCTACAAGGCACCACTGGCAAAATTTGGGATCATCCCATACAGTTATTTTATGCCTTACGTTTTCCTGCCTTAACATTCGATTATGATCACATCCCAGGGCTCTAACTGGCTTTTAACTTGGCCATAATGTTTGCCTGGGGTGCTCTCATCTCACATGGTGTCTCCAGTGACTGACTCTTCTGGAGCAGCCTGTGATGGCCACCCATGGTGTGTGCATTCTTGTTCTTTCAGTGTGAACTCCTAGGAGCCACCAAAGGAATGTGCATTTTAGGGGCAAATTTTCTTCTTTTCAGAAAGGAAGGATGAGTCTAATGGCCACCAGCAAGGCATGAGAGTGCCCATGTTCGGCACCCTGGCGCGGGGATGGGAGGGTTGTTATTAGATGTCTGAAAGGGTTTTGCAGTGTACAGAAGTCACTGTTTAAGTAGAGTTTGTGCAACAGAGGGGGCCCCAGGCTGCTCCTTACCCAGGGACTTCAGACTGAATAGGCTTCCTCTGGACCCTCAGGTCAGGAGGGTTTGTGGTCTGGTCTTGGGCACCAGGGTCCTGAGATGTCACAGTCCAGGGAAAGGTGTTTGTCTCACAGCAAAGGCATGGCCTGTGGTTAGCCACACCCCAGTGTTTGCAGGTGGCCTTCCACACTCTACAAGGGACTGGACAAGGAAAGTTGCCCTGGGCTCTGTGTGTCGGCTCTGCAGGCTCCCTGGGCTCCCAGCATTCTCTGTCTTTTTGGGATGCGCAGACCTGGTGGCACCAGTGAGAAGGGAGAGAGAGGCTGTGTGAGTCCTTTCTGGCCTAGATGTGGGCGGGACACTGGCTCTTCAGTTCGATGGCTGTGTGGCCTGGCTCCCCTCTCAGACCCTCTTTGGGCCTGATTTCCTGGCCTGTTCTTAGGGAGTTTTACTGGGTCGTGTTAAAAGGCGAGTGTCTGGAGGTTTCAGAGCAGGGGCTTGTAGCCCTGGTTATGGGGGCTTTTACAGCCACTGTGCCTGACCACTTCAGAAAGGAAGTCATGACTAGTTAGTGACTGGGGAGCCAGTCCGAGTTTCCTGAGTTAGCTGTAGGTGCTCCTGAGTGCTGCCTCCATAACCCCCTTGTGAAGGAAGGGAGCCCTGGGTGTGGGGGTCTAGGGCTGGGCAAAGTCCCTGCCATCTGGCCTGGCCCACCTGGGGCTGTCCGTGTTGGGCCTGGTCCCAGCAGGGATTGGGCTGCTTCCAGATCTGTTTTCATTTTCAATTCCCTTTCTTGCTAAAACCACCTCAGGGCCGCAGAGAACAAACTGTTGTCCTCAGCTGACCTCAGATTCCTGGCCTCAATTGTTTGCCGTTTGCTAATTTTAGCTTCTGATCATTTCCACCCTTATCCTCCCCCCCAAAGGGAGACACAGACCAAGAATAGCTGCTGGGAAGGGGGGCTGCGGGGGTTGTGGCCAGAGTTCCCACAGTGATCTGGCAGGACGTGTAGGGGAGCTCGTGCATGGGCCCGGGGAGGAGGGGCTCTCAGGCAGGCAGGGACCCCCGCCCCGCACCCCCCCAAACCAAGGACCCTGCACTGCATGGCACGGACCTTCCTTGGAGGAGAAGGACTCCTGAGTCTGTTTCTCCATTTAAACGGAAACCGGAAGGGGCTGCTTCTGGGAAAAGGATCCCCTCCCTCCCTGCCCCCACAAACAATCCTGCCTAGCGCACAGACCTAACTGACTCCCCGGAGCCCTCCGCCTTCAGGACCCAAGTTGTAATCTGGGGTCAGACGTGGCAGACAAGGCACTTGGCAGCAGCCAGGCCCAGGAGACAGCATCAGGCTGGAGGCCCCAGGCATGTCCAGGCCCTGCCCAGTGAGGCTCTGCCCTCCCCTAGGAGGGAGTGAGCGCCAGGCCTATGTTCACTGACGGCAATATCTAGGACGTCAGCCCGGTGTGCAGGCTGGGACCCCGCCCCGGGAGGGTGGACAGAGAAGCAGCTGACCGAACCTCAAACCACCCTAAACCATGGCCTGCGGGCCTTGGAAGAGTAAGACAGGGGATGGGATGAAGTTTAGTGGGGAAGAGAGGCCGCCAGGTCAGGCCCGAGGCGTGGTGGCCCTGTCTGTGGGGCTTTTAAATGTCGATTGTGAAGAACATAAGATAGAAGCCCAGCACGTGCCCCCACCCTGCTGCAGTCTTGTCTCACCTCTGCCGTCCCCCGCTTCCCCACCACCCCTCCTTCGGTTGTTTTGAAGGAAATCTCAGACACAATATCATTTTGTCCATAAATATTTTGGTGCTGCATGTCTTTAAATGAAAGCCCAATATGTCTAATTCTAATTCCGGAATCACACGGAGTAAGTTTGGAGCGAAGAAAGCAAAGCCTGAAGTCATCCACTTGGGACTGTGACTGTTAGAGTTGGAAGTGGGTGGGTCCAGCCCTGAAGCCCCTCAGCTAAGGTCGGAGCTGTTAAAGGTGTGACTGGTGGGGCCCATCTCACTGTTCCCAGCCTTGAGTTTTAAGTAGTTGCTGGCCGGGCGCGGTGGCTCATGCCTGTAATCCTAGCACTCTTGGAGGCCGAGGCGTGTGGATTGTTTGAGCTCAGGAGTTCGAGACCAGCCTGCGCAAGAGCGAGACCCCGTCTCAACTAAAAATAGAAAGAAATTATGTGGACAGCTAAAAATATATATAGAAAAAATTAGCCGGGCATGGTGGCGCATGCCTGTAGTCCCAGCTACTTGGGAGGCTGAGGCAGGAGGATTGCTTGAGCCTAGGAGTTTGAGGTTGCTGTGAGCTAGGCTGACGCCACGGCACTCACTCTAGCCCAGGCAACAGAGCAAGACTCTACCTCCAAAAAAAAAAAAAAAAATTAAGTAGTTGCTGGTAAAAAGAAGGGAACCAGGGCACAGATATTTATGAAATCAAAAATGACAAAAACAATCACAGTGCTACTATGGTGGCTCAGGTAGGTAAAGGGGAGACCCAGCTGCCCAGGGAGTGTCTTCTTGGACAGTCCCTCACCTCCTGGAGCAGAGGGGTCTGTGTCACCTCCACACACCTGAGGCAGACGGCAGGGCCAACACCTTTTGGCTTTGAAGAGGAGCTAACAAAGAGAATGAGATTTTCTAAGGAAAGGCCGGTCTGCTGAGAATGCTACACCCATCTTACTTTGTAAATTATTTTTAAAATTGTGCTAGAGTAGCGCACGCGGTAATACAGGCAGCTAAGGATCAAATTGTTCTGTATATTTTATCATGATAAAACAGGTCACTTGCTGTGTTACCCCCCAGCCCCCAACACTGCCACCACCGCCAGCTACTTCAGCTGCTTCCTCTGGTATTTATCTTCCTGTCTCTCAATAACATGCTTGCAGGGGCTCTTCTTGACATTTCAGTGTTAGGCCTTATCTCTTGACTTCCCACCGTGGCAGATGAGGGTGTAGCTCCCCGTTGCCCACCCCCACAGACACACTGCCTGTCCCTTCCCCCGTTTGTGATAATGGGATAGGTAGGATTGGGTCAGCAGTGTTTCCATGTCGTGACTGAGTAAATGCCAGTTGCAGGTGACCCATGCATTAAATACATTTCTTTTCCTTAGAATTAATAGTTGCTTTTTTTACTTGTTTGTCTTGGTGCTCTCACTGGCTTGTCCCCACACCCCTGGCCATGTGCAGCCTGCCCAGTGTGGCCTGTGCAGCATCATCCCCAGGGGCCTAGCTGTCATCCTGAAACCCCCTCCCCGCCACCCAGGCCCCATTTCCTTAAGCCCCTGCCTCTGCTTTCCTCATAGCTGCCTGGGAGGGGTGCACCAAAGGCCACTGTTCTGAGGCTCACAGGTCTGGAAATGTCTTAATTTTAGTCTAACACTTGATTTATGTTTGGCTGAGTGTCACATTATGGGTTGGAATGGTTTTCTCATGGGGTTTTGAAGGCTTTGCTGTGCTGTCTCCAACCTCTGACATTGCAGTGGAGAAGGCTGAAGCTGTTCGGATTTCTGACCATGCAGACCCGCCGTACTCTTGTCCTCTCTGGAACTTCTGGGCTCATGCCTTCATCCAGGGCTCTGAGGCGTGGACGTGCATGGAGGTGCCTGGTCCAGCTGTTTTCTGCAGCAGACCCTTCCCTGTAGCATCTGGAAAACATCTTTGCCACTTTCTTCATGGTCATCTCACCTCCTGTGTTCCCAGGGCTCCCCGCGGTTATTTTGATTTGGAGTTGGAGCTATTGGACTGATCGTACATTTTCTTATCTTTTCCCTCCTATCATCCATTTGTCGTTTGTCGTTTTGCTCTGTTTTCTGTGAAATTCTCTGTGTTCTCTTCCAATCTGCTATTAGAATTTTCATTGCTGCCATGTTTTTCCCTGCTGTGTCTTTACTTTCAAACTCAGGTTTCTGGGCCTCCTTTTTTTTTTTTTTTTTGGCACATCCAGTTCTTGCCTTGGCCAAGCCCTATCTTATCTGTGAGGATAATGGCAACAGCTCTGGAAGCATTGCCCTCCCTCGTGGCCTCTGCTTCCTCTGAGGTCCCGGGTCTAGACCTCTCGCCTGCCCAAGTCCTGCTCTTCTGCCTTGTCTGATGATCCTTGGTGTCCACTGATGCTGCCCAGAGGGCTGGGAGCTGGGTGGGGGTCCCGGGCACCCCAGCCCACTCAGTGACAGTGGGCTCCTGCAGGTGGTTTCCCCCAGAGAGGAGTCCTCCGCCCCTGCCCAGGGGTTGGGGGCAAAATGGCCCTGGCCGAAGCACTAGGAAAGCTGGCTGGGTAGAGGGCTGGGACAGCAACGTCCAGTAAGCGAGCTGTTCCCCAAGCCCCTGCTCCGGCAGCTGCCCACCCTGGGCCACGTGGGGATCCCCAGTCCAGAGTCCCTCCCATGTTGACCCTCCGAGTCCACCTCTGGTCTCTGGCAGGTGTGGGAAGGAAAGGCAGTGTCTCTGCAGTCCGGGGGAGACCTTGCGTGGACTGCTTCTTTATCTAATGTCTAGTTTCCCCCTCCCTCTCTACCTCCCAACTTCCACCCCAGCTGAGTCCCCTCCTCTGCCAGAGGCTCCTGAGCCTTTTGGGGATAATGTGGATTGCATTTTCACTTTTCCTGCTGTCTTTCTATTAATAATTTCCAGCTTCCAAATTATTGTTGTTGTCCCCTTTCCCTTTCGTGTTGCCTGTTAAAAATCTTTCTTTCCTTGTCGTGGGATCTGAGGCTGGGAAGGTGGCGAATGCCTGTGACTGACCCTGCCGTCTTTATCCAGAAATCCTGTTTGGCTTTTGGCCCAATGCAGGAGGTTGGGGGGCAAGAAGGTTAGGGGAGTACCAGGCATGGGTGGCCAAGTTGTCCAGCCCCCCAGGCAGCCAGCCTTCTTTTGTTCTTGCCCAGCAGTGTTACCCAGAGAGTAGCCAAAGCTACACCAAGTGATATTCTGGAAGCATCTGAAGGAAGCTCACAAGAAGACAGTCGTACAGGGAAAGGAAGGTGGTCAGGTTTCTCTTTCTCTGATGACAGACCCTGACGTGGATAGTCCAGGGCTGGTGTGGCAGCCCCAGGGGGCCCCAAGAGACCGAGGCTCATTCTCACTGTCTCTCTGGTCATTGCTGATGTGTGGACTTGACCATTGCCCCCCATGGGTGCATGATGGCTGCTGCTTCTACAGCCTTGGAACATAATCCAGGCAGATAGAAAAGGAAGAAGAAAGGGCAAAGGACTATGGCCCTCTTTATCAGGGAAATGCACCCAGTGGCTTCTGCAGAATATGTTGAACAAAATCATTCTCAAAGCCAATCCTAGCTGCAAAGGAGTCGGGAAGGAAGCATATTTGCCTGGTGCATTGCTACTACAACTGAAGTCTCGTTCTCTGGGGAGAGAAGACAGGCAGTGCGGCTGCTGGGCCAGTAGACACTTTGCTGTTGCTGCTGCAGTTGCCAGACAGCTCCCATGCATTTGTCCTCAAGGTGGGGAGTCATTGATCAGGGAGGTGTCTAGTTGGCAAAGGTGACCACTGTGTGAGCCAATGCTCTCGAAGTGTTTGAGGAACCCCAGAAATCACTTACTTTCTCCAGCATTTACTTTTCTCCTAATAGTAGAGTCTCTCTTAGCCACTTGCACTATCTAAGCAGTATTGGTTTATTACTCAGAAATAAGCCACATGGTCATTGTTGCAGTGATCAAAAAAATGTGAGTAAAATATATTTTCTGTAGTTCATTATCTAAATTATAGTTATATTTCCCTAGGCTCCTCATTGCTATGAGTTTTTCATACTTTGCTTGGTTTTCATGACCTTGACAGTTTTAAGGAATACTGGCCAGCTATTTTAAAGAAATGTCTCTCACTTTGCATTTGTTTGATATTTTCCTCATTAGACTGGGTTTATGGCTTTTTGGGAAAAATACCACAGAGGTGAAGTGCCCTTCTCATCACTTCATATTGCTCAAATGGGCCAACCTTGGCCAGGAACTCTTTCAGGCTGGCTCCTGTGTCCCCTTGACGTGCACCTGTCATTTTGGGTTTTTCTGTACTTCCTGACTTTCTGGCATTGTAAGATGCTTCAGGGTCATCTTATATTTTTCCTGTCCCAGTCTTAAAATCAGCCATTTCTCCCAGGAGCCTGTTTCCTTTCCTTGGAAAATGGTCTCAGAACCCAGGATCTGGGTGTGGGTGTGCTCCTTGCCACTGGGGCATCGCTGTTCTAGCCGCTGTCAGCGGACAGAGCTAGGAAATGTGCATGCGTGCACACTCACCCATTTCCATTGTTGTGCCTTTAGTGATTTCTCTCCATCCCTCTGTGTGTCCACTGAACTAAGCCTGGATTCACACGGAGGTCTCAGCCTGGGGGGCGCCCCAAGGACTCATTCCTCCCCGCTTGCTGGTGTGTAACCCCCTCTGCGACAGTGAGACACCAGCTCTAACCCCCAACATTCCTTCACCTGTTTGTTCAAGCCCAACGTACCTGTGGGGCAGTTTCAGAATTGTTATTTTACTGCACTTGAAGTGACAGTGCTAACTGCATACAGCACGGTTCCTCTGGTCTGCAGGCTTACTCTGTCTAGTCAGAACACGTTTTCCCAGTAACACTGTTACTTAGGTCAGCTCCTTCTTCCCACCCCCTTGCAGAGGCCATGTCACATGTTTGTAATACAGTGAGAGTCTCTTGGCATAGTCTGTTTTCTGTCCTGGGATCCCCCAGCCTCCTGGCTATTTTTTTGCAAATTGTATATATTAAAAGTGTGATGTGTACAGTTCTATGGGTTTTGACAAATGCAAAGTGTTATATCTACTACCCTAGGACCAGACAGAACAGTTCCATCACCCTAAAAATTGCCCCATCATTTCCTTTATAATAGTCAACCACTCCCCAGCCCCTCAACCTCTACAGCCCTTGCTGTGTTTTCTGTCATTACAATTTTTTGTCTTTTGCAGAATGTTGTATGAATGAAATAGTAGGCTATATGGCCTTTTGCGTCTGGCTTTCTCGACTTAGCAAAATGCATTTAAGATTTATCCATTCTGTTGTGTCCTCTTTATCATAGAGTAGTATTCCATTGTATGGCTATACCAGTGTGTTTATTCGTCTGCAGAAAGTGCTTGCTTTTTTGACGATTATGAATAAAATTGCTGTAAATGTTTGTGTACAGGTTTCCGTGTGAACATAAGTTTTCCATTCACTTGGTAAATGCCTAGGAGCGGTATTGCTGGGTTGTTGTATGTAAGTCTATGTTTAATGTTGTAAGAAACTGCCAAACTGGCTTCCCACATGACTGTACCATGTTATAGTCTCACCAGCAATGAATGAGAGTTCTGGTTGCTCCACCAACATTTAGTATTCTCAGCTTTTTGTATTGTAGCCATTCTCATATATAGTGATATCTCATTGTTTTAATTTGCATTCCTGTAATGACAAATGATGCCGATTACCTTTTCACATAGTTGTTTACCATCTGTTTTATCTTCTTTGGTCGAGTGTTAGATCTTTTGTGCATTTTTAAAATTGGGTGTTTGCTTATTGCTGAGACTTAAGAGTTCTTTCCATATTCTTGACACAAGTTACCTTTACTTTTGATCAGCCTCAACTGAAGAACATTTTTATCAGCTAAATAAACCTGAATCTCTAATTGTGGATTCCAAACTCATGTTCCTGTCTTCCCTTGATGTTTCAGAAAATCTTTGATAAGGTTGATAGAAATGTCATTCCTGGGCTGTCACCAGCCGTCAGAGATTGGTGTCGGTGTGTAGCAGACACGAGGGTGTGCCCAGAACCAGGGTGGTGACAGCATAGTGGTTCCTGAAGCTGGGAAACATTCCCTTCAAGACGGCAAAGGAAAGGGGTCCAGGGGGCTGGATGTGCATCAGTCCGCTCAGCTCGGGAAGAATGCTCCTTCCTAGCTTCCCTCGGGAGGCAGTTAGTGATGAGATCCTCAGAATACAGACAGAGAAAAGAAATGGAAATGTCTGTGCTTTGGGTTCAGCTTGCGTGAGTCCACACGTAGCAGTGATCACCTGGAGAAGGTCTTCGCATGTAGCAGTCCATGATCTGGAAGCTTCTGGGGTGGGGGCAGATACCCTCTGCCTTCAGGAGTAACAAGGAATGTGACTCGGGGGTGTGTGTGTGTGTGTGTGTGTGTGTATATTACAGAGAAAGCAAGTGAAGGAGAGAAACTCCAGAGCCCTCATCTGGGGTGGCTTCTGGCCTTCTCTGGGTAGAAACCATTGGTATTTTATTATTGCTGTTTTAAAAGGGACCTTGGGAACGGAAATTTTCAAATGTGTTTTGTAACCCTTAGCAAAAGGAGGGAAAACACCTTTACGAAATTCCTGGTATGTGGCCCTTTTGACCTTTCCAGGCAAGTGTACTGGTATGTGCAAATTAGTGCTTCTTATCAGAGGTCAGAGGAGCTGGGTTCTGTGGAAGCAGTCTCCATTGTGAGCTGGGGCTTGGGTGAAGTGCGTGTGCGTGTGTGCGTGTGTGTGTGTGTGTGTGTGTATACAACTTTGTAATATAACATTGTTGCATTCTTCCTGACTCTCCAAAGCAATTCGCTTGACAAAGTTGACAAACGTAGGCATGCAGAAAGGACAATCACACACCAATCCCATCTTCCCAAGACAACCTCTATATTTCCTTCCTGCAATTATAGCTCTGTAGCATATGCAATTCATAAGTGCACTTGCATGGTGGGCCTCAGCCACTTGGTAGTCTGTTTTCTTAGCCATCCTTGGGAATGGGCCTGTTTATAAGTGGCCCTTGTCTGTGTTTATAAGAACATTAGAGACAGCCAGATGGGCTTCATGTGCTTGCCCCTCTTGTCCACCCCATACCACCCAACAGATGAAGCCTGGTTCCAGTGACCTTGGGGGAGATACCAAGGAGCACTGAGTCCCCTACCCCCTGGGCCTCCGGGGTCTGGGGCAGGGAGGCAGGGCACAGGACAGGAATCCTGCCCTGCTCGCTTGTCCCAGCTTTCCCGAGCCCTCCCTTGACATCAGGCAGACCCAGCTAGCCTCGGGTCTTGGAGTCCCCTGCAAAGCTGCTGAGAAAGGGGTCACTCCAACCCTGGGGCTTATGGGGGGCTAGTGTAGAGTATGGCATCCTCTTTTGTTCATGACTGGCATCCCTGGGGTTAGCTCCCTCAGGGTCCTGTTCTGGGCTAGGACAGTGAAGGGCATAGGAGACAGGGTGAAGAGCCGGGCAGGATGCGAGGAGGAAGGGACCATGGCAGATAAGCATGGGGCAGGCGGGTGATAGGAAGGGGCCAGGCGGGGCCGTGCTTTGTCTCTCCTGCTCAGTGGTGCAGTCTTTCCACAGGGCTGCGTGGATTTCCTCCAGCAGGAGAGGGCTGGGTGTGAGGCCTCATCCTCCTGGCCAGACTCCTCCTAGAATTCAGGGGCTGCTGGTGCTCTGTGGGTGCCTGTGCCCTGCTGGAGGACTTCTGAACCCAAGGGTTTCCTCAGAAGATACTAGGTGTCACCAGCTCATAGTGGGTGAGGCTGGGGGCTTGGGGAAGGCACTGGGGTCAGTGAGCCTGGCCTACTGCAGGACAGGCCCCGGACTCTCCCGCTCCTCCTTGGGGTCTGGAGCAGAAGTTCCTAGCACTGTTCAGCTGTTTTGGAAAAGACAGGTCAGTGTCCAACTTTTTTTTTTTTCTTTGCTTTGGCTCCCTCAAAAACTAAAAGTATTTTAGGCCCATTGTCGAAATGACATACTCATTTTTCTTCTGATTTGTGTGTTTTATGAAGCCAACTCTGAAAAGTAGATTGTTTTGTTATGTTCTGCTGGAACATTTTTGACTTCTTTTCCTGAGCAAACGGAGCCTGCTGCACACCTAGATTCGGCCAGGTGGCAGGTGCCAGCTGAGGACCCGCCTGGCTTCCCACAGCCCCCTCTCTGCCCCCTGGTTTGGAGCTGCCCAGTGGGCACAGCCCAGCCCAGCTCCTTCCCTAGGCATTGCCTCCTGCTGCAGGGGAACTGGCCACCTCTGATGTCCCCAGTGGGAAATCAGCCCAGAGGCCCCAGGGTGCAGAGGGTGGGACCTCACCATGCTGGGGACACACTGCGACTGGCAGGGTGGAGTCTGTGACATGGGGCAATGGCTCCCACAGTTCCTCCTCTGCTCTCACCCCCTGGGACAGGATGGGAGGGCTGCAGGAACGGCTTCCTTCTAGGTAAAATCTAGCCTGGGAAGCCTAGTCGTTCTGGGCTTATGACCTTGGTGAGGTCGTTCAGCTCCTCCTCTCTGAGATGGGTTTCCCGTTGACACCTTCCTGTCCCTCAGGGTTAGTAGAATCAGGTGGGCCAGCACGTGCTGAAAGTAAAAGCCACACCAGTGTGCAGTGTGCGCACCCAGCTGTCTGTGTCGCGGGCTGTTCCCAGTCCTGCCATTGAGCTTCTGCAGCAGGGCAGGGAGGACCCACCCAGGAGGCACCAAGGGACCAGGCAGGGGAGGAAATGAAGGTGGGGGAGGGGAGGCACAGGAAGAGGAAGTGGGGCACAATGGTTGCCAAAGGCTCTGCAGAGAGGGCCCCCTCCGTCAGTTGCCCAAAGAGCCTGGGCACAGGGCCCTGGGGTGCAGCTGAGGGGTTGGCTGTGCACACTGGCAGGTGGCCGTGGATGAGTCCACTTGCCCCACCCCTGTCACGCCACACCCTCTCCCAGAGGCCCTGGCTGACCTTGGAGAGCGCTGTTTCTTTGGCAGGGGAGGTGTGGGTGGCCCCAGATGGGCTGAGGGCTTGTCCCTGTCAAGGAGCTGTTGGACTTCTCTATGAGTCTCTGCAGACCTCCCCTTGTGGCGGCTATGGCTGGTGCCACCCCAGCCGTCACAGCCCAGCATGGCCTGCCAGAGGCAGGAAAAAGAAACTTCTCCATACTGTTCCCCTCTTCATTTCTTCCCTCCTTCCCTCCTTCCTTTTCTTTTTTTGGTGTAAGAGAAAATGCTTTCCCAGCAGGCTGCAGATTCCCTGGTTCCCACTCCTCACCAGCCCCTGCAGAGGGATAGACTCACCTGCCTTGAACTTGGGGTCTGTGCTCTGGTGGCTGGATGGACTTGGCCTCCCAGCTACCAGCACCTACCCCATCTGCCTGGATCTGTTGTCAGCCTGTGAGGGTGTACCAAGTGTTGTTTTTGGCCAGAGTGGAGTATTCAGAAGCCTGGAGGGGACCTCTGACACATAATTACAATCTGAGATCTGCTGCTATTTAAATTCTTGGTGGAATATTTGTCATCCACAGCCCTTTAAGTGTGACCCCTTCTAAATTGCTGGGCCTTTCAAAAGGTTTATCAGGGCCCACCAACAGAATGTTCCCAGTATGACCCTGGGCTCTTGAGCCCTGGAGCCCTGCCCTGGGGGCTTCTCCTGGAAAGGTAGATTGGACTTTATTGCTACTTTCTCACTTCTCCTTCTGGAAGCTACTCTCCAGCTCCTTCTGAGGACAGTCTGCCTGGGCGACCATTGTTACTTTAAGAGAGCTCTTGGGGTAGTAACAGGAAGTGTGCCCTGGAGTGTCAATACAGAATGGGGGCTGGGAAGTGTGCAGAGTGTTGAATGTCTCATTTTTAAATTGGCCTAATTGATGGCTAGCATTTTTCTAGTTTGCTATGGATTTTTTGTTTTCAATTTAATTTTTTGAATAAGTAATGCATTTGTGTGTTTCAAAATCCAAAAGATTTAAGTAGTTGTCCTGGGAAAATTCTCTCAACCTTCCTTGTCGTCCATCTGCTCAGTTTCCCCCCCAGGTAATCTCTGTTCTTACTTTCCTAGGGATTCCCCAGAGCCTCTTTCTGCACAAACAGGCAAACACACACACAGAGCTTTACTGTGTATCTATCCTCCTGTTCCATGCCTTTTGTTCTGAACCTTGTTTTCCTCACTCAGTGTGGCTTGGAGATCTTTCCATATCAGTTCGTAAAGAATTCATTCAACTTCTATTCCCTTATGTGGGTGTTCCATAATTTATTTAACAGGCCCCAGTGGAAGGACATGGGTTGTTTTCGGGCTCCTGCTGTGTTGAATAATCAGGCATATATCCCACTTGGTAGGTGTCCAAGTGTGTTTGTAGAATAGGTTCCCAAAAGTTCAGTTGCAGGGTCAAAGGATATGCCATTTGCTGTTTTGACAGGTATTTCCAAATTGCCCTCCATAGGGGTGGTGGCAGTTTGTACTCCCCTGAGCAAAGAACGCCTGTTTTCCTGTAGCCTCTCCAGTCTATAGGTAAAGGGAGGGTTCCAGTGGGTGTGCATTTGCCTTTACCTCCTGATGGGCGAGGTTGAGCATCTTTTCAGGTGTTTGAGAGCCATTTGTGTTCCCCTTTTTTTATAAACTGCCTTTGCCCATTTTTCTATTGGATGTTGTTTTAAATTTCTGTGAGCTCTTTCTATAATATATTGGAGATCAGCCCTTCATGATATGTAAATACTGTTTTCTCTCTTTGTTACTTATCTTGCCTTTGTTTATGCTGACTTTGTCCATGGAGAAGTATTTCCTATTTTTGTGTAGTCAAATTTAGCAACCTTTTCTTTTATGGCTTCTGGACTTTGATTCATAGAAAGAACTTCTAGCATTATAAAATAATTTTCTCTTGTTTTCTAATAGAACGACTGTGGTTTCATTTTTCATGTTAGAATTTTTGACTCATTTAGAATTTAGCTTGGTGTGTAAGGTGTGAAATATGGGTCTAACCTATCTGGAAAGAAAGTTCCAGGTGCTACCTGGGTGTCCTGATACATTTATTGAACGCCTACTCCCATCCTCAAAGTTGAGATGTCACTTTATCCTGTGCACAGTTGCCACTGCCTTTGGGTCCCATTCTGGTATTTCTGCTCCACTTCGCTGGCCAGTTACCAGCTTATGCAATGGTATGTTGGTTACTGGTAGTCTAGTTCCCCCACATCATTCTTTTGCAGAGTTTTTCTGGCTATTTCTGTTTATTTTTCTGTATAAATTTTCTGTATAAATCAAGTTATCCTATTCCAGAACGAAACAAAGCAAAGCAACAACAAAAATGCCTACTTTATCTTTACATCCAACATAGAATGTTGCAGACATGCATTTGCCTAAGGTGATTGCCTTGTTGAAACAGCGTTCCACCCGAGGCTGTGCTGTGCGTGCCAGTGTCCCCTCAACACCCTGCCAGCTCTAGCATGTACAAGAATGGATAGTAGAGTGTGATCAGCAGCATTAGACCGGAGCACCCTGGGGCAGGGGCGGGGCAGGGGCCCCACCCAGGCAGCTTTAGGAGGAAGAGTGAGCCCTGCCTGCTATGTGTCCGGTTTGCCACCGTCTGGCTCACGTGCATGCCTCCCAGGGGCCCCTTTGCCCACAGGTAGTAACCGTGTGTCTCCTCCAAGCCCTACTGCACAGCAGGCATGTGCCTGAGTGTATTCCCCCACTTAACCCTCACAGTAACTGAGTAACAGGCTGGATGACAGCCGCTTCCCCAGGCATCAACACACAAGTGGAGGAGCAGGGAGTGGGTGAGGCCAGCTGTGTCCTGGGAGGGTGCACCTCCCTGCTACAAGCTGCATCCCAGAGTGGGAAGGGTCTCCAGTGTAGCTCTGGCTCTGCCACCAGCCAGCTGAGTGGCAGCTCTCCCTCCTCCTGGGTCTCACTTCCTTTACTTGTTCAGTGGGTGGGTAAGAGTTTCCAACCTGGACTTCCAGGAGACAAGTCATCTGTATGTCAGCTCCTTGTGGGCTAATAAACCACCAGCATTTGTAGTGACCAGCAGGGCAGCCAAGGAATTAGGAAAGTCCACTCCTCACCACAGAGGATAGGCCTTTCTGCCACCCCAGAGCTGCATGCCTGGGTTTCCTTGGAGGCCGGCAGTTGATCAGCCCCTGTACTTGGCTGTCTGCTGAGCGGCCCCAGAGTGGGAGGGTGAACAGGCCTCCTGGGGTGAAGAATATGGCAGTCTTGAGGTTGGGAGCTGGAAATGGCCCCAAGCCAGCACCCACAGATCAAAGCCATCTCTTGATGAATGACGGCCCACTCACTGGTGGTGAATAGCAGGGATTGGGCACTGTGGCCTGGGAGCCCGGGAGAAGCCGTTTCTCTCTGGAGGGCTCTCCCTGTGCCTGCCCCTGAGTCTGACCGCCCTGCCCCTGCCGTCCCCCCAGACACACACCCACGTGGATTTCTTGTGCCCACAGAGGTCTGCTCTTGTGATCCAGGACACTGCAGTGAAGGTGATAGATCCATCTGCCTTTCCAGGGACCCTGTGGTCAATGAGGTGCACCCTCCCTTCTCCCTTCCAGAGGGGAGCTCAGCTGGGCTTCCCGGAGCCCCCTGGGGCAGGCACAGTCAGCCGGAGCTGACGAAGCAGGAGGCCAGCAGAAAAGGCTCTTGCCCATTCAGTGCTAGGCCCTGGGGAGACAGCCAGAAATGACCCCTCCTCAGAGTGCGTACAAGAGGCTCAGACAGAAAGAACTGCACTGTGGTCTGCACAGGTACTGTTGGAGCCAGGAAGGGCCCACTCACCTCTGGGGGGGATGGGAGGGCAGGTTGGCTGCGGCTGGATGGCAGGAGATAATTGGGAGCACGCCCGTTGCACAGGATGGCAGAACAGAAGGGAGTTCACGCCATGGAGGTTTGAGCCCAGAGGTTGGGCTGGAGCAGGCAGGCATGCTTGTGAGCCGTGGCACTTGCATGTGGCTGCAGTGGGGCGGGGGCAGGGCCCAGGGCCCAGGGGTGGGCGCTGAGACAGGGGCTCAGAAGCAGGAAAGAGCCACTGTGCTTCCCTCCTGGCCGGCCTCAGAGAGGGAACACGCCTTTCCCGCCTGGGCCTGCGGCTTGGGCAAGAGCTGCATTTGGGACGCCTTGTTCCCTGATAAGATGAGGCAATCGCATTCGGGCTGCTGCTCCGCTCGCCGCTGCCTCGCTGTGGCGCCAGGGAACATTTATGTAACCCGGCCCTGCCCCGCCCCGCCCCACCCCGCCCTACCCCTGGCGCCCCTGGCCCCTGCCTCACTGTGCGCCGCTGCACGCACCCCAAACCCTACGTCTGAGGCCAAATAGCCAGGTACCCTCCCTAAGAACCCCCGTCCTGTGACCCCGCTGCCTGGTACCTGCGGGCCCCTCCAACCCCGACCCTGCACCACCCGGCCCCTCCCCCAGCCCGCTCTCAGTGGCCGGGTTCCTCCCACTACCTCCCCTTTCCCTACCAGCCCCATTCAAAGGCATTGCACAGCTAGGGCCCGGTGGGCCCCTCCGGGCTCCTGAGGGTGGGACCTGGAGTGACTTTGGTTTTCCGCAGGAAGGCTAGGAGCTCCCTGGCAGGGATCTGGAAGGTAGGACCAGTTTCCCTTCCTGACAGGGCCAGTTCTGAGTTAGACTGGGCCCCCTCTTTGTGAGGTCCTATCATACTGTTGCTGTCTCCATGTCATGTGCCCAGGAGAGGCAGAAGCTAGATTTGAGCCTAGCAAGAAGGACGCTTGGGTTTGTTTACTCCAGTGGGCTCCCTTTGCCCCTTTGCCTTAGAATGGGAAATGGGCTCACTCCCTGCAGAGTCAGGCCTGGCTGGCCCCCAACCCTCACTCTGGGTGCCCCTACCCCAGTCTGCTCAGCCACACACACCCTCCTGGAGTCAGTCCCCAGAAGAGTGGTTTTTAGAGTGAGGTCAGAGAACACCTGCAGGTACCTGAGACCATTTCAGGGGCCATGAAATCAAAACTGTTTTTATAACAATAACATTATATTCTCTTCATTCTCCCAAAAGAGTATAGTGGGATATTCCAGATACTACAAGATGTGTGGTGGCATAATGACACTGACAGCTACTGGAATGTGTGCTTGAATGTGGGATTTTTTCCGTTTTAATTTCTAATATGATAAATATCAGTGATGATAACCCATGTAAATAAAAGCACTTGGGGCTCCTTGCAAAAAGTGTGAGTGACAGTGGCCTGGAGTATGCTGTACTCTGTCCACTTCTCCCCAACCCATTCTTGATTGTGGTGGCTGCTCCTTGTCAGCCTCCTGGGTGCTGCTCGAATGTTACCACTCAGGTGCTGCCTGGCCAGACCTGGTGCTGCCCCTTGCCAGCATGAATCATAACTTCTGTTTGTGGACCAGTTCATTGGCTGCTGCCTCTCCTGCAGGAGGCTGACAGGGGAATAGAAAATTGAGCAGGGAACACTACCTGTCTGGATCAAGACCATGTCCCCTAGGCCAAGCATCGGTTATGTGCTCAAAGTGTGGAGCTGCTGACGCCCAGAGAGGCTGAGAGCTGTGTGCTGGTGGCCATGCCGGGCTTCTCACCTTCCTCCACTCTAGGCTGCCTGGCACCGGCGTCCCATCCCATTGGATGCTGTAGTTCTCTGCGGCCCCAATATCACATGGCCCACCTGTCATTTTACTCACCCCATGTGCTTCCCAGGATTATAAGCAGAAGGACCTGAAAAGGACAAAGCCCCCAATAAGGGCTATCAGGAAGCAAGGATGAGTCTGAATTTGGGTTGGTTCCCCTCCCCCACAGGCCCAAAACTGAGAAGACCCGGTTGGGATAGCTATGCATAAGAGCAGCAATAATAGCTCACACTTCAGGAGTGAACACTGGGAACATGCCAGGCACAGTGCCAAGGATAGTCCTGTGCAGCCCTATGGAATTGCTACATGGACCCCACTGAGGACGGGGCAGTGTATTCATTCATACCCTGTGGCTGCTATAACACATGACCACAAACTGGGTGGCTTAAAAACAACAGAAATTTACTCTCTTCACACAGTTCCAGAAGCCAGAAATCCGAAATCAAGGTGCTGGCAGTGTTCTTTCCTTCTGGAGGCTCTGAGGGAGGTTCTATTCCATGCTTCCCCTCCCATTCTCTCCTCTTCTCACATTTGTGAGCTCATCTCAGGACTTCAAAGACCCTTTTTCCAAATAAGTTCACATCCGCAGGTTCTGGGGGTTATGACTTGGCTGTATCTTTGTGGGGACCATTGTTCACCTTGCCAGAGGCAGTGAGGAGCTTGACCAAGGCCATACTGTCTCTGCACGGTGCAAACAGGGTCTAGAGCCTCATCTTTCAGACCCAAAACAATTAATGCTAGACCATTTAATGCTAGACCTTTCCACGCTGTGAATGACTAATGTGCATTATATATCTCAAAGAGTGGAATTACCATGTGGCCTTTTTCAAACTTTTCTGTTGAGATTTTTTTCTTGGAACCTATTAACAGTTCATTCAGTGATGACATTTCTTTGAACATGGTTTGGGAAATAATGGACTAGAATATATTTTAACATGACTTTTCGTTGTCAAAGAAATACATATTTTTTTAAAGACCCATGCCACAGAAGAGCTTACAACAAAATATATTCTCTTACCAGTCTAGCTCCACTCCTTAGACCAGCACCTCTCTTTTCTGATTTAAATTGTCTTGGTGGTTACTGCCTTAAATGAGCTGTATGATTTTATTGCTATTTCTTAATTTATCAAGTTTAGATACTCTCTCTGTTACCTTCCTGCCATGAAATTTAAGGATTTACCTCACTCCTACTCCCCCACCTCCTCCTGAATTGATAGATGTATTATTATTTCACTACTTTTATTGGCTATCCTTATAACTTTAAACCTGTATTTTACACTTAGATATATCCATTGACCGTACACTATGTTCGGTCCCACCTTTCCCTTGAATCCACATTCTCTGCTGGGGCCACTGAGTCAGTTGTATGGGCTTTGTCTGTAGGATCAGTTCTGAACACCGACAGGCTTACATGACTTACATGACTGTGTAGTTTGCTTCTGTCAGCGAGGGCCTGTGCTGGGATTACATTTCCTTCTGCCGCCTCATGGGGTTGTTGTGAAGGACAAATAATACAACATAGGAAAGGCCCCTAGAACCGAGCTTGGCACAGAGCTCTTGACTGATTGCTCATAATCATGTGGAATTTTAGTTTGCATCTAATTTGGATGACAACTTTCTTGTATGTCTTCTATGTTTCCTGGAGTTTCTAATTGCCTCTCTTTTTTTCTTTTAAACAAAGAACAGTAATATGTCTTCACAGTGTCTTGACATTTATCCAGTCTCTTGACCATTCCCTCTAGTGCACAGAGCTCTCTCTTCCTGGAACTATTCCCCTCTGAGTCGTGGTCCTCTGCTCCAGTGGCCTCTCAGGCCTCTGCCTCGCTTTTGTCCTGAGATGACCCTTCACAATGCACTCATGTCCCTGGCCTCTCGGTTTTTTTTCTCATTTTTGCAGAGTGTGAGAGACATAAACTTGGAAGGTCCTGTTCCTTTGTCTTCTAGCATCCAGTGTGACATAGACGTCTGGTGTCTGTCCCAGCCTTGTTCCTCTGTGGATGACCTGGTATTTGTTTCTCCCCTCCCTTTCTAGTAAGTTTTGGGATCTCTTGTTTTGAGTGTGTTCTGACATTGCAGAAATTCTAACAGCAGGGCCTTTGCTCACTTACTCCGCCCTCTTCTGTGCCAACCTTGCTTGTGTTAGTTTCCTGTCTTCCTTTTCTTTTTTTTACTCTGACAGATGCTGTTCTATTATTTCTTTTGTAATTTCTTCTCCATTTTTTCTGTTTTCTCACTTGACACCTCCTGATAGTTAAATGTTGAACTCCCTGGGTTGATTCACTGGCTCTCAACTTTTCACCTCTACTGTCTATGAGATTGGTTTGAGAAACAATGGTGGCTACCTGATCTCGAATCCCACCCCAACACCCTTTCCCCCCAAACGTTAAGATCAGTAAGGAGAGCAAATGTGACACACCTGGCCCTCAACTTCAGCAGTACTAGAAGGCATGCACTGCAATGTTCACGTATTTTCTAGGACCATTTTTTTTGCTCTATTTTTCTGGGATATTTGCTTGAGTATATTTCTAGCTTTTCTATGGAATTTTTGTTTGGACAATGATATTTTCAACTTGTAAGTGCTATCTTTTGTTCTTTGAACTTTCTTTTTATGGTATCCTGTTTCGTCTATGCATCAAATGTTGTCTCAAATTCCTCTAAAAATGCTAATTAGAAGTTTTAGGTTAAATTCTCTTCTGTTCCCTGGCTTTACTCCTTTTCCTCTGGAGTTGGTGGTTTTGTTGCACTTGGCCTTTCTCCTTTGCTGCTGATTTTCCTTGGCTTTCTGGCCATCTTGGGGTGTCTGTTTGTGTTCACGGTGGGTGGGTGGTATGGATGTCCTCTGCTGGGCATAGGTGGGCCAGCTTCAGGGACTGGCAGTCTGCTTTAGGGCCTGTATGGGGGAGAGAGGGAAGGGGAGAGACAGGGTAGGAAGGGCAGCTGTGTGGCGGCTCCCAATGCCAGAAGAGCTGCATTCTAGGGTGGCAGAGTCTCCCTGAGCAGTTGATGTTGCTTTTGTGGTTCAGTTCACCTGGGTAAATGCTGGCCAGCCTGTCTCACTCTGAGCATGGGATGGGAGGACGGGCAGGGTCCTGACTATAGCTGCCCTTCAGTGCCTGCACCCCCACTGTGTTCCATCTCCTCCCTACCTGCACACTCTGCACAAGGTGTTCTGCCTGCCACCCTTGTCTGTCCCCGTGCTGGGGTCTGCAGGATCTTGTGGCAATCTCCTGCTCACCGTCACTGACCACGTTGGGACTTCTGTGAGAGAAGGAGCCACAGACCAGCGGTTGTAGAATCTCAGGCCCTAAAAATCTCCCAGTCTAACCGGGCGGCCCCTTGTTACAGATGTGGCTGCGAAGGATTGGAATGCAGGCCGGGCAGTGGGGTTTGGGAACTGCCTCCCCGCACCACAGGGTGCAGGGATCCAGGGCGGGGCTCCTGTGGGACCAGCCTGCGTGTTGCTTAGCGGGCCCTGGCCCACGCCCACCCCATAGGCCCCGCTGCTTCAGCGCCTGAAGTGCGGTGTTACCCTGGGAGATGGTCCGCTTCCATCCCAATGTGGGCAGGAGGACACTGGCCCACCTTCGTCTTCAGCCTGATGGATTTGTCACAGGCTGGCGGAGACGGGGCACGGGGGAGGGGGTTAATGAGAGGCTGGGGTGGCTCAGGGGGAGCAGGGTGAGGACTGACGGGGGCTAGGCAGGGCCAGGTGCCCCCGAGACTGACGCTCTTCCCTGTCGTCGTCCTGCAGGTGAGAGGCCCTTCGCCTGCAGCTGGCAGGACTGCAACAAGAAGTTCGCGCGCTCCGACGAGCTGGCGCGGCACTACCGCACGCACACGGGCGAGAAGAAGTTCAGCTGCCCCATCTGCGAGAAGCGCTTCATGCGCAGCGACCACCTGACGAAGCACGCGCGCCGCCACGCCAACTTCCACCCGGGCATGCTGCAGCGGCGCGGCGGCGGCTCGCGGACCGGCTCGCTCAGCGACTACAGCCGCTCGGACGCCAGCAGCCCCACCATCAGCCCCGCCAGCTCCCCCTGAGCCCGGCTCCGCCCCTGCCGCAGCCGCGAGCAGCCGCTGCCCGCCTTCCCGCCCCTCCCCTCCCTTTTGTAATAAGCAAGAAGAGAGAACTTCACGAAAAAACACTTTCTTCACCTCAGGTGTCAAAGTAAATTTGTAAAAAAATCAAAAAGCAAAAAAAATTTCAAAACCCACCATCCACAAATTGCACAATAGACATGCCCACGAAGTTGAGATTCAGCGGTGTTGAACCCCCATTCTCAGGGATGGACACGTTCCACGAGGTCAGTGAGGACCCCCCTTCCTGCCGCCTTACTCTGTACATAGATTTGCACTCTGGAGTTTTCTGTCCAGGAACACAGTGGGGACAGAGCAGGCCAGCTGGGCCAGGTGGCGCTGGGCATCTGTCCTGCCGGTCGGCTGGTCAGTTGGGAGCAGACGTAGTCATGGACGTTTGTGGTCCTCAGTGGCAGGCGTCCCCCCGTCTTCCTGCCTGCGGCCCAGCTCTGGCCTCACAGGCCTGGCTGGGTGACCACGCAGCTATTTCTGGGAAACAGGCCCCCTTAGAGGTGCCTTAAGCTGTGGCACGAAGGACCACCCGCCTCTCAGACTGTGGAGGGGCAGCTGCCCTCCGGGGCCCTGCCTGCCTTGCTCCCTGCCCCAGGAGACCCCTGGTGGCCCCTCGGAGCACTGGAAGCGGAGCTACAAGCCCTGGCTGGGCCCACCGCTGCTCGGCCCAGCCCGGCGAGGCAGGGGCCTGGGATATGCCTGCCTGGGACCCATTGCTCTGTGTCCCTGCAGAAGGCACATGGAGCCCCTTTGCTGTCATACCATGTTCTCCGACCGGGATTCTGGTCTTCTAAAAAGATGGCAGAAAGTCTCGTTGGCGCATCCAGTTCCGGAGTTCTTCCGCACGGGGCTGCCGTCCAGGCACCTTTGTTTGAAACCATGGGTGAGGTCGTGGGGTGGCCTCATCGGAGGGTCTGTGTGAGCGGCCGAGCTTGTGGCAGTGCTTTTGGTACTTCGTAGAGACCCTTCTGTAGCAAGAGACCGGAACATTGTGACTTGGAACTTTTTAGGAGTGGCACAGCGGATGTTATAGGAAATGCTGTCGGGGAACATACATGTGTGTTGTTTCCTCCCCAGGGAACACCAGACAGAAAGTTGTGGGAAACATTTTTCTCAGACCCACCGTGTCCCCAGCACAGACTCAGCAAATCTCCAGCCTCCCCATGTCCCCTGGATCCCTCCTCCCTTTCCCTCCGGCTTCTCCCTGCCCTGCCCCGGGAGGCCCCAGGCCACACCCAGTCTGTGGCATATTAGGACTGCTGAGGGTGCCCCATGGCTACCCTTTTCCTGGTAGGAGAGGGCGAGCAGAGAGCTGGGGCACTCGCTCCCAAAACCCTGGCCTGAGCTAGCTGGGGTTCGAGCCCTGGGCCAGGTTGGTCAAGCCATGGTCCAGCAAGTTCCTCTGCAGACACCTGGGGTGTCCACCCCAACCTGCAGCCCAGGCACCACCTTCCCTTCCTCCTGATAGTTGGGGCCTGTACATACAAGGTCCCAGGATAGAGTATGTGTGTGTGTGTGTGTGTGGTGTGTGTGTGTGTGTGTGTGTGTGTGTATTGGTGGGGGTGGGTGGGTTTGGGGAAGACTCGGGTTATCTTGTAGAGACACCCATTTCAATGGGTACTCATTTTGATGAGAAATGGCCCTTGGGACCTCAAGGGGCCATAGGTGGGCTTCCTGGGCCCAGAGTGCCTTGGTTGTGGCCATCCTGCTTCCACTGGCCCTGCCATGGCATGGGGTGCAGCACAGAGAAACCACAGAGACCCAGGCCCAGCCAGTACCCACAGCCTCTGGCCACTGTTCCTGGCTGGCTCCAGAGTGGATGGGTGCCCTCTGTCCACAGCAGCTGTGCAGGTGGCAGTGTGTTCCAGGTGCCCGTTTCTAACAACCATGTGTCAGCTGACATCAGCTAATGGCATGGTGGTGGCTTCTGAGTAGCACAGTGGGCACTACATGGTGGTAGGGAGGGGTAGCCCCCATCCAGGTCAGATGCAGAGCTGGCCACCCTGGGTGCCATGTTGCACTGGGGCTCTAGGACTGCCCTGCTTGCATTTGGTCTGGGAGAGAGTGGATATGCAGTAGGGACCTTGAAAGAAGAGAGCCCTGGGTGATTGGGGTGCAAAGATCTTCATGCCCAGTTCCAAAGTGAGGTCCCTCCCAAAGTTGTTTCCGTGTGAGGCAGAGAAAGCCACACTCTGAACACATTTCATGTCTCAGGAATTCACATTCCAGGTTCAGGAATTTTATTCCAAAGTCCTTTGGTGCACTCACCGTCCAGGGTTCCCGAAGGCAGGGAGAGGGAGCGGTGTGTCCCCGGAGGCCAGCGAAGCACTCTCCGAGGGAGAAGCCAATGCTCTTGAGATCTGGATCTGCCCACGGTGTCTCGGTGTCTCGGGAGGAGGTTTCCTAACTCCACATTGTCTGCACATAGAAAGGGAAAGAAAGGACTCCAAACCCAGTCATTTTGGAATAAAAAAAATAGAGCTGGTTTGTTTTAGAGCAGGGTGGGGGGTGGGGGAGGGAAGTGGGTGTTGGCTGTTTCCAAAGAGAGCACTTAATTTAATTTTTCCTCTAAATGACCCAGGGCTGTTCCGTCTGATAGATGGAAGGGTAACATTGCCTTAAAACAGAAATATGCAGGAGTTGGCTATTTTTGGCAAATGAGTGTGTCTTCATTCCCAAAGTGGTTCTCGTGTAATGGCAGGGTGTGGTCCTTAGGCCCAGCCTGGCCTGGGAAGTGGGGACGGGGCACCAGGAGGGAATTCCCGCTGGGCATTCCTGGCCAGACCCTCTTGAATCATCTGGGACTTAAATTCATCTCACTTGAAAGGGGGAGGGGGGATCCGTGAATCTCAGGCTCAGTTCAGATGGTTTCTCACTAGCAGGTTTCCATCTCATCATGAAATGGGGGGTGCCTGTGTAAGAGGGTGGTGGGCCTCGGAACGCCGCACCCACTAAAGCAGTTACACAGGCAGGACCCTCCTGAAACAGCCTTCATTTTCTTCTAATGTGTAGAATGTCTTCCCAGCCTGGGTCTATTTCAGGGTCTTTCATTTTTGTGGTTTATGGCCATGCTTGCCGGTTTCGGTGGGTTTGAGGAACCCATAGGGCTCGTAGAAATAATAGGGAAAACTCGAATCTTTATTTTGAGGCAGACTTCGGTTCTAGCGGGCCACAGGGGCAGAGATCTCAAAGTGAAGGTCGCCTGAGTGAAGGGAGAGTTCCCTACAAAAAGGCCTAAAATTGACTCTGGGCTCAGCCATCAAGGGCGGGTGTTCAGCTCCTGTCCCAAACAAGAAAGCCCCTCTTTGCCTCAGCCATATTAGGGGAACACTGGCAGCTCCCCAAATGCCTACTGAATCCTACAGCCATACAGAAAAACACAGACGAACACAGCCCTTTCCACAAAGAGCCCTGGAGTCCTCTCCTGCTGGGTGCTATGTAGGAGCGGGCAGTGATGCCCTTGAAGGGAACGTAGTCCTGGAGGTGCCTACCTGTGTCCCACTGCACCCACAGCACTTGAGGTGCAAAATCCCATCTCCCCGACTTTATTCCTAGGCCATGTGTCTGTGCAGGTGCAGGATTTGCCACAGTGCAGCCTCCAGGTAGAAGCACCTGTGTCCCTGTGACCCCAGCCAGGCCTCACCACGGGCTGGGCCACTGCTCAGCCCAGTGAGGGGAGATGCAGGGGTGGGGTGGGCAGCGAGGGCTGGCCTCTGCTAAGGCGGACTGCACAGGGTCCTAGCGCTCCCTAGGGACCTCGTTCAGGACCTCTGCTGTGCCACCCAACAGGAAGATGTGATCTGAGCAATAGCATGGCCTCATTTCTGGGCTCCTGGTTGTGGCTGTGTTTACAAGGCTACCTGATTATTTTGACTTCTGATAGATGTCACTTTTTCTTTTTGTGTTTTAAACCCACTGTTTAAAAAAGGTCATTTAGTCAAAGACACAGTGCTAGAAGGTTTAGAGGGTGTGATGTGTTGGTCACATTGTAACCAGTAGGAAATGCTTTGTAAAGTTATCC
>CM052438.1:16315216-16349712 GCA_028533085.1 Varecia variegata
TGTTCTGGCTTCCATGCCTGCCTGTGGGGGGCTGTTTCAGCTCATCCCATTGCCACGACTCTCTATCCCAGAGAGCAGAGAGGAAGGGACATGGCAGTGGCAGTTTCCCCCAAAGGGCACTGCACCTTTCCCTAAAACACCCCCATAAACACCTCAACTTCCTGTCCCTGGGCAGCAGCCATATCTCTCAACCCCAGATGCTTGCCCCCTGGCAAGCCCAGAGTCTAGCAATCACCCTGTTTCTAGCTACTGAAATTCCTGCACTGACCCCAAAGTGCACTGCAGCAGTGACGGCCCCGGGGGTCCTGGGGGTTCTGGAGAGTGGGAAGGCCCGTGAGGATACCAGAGCCCATTTAAGTCCCCTGTGATCATTAACTGCCCCTGACTGTCCCCAGGGCAGGCGATGTCCTCAATAGAGGCAATGGGAAACCCGAAGCTGGCAGGGGGAGATGGGTGGAGGGGGTCTGGCTGTGCCCTGCACCCGCCACAGAACGTGGAAGGAAGGTGCAGGCATGGCCTATGTTCTCAGCCCCACCCAAGGACAAACCCAGGGATGCTCTGGGCCATACGCTGTTCTTACATGATCACCTGCTGTTCATAGGGTAAATAAAAACGACCAAGAAATGTGAAATATATTACATTCCTAACAACTGCATGTAATGCAGTTGATCTGAGATGGATTTTCCTGGAGCTCCATGGACACTAACAGGCATTCCCTGATACATGTTGTTTTCTGTACCATAGATGAGGAGGAGGAAATGAATGCACCCAAGTACGTACTGAACCGTCATAAAAACAAACACAATTTTTCAAACAAAGGGCTTTCTGGTGCTGAGACGTTTGGAGCCCATTCTTGGCTGGAGCATTTTCCCAGGACAGCCACTGTTCCTCCTTCTCAGAGACGTTTCCTTATTCCTCAGGAACTTCCCCAGATAGAGCATGGATCTGCTCCCATAAATAGTTGTGTGTTGAGAGGATCCCAGATGCTTAAAAAGTATTGACAGGAAAGAAAAGCAGCCTGTCAGTTATGATGTCACTGCTGAAATGTGCAAGAGGTTATGAGTCTCTGCAGGGGTTCCTTTCCAGAAGACTGGGGGGCCCAGCATTCATGGGGCTCCCATCTCAGGAACTGGGGGTTTCCTGAGGCGTTGAGAGGCCCCCAGTCTTGTAGAAGGAGAAAACTGCAAGCAATAGGTTTTCCTGGTGTTTAAAAAGCAAATGTAATTGAGTGGCATGCACAGATCACATTTTCTTCTCATTGTCGTAGACCAGGTGACAAAGGTGCACAGAATCCTAAAGCAGTTCAGGGAGGGGGTGCGGCTCTGTGGCTGACAGGACCTCTGTGCTGAGCAGAGTACCTCGGCGCCCTGGAGGCAGGCCTGAGCGGTCAGCCTCAGGACACTCTTGATCCCCTCTGCATTTTTATCAGGACTTGGATTCAAAAGTCAAATTGTGGCAGTTAGGTGAAGTGCTGTGGCTGGCTGCATCCTGACCAGGTGAAGAGTGGCATCTGGTGGAGGGAGGGGGTGTCCTCTGGTCATCCAAGAGGGCAGAGCCTGGCTAAGGCTCACAATTACCTCTGCCTCCTTGAAGGATTTATCATCACTTGATGCTGGCCTGCAGGCAGTGAGCACCCCATTGCTGGAGGTATTCAAGCAGAGGCTGAAACACTGCCTGCCAGGAATGCCACAAAGGGATTGTGTTCTGGAAGGAAGCACAGTAACTGTAGGCAAAGGAAGGGCCACACTGTTTTCTCAGGGGACCTACTGGGGCACGATCACCAAGATCCTCTGAAGTGTTGTCCTTCCAGCCTATCAGTTAGGTTGGAGTGTAGACTGGCCTTTGATGGGTAGGGTGGACTGCAGAGGGCTTTGAATAACAGGTTAGGCAGTGTGTAATTTATTCTGGGGACAGAGGTGGCTCGATTCCCCCAATCAAACCCCATCCATGCCACCATAAAATTCCTGCATTGGCACCACTCCTGTGGTCTTCTAAGTGGAAAGCAATTTAGGCCAGGAAAGGCACCCAGCCACTCCTGGCAGGGGTACTACCTCTGCACCAACTGTCCTCCACCATCATGGATCAGAGGTCGGGATTCCACAGCCACAGTCCATAGGACATGCAGGTTTGGACAGAAGATGGCGTGGGAAGCACAGGGTCTCTATTAATATCCTATTGCTGCTGTAACACATTGCTACAAACAGTGGCTTAAGGCAACACAAATTTATTCTCTTGTCTCTCTGGAGGTCAGAAGTGCAAAATGAGTCCTACAGGGCTAAAATCAAGGTGTCAGCAGGGCTGGTTCCTTCTGAAGTCTTTTCCTTTTCGTCCTGTAGAGGCACCTACATTCCTAGGCCTGTGGCCCCTTCCCCTGTTGTCAAAGCCAGCAGAGTAGCATCTTCTCTCCTCTCTGACCTCCTGACCTCCCTCTACTAAGGCCCGTTGGGATTGTACCAGGCCCACCCAGGGAGTCCAGGATAAGCTCCCACCTGTCCCAGCCTTTGTCCTTCCTGCACCCCGAGTCAGGCTGCAGCTAGAGAAATGCAAGGGTTGAGGAACTCCTGCATGGGCGGGACAGCCCGCAGCACCTCCCCGCAAGGGCAGCAAAACGTGGTTGAATTAAACTGGACTGAGCATTCCTTCCACCTGTGGTTTGTCCTTCATAGTATTTCCCTTCAATCATTCAGCCTTGAAAAGTAGAACTAACAATGAAATAATCATCATTTCACTACAGTCTTTAAAACAGACCTATCCTGAAAGACCTGCATCCCTGTTGACCTGCCACTGCCCGCACAACCCCAACCCGGGGCAGTGGCCACACGGTGCTGGGGAAAGCACTTGGGTCTTAGCACAGACACACAGCCTGGGCCTTCAGCTCTGAGCAGACTGCCCTGAAACCCTGGGGAGGTCCTTCCCAGAGTCTCACCGTCCTCACTGGGACAGCGGCCTTGGCCATGGTCCAGATAGGGCCGTTGTGAAGTTGGCAGTGAGGCATGGGATGTCGGGTGCTGGGTCAGCAGGAACTGTGAACCATGCCCAGATGCTCGGCCCCCGCAGGGCCTGACCTCCACTCCCACACACTGCTGGGAAAGGGGTCCCCAGGGAGTCAGCCCTGCTGGGCTATCTCTGTGTGGATGGGCCTGGGACCAACTTGGGACACAGGGACAGGGTAGTGCACAGTGCAGCCCCCTGCCCCAGAGGCCTGCAGGGCAGCCTTGGCTCAGCTGGGTTCTGTGCTAGAACTTGCTGGTTGAGTCACTCCCTTTGAGCACTCTCAGTGGAAGGTATGAGTACCCCTAATTTAGAGGCACAGAGAATATAAGGCTCAGAGAGGTAAAGTGGCCTTCCCAAGGTCACACAGCCTGCAAAAGTCAGGGAGAGACCCTGGTCTAATGACCTGGGCCTGGCCCACTGACCACAGCTGCCTTAAGCTCTGGATTAATTAAAGGCTTATTCTAACCTGCCTGGGGTATCCTTGTCTATTCTCTGGCATTGTGGGGCTGGCCCAGAAGGCTGGTAGGCCCCACGACACAGGGCTGGCCACTCACCTTTTTTCTCGCTGCCGCATTTCCAGGGCCAGAACACTGGCCAGTCTGTGGGTCTGCACCTGGCAGCTTAGCATGTCCAATGCAGTGTCCTCCAAGACAGTGAGCCAGCTGCCCCCAGGGGGACACAGTCTGAGGCACTCTGAGCCTCAGGCCTCCTTTAGGGCCCTCCAAGCGACTAAGCCTTTCCCCCGCACAGCCATGACTCCCTGTTCCCTGGCTGCAGTGCGTCTGGGTGCTGCATTCACGCCCCAGACTTCCTGGAACCCAGAGACCAGAGGCACAGAGCAGTGACGGTCATCACCCTCATTTACGAACATGTGAAAGGGCAGGGAGCTCAGCCTGGGTCTCCTGGCCCCAACTCCTGGGTTCATTCTTGACACCTGCCCCATCATAATGTCTTCCATTCCCAACTTTATAGCAATTGGGTAATGATTTACTTATGGATTCCCCAGGAGCAGCAGGGAGAACAATAAACATCGATACGATCTGTACAATCAGCAGGCTTCCCTTGCACCTCCTGAGAGGAGGCATCATCACAGACACCAGCAAGATGAAGGCCACTGGTTGATTTATTACTGTGTTTTTGGAAAACAGTTATTGCATGCTTCCCCTGATGAACAGAGCCACTCCCTGTCTCTTGTCTGTCTCCTGCTCCTTTAACCATAAACACACTCCAGAGAGTTTTTTGAGATCAACTGCTGGCATGCAAGGGCTGCCCTTGGGGAGAGCAAACCTGGACAATGCCCTCAATGTGTTCACGTGAGGACAGACACACCAGTGGCTACCTGCACATCAGTGCCAAGGTGTGATGGAAGAGCTGAGTGCTTTGCCCAGTGGTCATCCAAAAACTGTGCTGCACCAAGACAACAAGCTACAAAAGGAGCACACAGCACACCAAGCAATGCTACGTGCTACTCGTGCATCCATACCTGCTATGGACTGCACGTCTCCCCCCAAAACTCATGGACTGCATGTTTACCCCCAAAATTGGTGGATTGCATGTGTTCCCCCAAAATTCATATGTTGAAACCTAACTCCCAATAGGATGGCATTAGGAGGTAGGGACTTTGGGAAGTGATTAGATCCTGAGGGTAGATCTCATGATTTCGTAAAATTCATAAATAGCATTATTGCCTTCATAAGAAGAGACCTGAGAGGGATGAACACTCTCTCGGCTGTGTGTGGATACAAGGAGAAGGTGGCCTTCTGCAAACCAGGAGGAGAGCCCTCCCCAGACACAGGATCCGCTGGCACCTTGATCTTGGACTTCCCTGCCTCCAGAACTGTAAATGTTTGTTGTTTAAGCCACCCAGCCTGTGGTAGGTAGTTTTAGCAGCCTGAGCTGACTAATACTATAGACCAAAGTATGAACCCACATGGTGAAGGTTAACCCCAAAGTCAAGACGAGGTGACTCAGAAGGGCCCAAGGGGATTTCAACTGTGCCTGCAACATGCCATTTATTTAGGATTTACAGGATCACGTCATTTTACGGCACTTACTTTATTTTATTGTGCTTCACAGATACTGTATGTCTTACAAATTGAAGGTTGTTGTGACCCTGTCTGGAGCAAGTCTATTGGCACCATTTTTCCATGTGCTCACTTTGTGTCTCTGTTTAACATTTTGTAATTCTTGAAATACTTCAAACTTTTTCATTATTATTATACCTGTTACAGTGATCTGTGATCAGTGCTCTTTGATGTTATTATTGTAATTGTTTTGGGGCACCACAAACCTCACCCATATGAGGCTGTGAACTTAATAAATGTGTATGTTCTAATGTTCCACCAACTGGCCGTTCCCCCATCTTTCTCCAGCTCTCTCCCTCTCCTCGAGCCTCCCTATTCCAGGAGACACACCAATATTGAAATTAAGCCAGTTAATAGCCCTACTATGGCCTCTAAGTGTTTGAGTGAAAGGAAGAGTTGCACATCTCTCACTTTAAATCAAAAGCTAGAAGCGATTAAGCTTAGTGGGAAGCATGTCAAAAGCTGAGATAGGTTGAGGGCTAGGCCCCTTGCACCAAACAGTTAGCCAAATTGTGAATGCAAAGGAAAAGTTCTTGAGAGAAATTAAAAGTGAACACACAAATGATGAGAAAGCAACGCAGCTTTATTGCTAATACGGGGAAAGTTTTTTTTTTGTTTGTTTTTTTTTTGAGACAGAGTCTCGCTTTGTTGCCCGGGCTAGAGTGCCGTGGCGTCAGCCTCGCTCACAGCAACCTCAACCTCCTGGGCTCAAGCGATCCTACTGCCTCAGCCTCCCGAGTAGCTGGGACTACAGGCATGCGCCACCATGCCTGGCTAATTTTTTTCTATATATATATATTTTAGTTGGCCAGATAATTTGTTTCTATTTTTAGTAGAGACGGGGTCTCACTCTTGCTCAGGCTGGTCTTGAACTCCTGACCTTGAGCGATCCACCCGCCTCGGCCTCCCAGAGTGCTAGGATTACAGGCGTGAGCCACCGCTCCCGGCCAACGGGGAAAGTTTTAGTGGTCTGGATGGAAGATCAAACCAGCCACAGCATTCCCTTAAGCCAAAGCCTAATCCAGAGCAAGGCCCTGACTCTCTTCAATTCTATGAAGGCTGAAATTGGTGAGGAAGCTGCAGAATAAAAGTTTGAAGTTAGCAGAGGATGGTTCATGAGGCTTAATGAGGAAGCCGTCTCCATAACATAAAAGTGCAAGGTGAAACAGCAAGTGCAGATGTAGAAGCTGCAGCAAGTTATCCAGATGATCTAGCTAAGACAATTGATGAAATGACTACACTAAACAACAAATTTTCAATGTAGATGAAACAGTCTAATATTGTGAAAAAATGCCATTTAGGATTTTCATAGCTAGAGAGGAGAAGTCAATGCCTGGCATCAAAGGACAGGCTGACTCTCTTATTAAGGGCTAATGCAGCTGGTAACTTTAAGTTGAAGCCAATGCCAATTTACCATTCTAAAAATCCTGGGGCCCTAAAGAATATGCTAAATCTACTCTACCTGTGCTCTATAAATGGAACAAGGAAGTCTAGATGACAACACATCTGTTTATAGCATGGTTTACTGAATATTTTAAGGCCACTTTGAAACCTAGTGTTCAGAAAAAAAGATTCCTTTCAAAATTTTACTGCTTCTTGACAATGCACCTGGTCACCCAAGACCCTTGATGGAGACATATAGGAAATTAATGTTGTTTTCATGCCTGTTAATACAACATCCATTCTGCAGCCCATGTATCAAGGAATAATTTTGACTTTTAAGTCTCATTATTTAAGAAACACATCATAAGGCTATAGCTGCCATAATAGTGATTCTTTTCATGGATCTAGGCAACTGAAATTCTTCTGGAAAGGATTTACCATTGTAGATGCCATTAAGAACATTTGTGATTCGTGGGAGGAGGTCAAAATATCCATATTAACAAGAGTTTAGAATAGGTTGATTCCAACCCTCATGGATGACTTGGAGTGCCTTAAGACTTCAGTGGAGAAAGTCACTGCGGATGTTGTAGAAATAGCAAGAGACCTAGAATTGGAAGTGGAGCCTGAAGATGTAACTGAATTGCTGCAATCTCATGATCAAACCTTAACAGATGAACAGTTGCTTCTTACAGATGAGAAAAGAAAGTGGTTTCTTGAGATGGAATTTACTTCTGGTGAAGACGCTGTGACCACTGTGGAAATGACAACAAAGGATTTAGAATGTTACATAAACTTAGTTGATAAAGCAGCAGCAGGGTTTGAGAGGATTGACTCCAATTTTGAAAGAAGTTCTATTGTAGATCAAATGCTATCAAATAGCATCGCATGCTACAGAGAAATCGTTCATGAAAGGAAGAGTCGATCTATGCAGCAAACTTCATCGTAGTCTTACTTTAAGAAATGGCCACAACCACCCCAACATTCAGCAACCCCCACCCTGATGAGTCGGCAGCCATCAACAGCGAGGCAACACCCTGCACCAGCAAAAAGATTACAACTTGTTGAAGGCTCACTAGCATTTCTTAACAAAAGAGTATTTTTAAATTAAAGTATGTACATTTATTTAGACATAATGGTATCACACACTTAACAGAGTACAGTAGAGTGTAAACATAACTTTTATATGCACTGGAAACCCAAAAATTTGTGTGCATCACTTTGTTGCGATATTTGCTTTACTGGGGTAGTCTGGAACTGAACCTGCAGTATCTCTGAGCTGTGCCTGTATTACAGCTGGGTGATGGGAACAATGGCGTTTGCTTTTCCTTTCTCTGTATTTGCTCTAGGTGTGAAATGTTTGACGATTTGACAGTCTGTGACATGGCCCACAGATGTCGCTCCTGTGTGTCATCTGGGCTCATCCAAGCAGGACTGGAGACTCTCCTTGTGAAGTGCAGACTTAAGTGTGTGCAGATGGCTGTGACCTGACTGTGACCAGGCTGTGACCAGGTGCTGCTCCCTGCAATGGGCAGAGCTTTGTCCCAAAGTAGGGGCACTGCCAGGGAGTCTGGCACCCGGAGCACAGCCACTGGCTTGGACACAAGCCATCCAACAACACAGAATAAAAATAGAACTGCTCCTGCCAGAGAGGAGAAGGGGCCAAGCTCCTTGCCGGGAAGCCTCTAAAACAAAAGCAGGTTTTATTGATAGGAGACTACAGAAGGATGTTACCCTGAGTGCCGGCAGGAGTCACAGTCACCTACCCGGGTCCCTGGAGGCACCTGAACATGGTGGGGGTAAACGGCTCACCAGCTGGCATGGTACTCTCAGGTAAGCATTGAAAACTCTTTTCTTCATGTACACAATAAAGAATGCATGCTTTGTATACAGTTGGCTACAAAACCAATACCAGTGATAATGCTTTAAAAAATGAAACAGCAAAATACGTTTATATGAAGAATTGAGCCATGGTATTCAAGGACTTTGGAAGTAATTTGATAATTGGTTTTATTTTTAAAATTTAGGAATTTCTCTCAAAGTAATACATATGAGCAAGGTTTAAAAAACCAAATAATACCAAAGAAAACCCTAATGCTGGACTTTCTCTCTTCGCCCCCTCCCACCTTGACTCCCTCCAACCAGTTCTACCACACAGGGCTAAATCTCTCTCTCCCTCTGTCTTTTTTTTTTTAAATCATTTCTGCTTTTAGATATTTCATTGGTTATTCCTTTAAGCCTTAATGAAATGCTTCTCTTTCTGCTTTGTGATTTATGAGTGTTTGGCAAAACATGTTGGCTTCTTAACAAGAACGATGAACATAGTTGGCCCTTGAACAGCAAAGGTTCAAACTGCTTGAGTTCATTTATATGTGGATTTTCTTCCGCCTCTGCTGCCTCTAAGACCGCAAGATCAACCCCTCCTCTTCCTCTTCAGCCTGCTCAATGTGAAGATGATGAGAATGAAGGCCTTTATGATGATCTACTTCTACTTAATGAATAGTAAATACATTTTCTCTTCTTTATGATTTTCTTCATAACATTTTCCCCTAGCTCCCTTTATTGTAAGAATACAGTATGTAATACATCTAGCATACTAAATATGTGTTAATTGACTGTCTATGTTATTGGTTAGGCTTCCAGTCAATAGTGGGGTATTAGTAGTTAAGTTTTAGGGGAGTCGAAAGTTATACACGAATTTTTTGCTTCTGTGTGGGTGTTGGCACTCCTACTGCCAATGTCAACTGTAATTGCCTCTATCTCCCCACCGCCTTCCTCCCACCCCTTCCCACCCCTTCCACCCGCTCCATTTACATTTCGGGGGAGTGTTCTAACTCTCCTGTAGGTGCTCTCTGAAACTTTTCATAGCACTCTCCCTGCCTCATGTCTGCTACCACACTTGTGTTCTGTGTCTGGACTCCCCTTCACAGGAAAGGAAGGGACTAAGGGTAGGGTAGCCTCTGCCTCCACTGTTCCTACCCTCCACCCACCCAGCCCTCCTCAGCCTTTACTTTTGCAACTTTGTCTATTGCAAAGGTGGGTCCCAAAGGTGGGAGCCTCTACACCCCTGAGGCTGAGCATGTCACCGTTACTTGTTACTACACAGCTAAACCCTGGGCTAGGGGACAGTTTCTTCTTTGTGAGCCTAAAGTCATCACCTCCTCCTCTGATGATTCAAGGAAGATATTCTTAGCATCAGAGCAAATATGGTGAACCCATTTTACATTCTATCTGTAGCTGAAAATCCTATCACATTTTAGTTTGCTTTATAGTTGAAGCTTAATTTTGTTGTATACATTTTTTTCTCTTTAGCTTTTAATTGGCTTTCTTCCTTTCTGTTAACAGAGTAATAATGTGCCTTTGCCATCACTTCAGTTTTACCCTGTTTATGTTCCCAGGACCTCCTCCCCTGCCCTCTCCACCCCATCCATCTGACTCCTTGCCCCTGGGCCTGCACATGCCTGGAACTCCATACAAATCCCAAGTCTTTCCCTTTCTTAGCTTTCTTTCTCACTTTGTTGGAATACATCCTCAAGTAACTGTCCAAGAAAGGATGCATGGGAGGTGGATTTTTTTTTTTTATTAAGTCCTTGGAGGTCTGAAAGTATCTTTACTCTGCCCCATACTTGATCCATAATTTGGCCCATTGTAGAAAACTTAGGTTCAAAATTACTTTCTGATTATCTTCCTACATCCATTGCTGCTGATGAGAAGTCCGATGCACTGTGGTTCTCAGCCTTCGCAGTGAACATTTTATTTTTACCCTCTTTCAAACCTGTTAGCCTGTTGCTCTGCACTTTCACGCAGCTGTTTCCAAGGGCACCTCGTTTTACCACCATGAATTCCATGGACCACTCCACCTGAAGACACCGTGACTCTTCAGGTCTGAAATGTTTTCCTCTAACATTTAGTGCTAGTTGCCCTCCCTCCACGGTTCTTTCCTTTGTGGGCTTCATCCTATTTGAAGGGGACTTACTGACTCAGCCTGCTGTGTTCCTTATCTCTTCTTTCAGGATTAGCCCTGTGTTTATTTTCCCTTTCTCTCCTGTTTTGTTCCTGGAGCCAAAACAAACTGTTTTACTCAAATCTCACTCATCCTCTAAAACGCAGACCACATGTCATATCCTGTTGGAGCCTCTCCTGGCATCCCTGTCCCCAGGGAGTGTTCCTGGCACCTTGTCCTGCCCCTCACTAGGCTGCTGAAACGGGAAAGGAGGGAAAGGAGGCAACATTTGCAACCGCATGGACCCTCTCTATGCGGTGGAGGTGGGGGTAGGGCTGGCGGTGGGGTCAGGGTCAGTGTGTGGGGCTTTGGGGTACTGCACTGTCAGGGCCATCGGGGGCTCCCAGGGACAGTCAGGGCGAGGGGTGGGGGGAGGAGGGGAGGGAGGGGAGGGAGGGGAGAGGAACTGAGCAGGGAGGCCCTTCCTGGGCTTTCCAAAGCTCCAGTGAATTCTTGGAATTCATGAGCTGCTTGCCAGTGAGGACGGTTTTCCGTGGAAACCAGGAAGACTCGGGATTCCCATCTGGGCTGACAAGTTGAGGCAGCACTGGTGGCAGCAGGGCCAGAGGCAGGGAGACCCCCGGGTGAGGCGGGGTCCTGACGACAGGCCACTGCCTCTGAACCCGACTGGCCCGCACGGTCTAGGTCCGATGCACTCTGCTTTCCCTCTGCGCGACGGCACCGAGCCGCGTTCCGCCGCCAACCGCCCGCGGCAGTGGCAGTGGGCAGTGGGCTCCCGCGAGCAGCCCGGCCGCTCCAGGGGACTTCCGTGCAGGCGCCCTGCGGGACCACCGTGCTGCTGCCATTGGATTTTGTATTTCTGGCCCTCCCAACGTCTTTCTGCACCTGGTTCGGGGAATACTTTGAATGCACTTTGAGAGCCCCGCCTCCCCCCCCCCCCCCCGCAACCACACACACACACACACACACACACACACGCACTTAATGATTGAAAAACGAAGTTGTGGTTTCGGGTAATAATGATAATAATCATCACTTGCACTGTTTCTTTGCATTTTGTAATTTTAGGGTGCTTTTACCCACACGATTTCATTTAATGCAGACAATGACCCTGAGAGAGAGGGAGGGAGACTCCGCCCTTCTCTTTTACTTTTACAGTGCGGGACGGAGTCTCGGCAGGTCACAGGTCACGGGAGTGCGGGGGCGGGGCCGAGCCTGGGGCCACCCGGGCCCTAACGTGCCCCGCCCTTCCCGACGTGACCCCAGCCCCCACCCGCGTCCTTGTAACCGGCATCCCCCGGGTTCCTGTGGCCCGTGACCACGTATCCTCTGTCCTCCACGCATGTGAGCCTCCTGCCCCTGCAGCGTGTACCAGCGACGGACACTGTCTCTTCTTGCCTGTCCCCTCAGGCCGTTGCTGCTCTGCTGCTACCCACCCCCCACCCCCGTCTCCCGTCTCCTTCCTGGGGGTGAGTCAGAGGGTCAGGAGAATCCCTGAATATATCTTAGGCGAGGACCCCTAGGAGGGCCACCAAGCAGAGTGACTTGGGTGACGTTTTGGAAATTCAGGGAAGAGTGCTCATAGTATTTTAGCAGCGGGGTCCTACCCCAGACGGATCATCAACCCATGTGAGGACCCACACCCATTGCTGCAATTACCTTCTTCACTACCCGCCCCCCCTAGCCTTGACACTCCCAGGGTGTCTAAGCGCAGGCGTGGGCGTGGTCAGGCTGCAGCCAGACCCTGCTCCACCTTCCCGCCGGCCCCCACCCTGCTGGAGCTTCCTGTGTACAGTAAGCAGCCCTGGTGGCCGGCCTTTGCCCTTTCTGCTGCAGATACGGGGTGGGCTCCCACTCCCCGCAAGCCTCCGCTCAGATGCTCATCAGAGAGAGGCCTTCCCTGAAACCCACTAAAGCACACTCACCCCATCACTCCCTGCCTCCTCCCTGCCTCACCCCAGGACCTAGGATGCACTGACCCCATGGGTCTCAGTGCCAGGGCAGGGGTGCCAGCTATTCAGCCCCCTCCCAGCACCCTCTGTTACTTGATCCTCCCAGTAGTCTACTAGTGCCTCTGTCCCCCACCGGGCTCAACCTGGCTAGACTCCTGGGGTCACAGCTACAGCTGCTTCCACCCTCTAGGACCAGCGGGCAGAGCTTTCCCAGCCAGGCTTCAGCTGCCTGGCAGTGAAGGTGAGGGTGATGATAATGAGTTCCCACTGAGTTCATGTTCATTATGGCCTAGACACTGTTCTAAGTGCTGGACCTGTATCGACTCGCTTCCTTCCCACCACAACCTGGCTTACAGGGAAGCAAATGGAGGCGTTTGTGGGGAACCAAAGGCTAGCTAAGTGGCTGGAGAGACTGGCTTCCTGGCTCTGCTCCTGCCTGCAGGGAGGGAGCAGGTGGCAGCATCTGCCAAGCCTGCCCTCAGTTTGCCCTCGGATCCTAGAGGAGCAACATGCAGGCACAATTGTTCCTGGTGGGGCATGTTGTGATGCCTAACATCCCCCTACCAGAAGCACTGTGCACCCACCAAAAAGAAGGTGAGAGATGGAAACACAGTCGGCGCTAGGGTGCACTGTTAAGTTAAAGGTAAAAAGGAAGGTGCTAAGTAGTACATAGAAGACACTACTACTTGTGTAAGAAAGTAGGGACACTTTTTAAAAATTGCATATATATATACACACACACACACACACACACACACTTATTTTTGCAAAAAGAAGTCCTGTGTATATGGGAAGCTGGGATAGGGGCAGAAGCAAGACTTCTCCCGGTGCATTTTTTCTATAACTTTAATTGAGATATAATTCACATATCATATAATGCAGCCATTGAATATATGTAATTCGATGGATTTAAGTATATTCACAGACATATGCAACCATCGCCACAGTTGATTGTAGGATATTACCCGAAAAAGAAACCCTGTACCCTTTAGCTATCACCCCACTGTTCCTCCTTCCAGTCCTGGGCACCCACTAATCTTTCTGTCTCTGTGGATTTGCCTCATGTTGTAGCATGTGTCAGTGCTTCACTCCCTTTTGTGGCTGAATAATAATCTATTGTATCATTTTTTAAAATCCATTCATCAGTTGATAGGTATTTGGGCTATCTCTGCTTTTTGGCTACTATGAATGACGCCACTATGAACGTTTGTGAACGTTTGTGTGGACACGTTTTCATTTCTCTTGGGTGTGTACCTAGGAGTACTGGGTCATGTGGTAATATCGTGTTTAGCTGTGAGGACCTGCAGGCTGCACCAGGTTGCGCTCCCACTGGCAATCTCTGAGACGGCCAGCTTCGCCACATCCTGCCCAGCACGTTACTGTCCGGCTTTTTGATGCCAGCCAGCCTATCAGATGTGAAGAGCTATCTTATTGTGGTTTTGATTTGCATTTCCCTGATGGCTAGGGTGCACATTTTATCTATAGTTTTGACATTTAGTTAAATGTAATAATGTCACATCAAAATTAATTTGATAAAATTAAATAAAATTGGAGGAGGGGGGGAGCCCCCAAGGTATGAAGAATTGAGTCCCCCAAGAGGTGCTGCTGCTTGGGGGTGGAGCCGAGGTTCCCGCCCAGGAAGTCTGCCTCAGAGGCCTCTCCGAGCCTCCACCCTCTGCCTCCTGGACATTCACCAGCTTTTTTTGGCTGTTGTCTCCTTGGGGCCCTTGATACAAGTGTCCCGGGGCCCAGCCCACTGTCCTCTGACTTAGTTAAACCAGTCCTCCCAGGCCTCCTCCTTCTGTTGCCAGCCAAATTCTCCAGCCTAGGAGGAAGACATCTACTCTTTGTCACTGCAGGCTGTGTCCAGGACACCGGGGTTGGGCACTCCCCACCCCCTCCTTTGCCTGGATATGGATGGTCAGGCTGAGAATCCCCTCCGCTCAGCTCCCCAGCACCCCTGAGAGGCTGGTGCCTGAGCAGCCCCGCTTTTCCGGACCCCAGCTCAACATCAGAAGTGCTGGAGGGAGGGCTACAGGGATGTCCCTGAACATAAGGGGGGTGAGGAGGGGGTTTTGCTGGGAGGCTGGCTCTGGGAGAGCCCATGGCTGGTGAATGGGGCTTGCTCTCTACACAGCTTCGTACTGGGGACCCAGGGAGGGACTGGGATACCCGTGTCACCATGTCTGTGCTGCTGGACATCTGGATGGGGAAGGCTGGGGCCACCAGACAGCACAATCGACTCGAGACAGGTACAGCCTGGGTAGGGAGAGATGACCAAGGCTGGGGGGACTGGCACTACCAAGCAGCTACAGTCAGGTGTCACCAGGTGGGGGGAGAGCCCGCCAGGTGACATTTAAACACCTGTTGGCTCTGCTAACAGACAGGAAGTCCTGGAAACAAGTCCAGAACTGAATAAAGCAGTAAAGAGACCAGTGTGGAGCCACCAGAGTGGGGACAGGGAACATCTGTGAAAAGCAATAGGAATTAGGTGACATGTGACCGGTGTCCAGGGAATGGCATGGGAGGACTTGGCCTCTCGGCCTCATGGAGGGGATCCACAGAGCAACCGAGTCGCAGGCTCAGGCTCCCAGCCGGCTCCAGGCAGGACCACCCTGGACGTTAAACCCTTGGGCAGCCGAGAACCTACCGCAGCATTCCTCAGAAGGTGACTCTGATATCGTTTTGCGTGATAAAATTGTAGAATTGTTCATCCAGATGTTAAAGAAAATCAAACCCATAACTTTAATGTTGTTAAATATGTGTACTTGGTCTTTTCAGCATTTGTCACATTTAAGACTATCTAGAGTCATAGACCAGCCTTGTAATGAGAATTTAAAGTCATAATTGAGTAATTAATTTAGACTTGAGATTTTAACTTGAAATCTAAGTTCTTATAAAATACTGGAACATTAGAAAACTTGAGTCACCATATTTTAATGTATTAGATTTATAAATAGTACTTAAGTGCTTGTGAAGGGTTTGTCATTGAGACTATTGAAGTGCTGTACTTAAAAAGCAAATTGAAAATTAAATGTGTTAATGTAGTTCACTGTGTTTAAAGAGATTTAATTAACAAAATATGTGGATGGACCAAACATAAATCAGTGTCTCCTCCACCCCTTGTGAAGTGATGGTGAAAATTTTCTAGGCTTCTTCATAAAATAAGAACATTAATAAATTGAATTTAAAAGTTTAAGGAAGAACTGGGCCTTTACATTTGTAATTTTAATGAATTGAATGTTAATTTTAAAACTTTTAAATTTAAGATAAAACAAACTCTGAATTTTGTGCATAAAACGTGCCCTTAGAAGACATCAACGCCCTCCTGTTGAGCTGGGGCGGAGTCAAGGCTGTGGGGTTTCAGGGATTCCTGTCACTGCTGTGGCACACGGGGGCTGGGGAGGCGCTTTAGGGTGACCAGGGCTGCCCGGCCACAGGCACGGGCCCACAGCAGTCTGTCTTCTGTGGCTGTGTCTTACGTTCATCTTCATCGCAGCCAGAGAGGTCATTTAAAATGTCATCCTGCTTATTCCCACCAACGTGTTCCTGTCACACTCGGAATGAACCCCACCTCCGCGCCCTGACTCCACTGCCCTCTCTGTCTGTCTGTCCCCGCCTCTAGTCCCCCACCACCATCCAGCCTCCCTTCTTGTCTGTTCTTGGAGTCTTTCAGGGCTCCGGTCTAGAGACTGCACTGGCTGCTCTCCCCGCAGCCTGCTCCTTCCTGCAACCTGCTCATGCGGCCCCTCCTCTGCAGAGGCCCAGAGCAACCATGTCTGAAGGAGCCCCTGTTGCTGCTCACACCCCTTTATCCTCTTTTCCTTCTCCCCTCACTGCCCTCTGTTTCCTGTCTTTGTTGTTGTTTTGTGTGTTAGCTGTCTCCTCCATCACAACGTTGAGTGTGTGCAGAAGCCTCTGCACGGCCTAAAGCCGTATCTGATACCTGCATGGTGGGTGCGAAATACATACTCACCGAGTGCGTGAATGAGCAAGGAACGCCCGTGAGAAGCACCATTTTACAGGTGAGAAAACTGAGGCTCACAGGCTCACTCGGCAGAGCTGGGGTCTCTCTGACTCATGGAACCCCATGTGCCTGGACCTGTGGTGGGGGCTGGGGGATGAGCAGAGGGAGTATACATTTGGGTGGGTTCACAAATCTGCCCTCAAGGGACAGAGCGAGGCTTTGTCAGGGAGACCACAGGGACACCATAGGGACATGAGGTACTACTCCAGAGGAAAAGACACCAAGACCCAGGAGATGCACAGAGTTGGCACTTGGTAGAGAAGGACTGCGGTCTGTGAGCTTCCGGGGCAGAGGGCATGCTTGGTGTTGGGGACTGACACTGTCTGATGGCTGGTTTGGCTGGACGTGGGGACACAGAAGGCGGGCAAGGTGGTGGGGCCCAGTGAGGAACTTGGGACTCTGCCCTGGGGTTTGGGGGTAGGGTGAGGCAGCACTTGCAGCCTTTTTCAGCCAGGTTAGTTGGGCAGGGACCCAAGCTGGGCCATGAAAGGGCATCCCATCAGCACTGACACGAGAGCAGTGGAGGCAGAGTGCGGTGGCTTCCTGCTGTGCTGGTCTGGGGCTCATTGGAAGCCACCCCACCTCCACATGGCCTTTCTGTTCCTTCTCTCTCTGGCGGGCAGAGGTTGCAGAGTGCCGTGTTCTGTCCCTGCTTAGACACTTGGCACTGCCTTTCAAGAAAGGAGACCAGACATGGAGACAGACCTGTAACCCCTGGCCTGGTTAATTCACATGGGACTGGGGCTTCCAGCCTGTGAGCCAAGTAGTGGATCTGACCCCAACCTGCCCACACGCCCAAGTCCCACCACTGGTGAGGGGGGCGCATTCAGGCAGATTAGGAGCTCCAGGGTCAGCCTGGGTGCAGTTTATAGAGAAAGGGAGCCCAGGGGGAGCTCTGGAGTAGCTTTGGGTGGGAGAGCCCTTGGGCTGCTGAGCTCCTGGCATGGAGGGAAGAGAGTGGGATCCAGGACAGGGGGTCTCACACCACAGCTGGCACCAGGCTCCTCTGCAGGGCATGTTAAGTGGAGTATCGGGTTAGGTAAGTCTGGGAAGGGCCCAGGTATTCCAGCAGGTTCCCAGGTGCTGCAGTTGGAGGCATGAAAGGAGATGGGCAAGGCTGGTGAAGTCTGTTGGGTTGATTTGGAACTTGATGCGCCCCCTTCTGCTCCTAAAATCCCCAGGTCTGGGTGGTGGTCCTGAAGTTGCAGGGACCTTGGGGAAGAGTTTCTGAGTGATCCTGGGTGGCCCCCAAGGGAGAGGCCCTTTGTCCTCTCCAGCGTTTGGGCCAGTTGCAGCCTGGTCAGGCTCCTGGTGGTGTGGTAGTCCCTTGCCTATCCTCCAGCCTGCGCAGCCCAGGGGGACACTAGGTGGGAGTGAGGGGCTGGGTCCTGGAGACTCTGGGCTGTGAGGATGACTCCTGGTGCTAGAAGAAAAGGGAGACCAGGTGACAGGGTGTGGCAGGCTTTTTGCCCAGAGGGATGAGGTTGAAGCAGGGCCTGCAGGGCGTAAGAGGGTGCTGGTTGGCCAAGAAGGCACTCCTATGAAAGCCTGGAGCCATGCTTGGGGGAAGGGTGGGGCACGAACCCATGCGGTACCCCCCCCCCACACCCGGTGGACACCCAACCTTATCCAGTCCAGGTTTCTCCTTTGATGTTGCCATTGGGACAGTCCCAAGGGTCATTTCCCATAAGGGTTGACAGGGGTAAGGGGCTACAGGGGTCATGCTGGGCGCCCAGAGGCGGAGAGGGCGGGGCAGGGCGGGGCGCGCGTGGCGGGGCTCCCCACCCCTCCGGAGCAGGCTTCCCTGCACTCGCCCAGAGGGGAATCACCGGACTGGGAGCCGCGCCCACCGTGAGCTCCAGGCGGCGCGGCGTTCAGGCCTGGGGCGGTGGCGCTCTCTCTGCTCAGGCTGTGTGCCAAGGGGTTCAGCCGCCTTGGAGCTGGAGGGGCGCGCGGTGGCCAGCCGACGTGGTCTGCCTTGGAGCGAGGGGCGCCGGAGTCCAGGGTGCTCCACATCCCACCAGCTTGCCTGTCCTGGGAGGTTCCTGGACGCGTTTTCCCTTTAGGACCAGGGCTACTTCTTGGTTTCCAGCTCTGACATCTACTAACAAATCCTTTAACATCCCCGAGCCTCAGTTTCCCTAGCTATAAAATGAAGATGGGTTTGTTTCGGGGACTAAATGAGCTAATCTGTGTACAGTGCCAAGCCGATCTTATTAGTGACATTATTGTAACCAGCCATTTCCAGTGGCCAGCAGCTCTTGACACATCACAAATGTCAGAGGGATGAACATTACAGATGAGGAAGTGGAGGGGGGAAGAGTTTGCAGCTGGCTGTGGGGTCCCCTTCCCTCATCTTCTTCCATCTTTCTCCCCCTCACCTCCCAGCCGGAGGCCCTTTGGCAAGCAGCCCCCCTAGGGAAACACCACCTCCGAGCTGCTCTCTGCTCCCTGAGTTTATTTTAGTTTTACAGGTATCTGTGGGCTGGGCAGCCCATAATTAGCCTAATAAGGTGCCTGCTGCTCACAGGTCTGTGCTTGGGCTCCCTGCGATGGCTCCCCACTAATCTGCCTGATCTCTCCGATAAGGCCTTTGCCCAGACAGGTTCCCCACCACAGAGCACACCGTGCTCAGGCTCGGGTGGGCCGGTAATTGGTGGTGTTTTCACTGCTCCCCTACCCCTGCACCGCAGGGAGCCCAGGCCCCAGAGGCATGACCACCTCACCAAGGAAGCAGCCCAAGCGTTAGGGGACAAGGCTGCACTGGGACAGAACAGGTCAAACGCCCATTGCATTGACAACATTAGAAAGAAGCAGCGAAACCAAAGCAGCTGCTGGCATTTGTGTGCCGTGGCCCGGAGCACAGTGGGCAGTGGGGGAGCTGCTCTGGGGCCAGGTCCAGCCCCACAGCCTGCACCCAGGCCCCTGGCCAGCGCCTGTTGCAGGGACATGCTCAGTGTTGCTGCCCCTGCCCCCAGGGTGCCCCTTGGAACAAGGTCCCACTGGCTCCTGGGCCCGGACATTGAAGGAGTGACACCCCCCCCCCATCCCAGGGCTTGAGCTCGGGGCTCTGAGACCTATGTGGCCACCAGGCCCCCCAAGTCACTTTTGTCCCCAGGCCACAGTAGCACATCAGTAGTCTCCAGCGGCTGACTTTGGAGCAGGACCCCAGGCCCTGGAAGAAAGCAGGAAGTGAAGGCTGTTGGAGCCCAGAAGCAGGAAGAGTCAACCACACTGTGGGTGCCCTGCTCCCCCGCCTCCCCAGGCAGCCACAGGCGCCCTGTGGGCGGGAAAAGCCTGCAGCCAGGCCCTGCTGGGCAAGCCCTGCTGTGGACTAACACTCGCCCACGCAGTTCCCTCTGATCCACCCCGCTGGGCCGGGCTGCGTCATCTGCTAGGTTTTCCCTAGAGACTGTGCCCAGGGAAGGTCGGCATCACCCTGGCCACAGTGTCCCTGACAAAGCGCGAGCCCCCTCACCCAGCCTCTGTGGAGAGCGTGGTGCCCAGATGGGGAAGCAGAGCAAGCCTCCCCCCAACCCCGGGCCTCAGGTGCCAGTCCCCCTCTGGGAGGAGCTGGACTCCCGCTGAAAGCCAGGGGCCCCTCAGCCGCTCAGGTGGGCGGGGGGACCCACCTGGCAAGGTATCCGTGTCCCTGAGTGTTCTGCAGTCCGCTGTGCCAAGCCACCAAGGGTTTCCCAGAGCCATCCTGCCATGCAGGTGCTAAGGCCAGCCCCCGGGGATGCCTTGCCACCCACCGCTCTGGGTCCAGGCCCAGGCCTGCGCCCTCTATTCTGAGATGAGGTTCAAGGTTGCCGAAACCTGTGCTACCCTTCCTCCATGGCTGGGTTTGGGACAATGGCTGTGGTGTCGGAGTCAAGGCTGGCTCACCTTGGGTGGGAGTGCCAGGGTGGGGTCACTTGGAGGCAGAGGGGCACCAGCCCCGGGGAGGGAGAGTCCTACAGTTTAGGGGCTTTTTGTGCATGCTCGCACCTGCCCTGCCCGGTCTGCCAGGGCAGGCCACGGGGAAGGGCTGAGAGCCTGGCTCTGGGCTCTGGGTTTCTGCCACACTGGGCCCCACATTTCAGTGCCTCGTCCTCTCCAAGGCCCCTTTGATGGACGGCTCTCCAAAGCTTCCGCTGCCCCTCTTGGAACTTGGCTTCTGCCCTCCAACCAGGGGCTTCCCACTGGGGAGGCGAACTCAGACCCCAAAGCTGCCATCAGCGCTGCTCAGACCCACAGAGCCTGCAAGCCACCGGTCTCTGGCCAGGTCAGACTGAGGCCACCCCCACGCTCCCACCCCCACCGGGGTTCTCGACAGCCTGCCTGCCCGCAGCTGAGTCCCACTCTCTCCTCCCATCCTCACTCTCCTTCTCTGCCTGGCCTCCTCTTATGTGGGATTTGATCCCATTTCTGCAGCTCATTAGTGTGAAATTCTTTCTATGGGCAGGCGCTCCCTCCCCTGGCCTGAGTAGGCTGTTCTGGCCCAGCCAGCAGCAGTCAATGGGCCTTATCAAAACATGAGATGCTAAAATGTGGGGACGAAATACTTTTAAAAATGTTGGCATTGGAGGGACGGGCGGGGGTACTCATGAATTGTTTTCTTCTTTCATAAGCAGCCTTGCTAGCATCACTTGCTGCCGTAGGACTGAGGCACAGGGCCAGATCCCTTGGGACCCAGCAGGAAAATGGATGAGAGGACAGCTTGCTAGCCAAGACTCTGGGAAACAAGTTGTTTTCCATTTCCTTTCTCTCTGCAACTCTGTTGCCAGTTCAAACTGACAGTCTCTGTTGACCCCAAAATGTTTGAGTACAGATATGTCCACTGATTCCCCTGATTCTTTTAGACTTTTCCACTCTGAACAAATCTGGGGCAAGATCTTTTGTCCTGGTCTGGGTAACTCTGGACAACGTATTCAAAGCTTAAGGCTATGATGGAACTGGGTGTCTAGCAAATAATCGATGAACTGTGCCTCCAGAATTCTTGTCTCCAGACTGAGGGAAATAAAATCACAAAGGAGATATGGCACCTGACTAGGCTCCTTCAGAGTCCCACCATATATGTCCCCTTCTTTAATAATGAGCAGGCGCATGGCTATTTGGACCAATTCTGGCCAATGGGGTGTGAGTGACAGTTTCATGAAACAACTTCTATCCTAGGAAGTAACTTTAAAATGAGTGGGTGAGCCCTTCCTTTTTCTTTCTCTTTCTGCTGGCTGAAACGTGGACGTGATGGCTGGAGCCGCAGCAGCCATCTTGGACCATGAGGTGATCTTGGGCATGGAAGCCATACACAGGCAAGCACAGAATAGATAGAGCCTGAGTCCCTGTCACGGTGTAGCCTCTGTAACAGACCTGGACTTCCTACCTTCTATATTGAGTAAACTGCTGTATTGTGTAAGCCACTATTGTGTTAGCCTTTTTTTTAAACCCATAGCCAGAGATAATCCTAACTGATTCACCACTCTCAGAGAGTTTACAGACAATTATGTTTCTCATGAAAAAAGTTAGTCAGTGATTGTAAGTTATCTTGTTGGACTGGAGCACTGTAGCTGAGGGAATGAGCCAACCCATTCGTTTGTGGGATGGCTCTGTCCTTGTCAAGGAACAGGACTCCTCCCACACACAGACGTGTTACCACGTGTATGGTGATGACTGAGTGTGCCGCAGGCTGCGTCAGCTTAGGCAGCCAGAGGGAAGTTTTGCTTCCCTCCCCTTTCCAAATTCCCTGGAAATGGCCAAACAGCATAATCTCAAGCAAAGCTGAGAAGTGGAGTATCAGTAGCCCCGTGGCTTTCATGGACTTCCAGAAGATAAAAACAGACGTGACCACATTAATTTATAAACCAAAGCAGAAGCGACTACATTCCAGTAAGTATGCAGGAGAGACTGTATGTGGTGGGAGGTGGGGGCTTGGGCAGAGGCACTACCCTCCCTGAGTGCCCTGGAGAGGCTCCAAGCTCAGAGTCCACAGTTGGAGAACAGTAGGCAGAGTGTCACAGTCAGTGCCACAGAGAACAGTAGGCAGGTGACTTTACTCAGGGGTGTGGAAGGAGGGATTGTGCACGGAACATCAGAGTGAGCTCTGTACCTGCCTCTAACCCCAGGCTCCACCACACCTCAGACAAAGAGGCTAGAAGTTCTGCGTTTGCACTAGGATAGAATTAATGATATGCTTGTGCTCTAGAATGAATATGTGTCCCCCCAAAACTCATATGTTGAAATCTAACCCCCAATATGATGGGATAAGGAAGTGGGAGGTGATTAGGTCATGAGAGCAGAGCCCTCATAAATGAGATTAGTGCCCTTATAAAGGAGACCCTGGAGAGCTCTCTCGCCCCTTCCTCCACGTGAGGACACAGCGAGAAGATGGTCTGCTATGAACCAGGAAGCCCTCACCGGACACTGAATCTGCTGGCACTTTGATCTTGGACTTTGTGGCCTCCAAAACTGAGGAATAATTTCTGTTGTGTATAAGTCACCCAGTCTACAGTATTCTGTTATAACAGCCCACATCGACTATGACATCTTGTTAAGAAATTGAAGTCAACCTGGAAGGAGGGTTAGTATCCAGCAGAATAAAGCCCTCATTAGTTTGGTCCTTTTGTGCAGATGAGGAAGCCTGGCACCCTCTAGTGAAGTCTGCCAGGTACTATGACTCACCCCTCCATGCACGGCTGGAGCCAGCCTTCCCTGGAAGGGGAGAGGCCTGCTGAGTAAACAGACCCAGAACCACAAAGGGACCCTTGCCAGCTATCTGTATGCATCAGCCTTGACATTCCTTTGTGTATGTAAACAGGCAACCATGGAAAATAGTCACACAGGACACAAGGACCAGATGAACAAAAGTAACAGCTGCCCCTGGAAGAAATAGATAATAGAAGTTAGAAGTCATGATTAACATCTCTGGGATGTTTGAGGAGATATTGCATCCATGAAACCAGACCAGGAACTTAGAGAAAGGAAAAATCAGAGAATAAGAAAAAGTTCAGAGATTAAAAGTATGATTGTCAGAATTAAAAACACATCAGGAAAAGGATTGGAAAATATAGTCAAAGTAACTTCCCAGATGTAGGGCAAGAAGACAAAAAGATGAAGAGTCTGGGAGGACAGGTAAGAGATGAGTAGCATCAGTCCAGGGTGTACAAAATGTGTCTAGTAGGAGTTCAGAAAGAATGAACAGAAAAAAATAAGAATGGAGGGAAGTGCGTTGGTCCCTATTGTTGCTCTAACCAATGACCACAAACTCAGTGGCTTAAAACAATACAAATTTATTATCTTACAGCTATGGAGGCCAGAAGTCCCCAAATCATGGTGTCACCAGGACTGCATTCCTTCTGGAGGCTCCAGGAGAGAGTGTGTCTCCTTGCCTTTCCCAGCCTCTGGAGGCTGCCTGCATTCCTTGGCTTGTGGCCCCTTCCTCCGTTTTCAAGGTCAGTGGGTGTAGCATCTTCCAGTCTCTCTCTCTGACTGTGACCCCTCCTCTGTCACCACATTACCCTCTCTCCTGTGCCTTCTGTCATGTCACTTTCTCTGACTGGCCCTCTTGCTTCCCTCTAATGAGGACCCTTGTGCTTAGGTTGGGGCCACAAAAATAATTCAGGAAAATTCCCCATTTCAAGATTTTTAACATAATTGCATTTGCAAAGTCCCCTTTTCCATATGAGATAATATATTCATAGTTCCAGATATTGAGATGTGACACCTTTGGTGGGCCATTATTTTGTGTACTACAGTGGGAAAGAAAGAAATGGTGGGAGAATAACTTCCCAGAACTGAAAAGGCGGGAAATTTTTAAAATTTAAAGTCACTCAAGTTATTTAATAGAATGATTGAGAAAAGATCAACACCTGGGCACACTGTCATGCATTATTAGAAAGCTAAGGGGAGGGGGTGGCTCAGGTCACTGGCCCAGTAACGAGTTGAGCATCAGGGTTTGCTAGAGAGAAATATTATAATAGAAGACTTCCTTCAAGGCTAGAGGGAAAATGATCTTGACTGGAAATGATAGAACCAGCCAAATTATTAACAGAGTATGAAAGCAAAGTACCTTTTGATGTATAAGAAAGCATTTTGAAAGGAAACCTTCCATTAACTTATTCTGAGGAAACAGAACTACTTGTGAAGTACTCTGGCCACAAGAATGTGGAAATCAAGAAAAAGAAAAATAAGGACTTCCCAAACTGTAGAACTAAATCAGTATTACAGCGAAAAGAGATTGTGTACGAGGAGTACAAAGATGATTAAATAATAAGAAATCTACTATTAAAACTGACCACAGGCCGGGCGCGGTGGCTCACGCCTGTAATCCTAGCACTCTGGGAGGCCGAGGCAGGTGGATCGCTCGAGGTCAGGAGTTCGAGACCAGCCTGAGCAAGAATGAGACCCCCGTCTCTACTAAAAATAGAAAGAAATTATCTGGCCAACTAAAATATATATAGAAAAAATTAGCCAGGCATGGTGGCACATGCCTGTAGTCCCAGCTACTCGGGAGGCTGAGGCAGGAGGATCGCTTAAGCCCAGGAGTTTGAGGTTGCTGTGAGCTAGGCTGACGCCACGGCACTCACTCTAGCCCAGGCAACAGAGTGAGACTCTGCCTCAAAAAAAAAAAAAAAAACAAAAAAAACCAAAACTGACCACATTAATAAGTTGAAGGAGAGTTAGGTGATTATCTCCACAGATGCCAAGAAAACCTTTGAAAACATTTAACACCCATTAGAACTTTGAGTGTTGAAAAAACAGATAGATATGTGTTTACCATGATAAAAAAAAAATATATATATATATATATATGCACATACACACCTCAGTCCTAAAGTTATTTATTTTCTTAATGGGGCAACAATAGAAACATTCTTATTAAGGTCAGAAATAAGGCAAGAATTTTTAAAATTCTACTATTACTTAACATATTAGCAATACAATCAGATTAAGAGAAAACAACTGGAGACGTAAGACTTGAAAAAGAAGAACTATCTCTGTTTGCAGAGGACAAGACAGTGTGTCTGGAAAACCCTAGGGAACAGTTGGTAAAACCATCTCAAAGAATAAAAGGATTCTACAAGACAGGAGGTTGTAAAATTAACAGGCAGCAATTAATAGACTTCACATGTTGCATATATTACATAATTTGTACATATGAAATTAAAAGTGAAATGTATCCCACCAGATACTCACAGAGAAGACCAAGGAGACTCTTGAGAAAGTGTCCCAGTGTTGCAGGTCACTTCTCCCCTCTCCTCCCCCATCCCTACCACTCATGGAATAAACGCCTTAAAACCCTGGGGAGGAGGAGGGCAACAAATGGTGTCATCCTTATGAGAAGCGGAAGTAGAAGTGTTAGCAAAACAGCCCCCATCCTAAACACGAGGTAGCACTAGAATTTGAAGTCTGTTATAATGTGAGGATTGCCATAACAACATTAAATCTCAAACCCATCCCAACTTCTGACTAGATTAATAGAACCGCTACATTAAAGACCTAGCAGAAGGAAGGGTGTGCTCGTTTCCAAGCATGAAAATTATTTAGCTCAGTCTCTACTGCCTAATGTCTGGGTTTTTTTTTTAACAAAAACATGAGCCATATGATAAAGCAAGAGATGTTGGAACTGTCTGACAAGGAATTTAAAATAATAATGATAATATGTTAAAGGCTCAGCAAGATCAGATGGATGATTTATACAATTCTAGAACCCTCGCCCAATTACAACAAAATACATGTTCTTCCCAAGTACACATGGAACATTCTTTGGGAGAGACCGTATGCTAAACGATAAAGCATACCTCAATATATTTAAAAGGATTGAAATCAGCACAAAATATGTGTTGTGACTACAATGGAATGAAATTAGAAATCTATAGCAAGAAAATAATTTGGGAAACTCATAAATATGTGGAAATTCTATAAAACACTTCTGAATAGCCAGTGGGTCAAAGAAAAAAATCAAAAGAGAAATCAGAAAAACATTGATATGAGTTAAAATGAAAACACAATACCCTCAAACTAATGGAATGCAGATAAAGCAGTACTTAGAGGGAAATTTATAGGTGTAAATGCCTACATTCAGAAAGAAGAAAGACCTTAAATCAACAATCTGAACTTCCAACTTAAGACACTAAGCTTAAAGCAAGCTTAGGAGGAAAATAATAAACATTAAAACAGAAATTAATGAAATAGAGAATAAAAACCAATAAACATAATAGAAAAGCAATAAAGAAAATTGGTGAAATGAAAAGCTTGTTCTTTGAAAAGGCCTACAGAAATGATCAATTTTTAGCTAGATTGACCAAGAAAGAAAAGAGAATGCACAAATTATTAGAATTGGAAATGAAAGAAGGGATATTACTATCGACTTTACAGAAGTAGAAGGGATTATAAAGGAATACTATGAACAATTGTATGCCAATATATTAGATAACTGACGAAATTCACAAATTTCTATGAAGATACAAACTACTGAAACTGATTCAACAAGAAGTAGACAACCTAAATATACCTATAGCAAGCAGAGACTGAATTAGTAATAAAAAAACTAATCCATTAAGAAAATCCCAGTCCCAGAATACTTCATCACTGAATTCTACCAAACATTTAAAGGAGAATTGATACCAATTTCTCACACTCTAAAAAAAAAGAAGTGGTAACCCTTTCCAACTCTTTATGAGCCCAGTATTATCCTCATACCAATACCAGACATCACAAGAAAAGAAAACTACAGACCAATATGACTTATGGTATGGATATGAAAATTCTAAACAAAATAATAGCAAACCAAATCCAGCAAGATATAAAAAGAATTATACACCATGACCAAGTGATATTTATATCAGGAATGCGAATGGTTTAATATTTGACAATTAATTAATGTAATACATCATACCAGTAGATTGTAAAACAAAAATCACATGAACATCTCAAAAATAATTTGACAAAATCCAACACCTTTTCATGAAAAAAGCACTCACCAAACTAGGAAAAGAAGGGAACTTTCTCAGCTTGATAAAGGCATTTACAAAACACCCACACTAATGTATATAATCATGAAAGACTGGCTGCTTTCCTGCTAAGATCAGAAACAAGACGAGGATGTTAAATCATAAGAAGATAGTTCCATACACCCAAAGTCCTCACAATACCAAGTGCTAGTAAGTATTTGAACTCATAACAAAGCTAGGGGTATAATCCCTTTGGAGAATGATGTAGCAATATCTACTAAAGCTGAAGATATGCACAGCCATGAGCTTCCAATTCCACTAGAAGGTACATACCTACTAGTAAGCATGTGTTTTGCAGCTAAATACAGGTATACGTGTATTCTTAACAGTGTGTTTATCATCGCCCCTGCCATGAACTGAATGTATGTCTCTCCCCAAAATCCGTATGTTGAAACCCTAACCCCCAGGGTAATAGTATTTGCAGATGGGGCCTGTGGGAGCCAATTAAGACATGAGGGTGCAGCCCTCATGTGAGATCAGTGCCCTTACAAGGAGAGACACGAGAGGGCTCACATCCTCTCTCTCTTTGCTACATGAGGCTACAATGAGAAGTTGGCAGTCTGCAACCTTGAAGAGTGCCTTCACCAAGACCCTGGCTATGCTGGCACCCTGATCTTGGACTTCTAGCCTCCAGACCTGTGAAAAATAAGTATTTGTTGTTTAGGCCACCCAGTCTGCAGTATTTTTTTTTTTAATATCGCAGCACAAAATGACTAAGACATCTCTCAAATGGAAACAACAGAAATGTCCACCAACAGTAGAGCAGACTAATAAATGTATATTCATACAATGGATTTACATTGCAAAAAAAAAAAAAGAATTAGATGCATACAGCAACATGGTTAAATCTTGAAAGCACAATATTGAGAGAAAGAAGCCAGATCTCAAACCATGCCTACACTGCACGATTCCATTTCTACACCTTGCACAGACCTGCAGATAGGCCCTTGTCATTTAAGGCTGCTTGCTTACCGGGAACCGGGAAGCAGCCGAAGGGAGTGCTGACTGGGAATGCCTGGTGGCGGAGGACCAGGGAGGGGCCGGGAGGGAGGAGGTGTGATCTGGATGGATCCCAGTGGTGGCTACACAGGTGTTTGCTTTACAATAACTTGCTAAGCTGAACATTTGCATTTTGAACATTTTCCTGGATGTATATTATATTTCACAATAAAGAGGAAGACTAGAGAGAAAGGAGGAGAGAAATTAAAACAAGTCTAAAAACCTTTATGTCCTCTTGCTGAAAAAGAAAGGTTGTTGCAGGGGGAAGTGGAGCTGAGATTTTTCCTGGTTCTTTGTGTGTTTAACGACATATGCCCCTGCCCTGCCCGCCCCCGCCCCCTCTGTCCCCAAGCTGTTATCTGGAGCTCTGGCCTTGCTGACCTGCTCTCTGCTGTCTCTGCTCTCCCATCTAGACACAGCCTCTGCCCTGCATGAAAGGCCCCGCACCTGCCAGTGGGGCCAGATCCACTTCTCATTGTGGGGCCTGTCTTCCCGCTTCTCTGTGTGCCTGGTCATTTTTATTAGATACTGGATGTTGTGAATTTTACCATGTCACATGCTAGGTATTTTTGCATTTTTGTAAATAATCTCAAGCTTTTTTCTTGTCCTGAGATGCAATGAAGTTACTGAGAAACCATTTGATCTTGTTGGGCCTTGCTTTTACGATTTGCTATGCGGATTTGGAGGAGTGCTCATTCTAGGGCTAAGTCCAGGCTACCCACTGAGTACTCTGCACGGTGCCCAGTGAACCAGAAGACGTGGAGTCAGGCTGCTGGGAGCCCCATGGGAGCCCCAGCCACTGTCCTCTATTTGAGGAGGATGGCTTTTCCCTGGCTCCAGGCAGTTTCTTCACATACATGCGATGAATACGCATGTGCACACTCTGCAGATGGCCAGGGCTCTCCCTTGCCAGCTCTCTCCTTTTCTGTTCTCTGTCCTGAAAACTCTAGTCACCTTGGTCTCCCTGGACTTTCAGCTCTGTTTCCTCTGCCTAGGGAGTCCAGGTATTCCACCACTGGCTCTCTGCTCTGCAGTCTGCAAATGCCCTTGGGGCGGGGAGCGCGGATCATTAAAGGGCTCACCCGTCCATTTCCCATCACCCAGAAACCACCATCCTTCCTTGTCTGATGTCCTGCTGTTCTCGTATGTTGGCTGGTTGTGTTGGCTGCTCCAGGAGGGAGGGTAGATCCAATTTACTCTATCTCGGTGCAAGGGGCAGGCAGAGAGGTTTGGTTTTAACCTGGGAGTAATGAAAACAGGGTTCACTAATGGGAATGCTCTGCTAGAAATAAAAAAATTGATAATGCAGAAGACAGGAGGGAGAACCAGCGAGTGATGCCCTTGAGTGGACAGGGGCAGGACTGGGTACACCAGTAAAGGGTGGGCCATACCCTGGGGAAGGGACCACCTATTTGCAGGAAAGGAGAGAAAGCTTTGGGAAAAGGGCAGGCCAGCAGAGGTCCTGGAGTTTCTCTGAAAGTGGGAAGCTGACGGCCAAGGGGCTTCCCATGACGCCCCATGGCATAGACGCTGCGAGGGCCCGTGTTGGTCTGTTTCTGGCGTCAGGCAGCTGCCCGTGCCCGGGCTGCACGCCCAGGTCCCCCTATGATCGTCATGGAAACAGGAGCCCTGTTCACCCTCTGAGATCACCTTCACAACACTAGTTTTCAAGGGTGCCCCTTTCCTCAGGCCCCGACATGCAGTGAATCACCCAAGGTTAGCCTGGCTGGTCTGCTCGGGGCCTGGCGTCCCCCTCGCGGCCCTGGTCTACAGGCCTCTTCCTTTCAAACAGGTCTGAGAACTTCACTTTTGTTTGGGAAAAGCCAGAAACACTCGACAAATCTCTGTCCTGAAATTCTCAAGAACTACGTGTCTGTTTTGACTGAGGAACATGAACCTCTGTATGGAAAATCGAAGTGACCTCAGTGGTGTGGTTTGAATATTTGTCCCCTCCAAAACTCCATTTGAAACTGAATCCCCAGTGTGGCAGTATTGAGAGACGGGGACTTTGCACGGTGGCAGGGTCTGCCCTCATGAATGGATTGATCCATTAGTGGGTTAACGGGTTATCACAGGAGTGGGGCTGGTGGCTTTATGAGAATAGGAGCTAGCACATTAGCACACTCAGCCCCCTCGCCACGTGACGTCCTGTGCTGCCTTGGGCTCTGCAGAGAGTCCCCACCAGCAAGAAGGCCTCACCAGATGTGTGCCCTTGACCTTGGGCTTCTCGGCCTCCATAACTGTAAGAAATAAATTCCTTTTCTTTATAAATCACCCACTTTCAGTATTTCTGTTATAAACAACAGAACATGGATTAAAACACTTGGCAACTCCGCTGGCAGCAGCAATGGAATATTCCAGTGAACAGCTTGGACCGTCTCCCCTCCCTTCCACTCTGTGTATCAGTGTCTCAAGATACTGCGGGCTGTTCACGTAGAAGCCAGAGGGCAGCCCCACAGGGTGTCTGGCTCACTGCCGGGTGGTGGCCAGGCTTCTTGTGACATAGTGCTTTCATGAGACACAGGACAGAGGCTGACCTGTGTCCCAAGCCTTTCTCTTTCTGGATGGAAATGTGGGCTTGGACTACAGAGCCTTTGTGGGCCCCAGGGAGCATCATCTCAAAGACACACCTGTACTGAGAGCTCAGCCCTGCAAGGTCTTCCTAAGCCTTTGGTCTGGATGCAGCCCTGTCCCTGCGTGGGCCGATGCTGACAGGCGCTCAGGCTCCGTGCAGTGGACATTGGTCCTAGGCCAGTCCCTGGCAGCTGAGGCCACGGCCACCCCCAGCTGCTCCTCTCCCTCAACCCCCGCAAAGGTGCTTGAGCTCTTAACCGCCCTCCACTGTGCCGAGAATCCTTTGGCCCTGCACTACTGGAGATATCATCCCTCACATTTCTTTTTTGAGCACCTGTTGTATGCAGGAAAGATTCTGTAGGCACTAGAGAAGTTGGAGAGAGAATCGACAAGTCCTACTTTGGACAGATTACCCCCTAGTGGAGGATGAAAGGCCATCATCATCATCATCATCAGTGCAATCCTTCAAGCTGCCTGATGACGATGACAGAGCTGGTAGTATGTGCCAGGCTCCTTGCTTTGCATCTGTGACTTCATCTCATCTGGCAACTCTCAATGTCCCCATTCTACAGATGGGGAGCTGAGGCTCAGAGAGGTGAAGTGACTGGCTCCCACTGGACATGCAGCTGCTGACACAGTCCTATGCCAGATCAGCGCCAACAGTGGGGGACAGAGACTTCGCAGGTGGAGAGGCGAGGAAGGTGAACAGAGGAGGTGGCATTGAGCTGGCTCTGGGGATGGGCAGGCCTGGGACAGAGGACAGGGAAGCTGGACAGGGGACAGGCGGCACAGACGCAGGGAGGTGCAAACCTGGGTGCTTGCCTCCGACGAGCCTGGACCCGTGGTGTGCAAAGGCTTGGAAAGCAGGAGGCTCTGGGCACGGGCAGGACAGGCCCAGAACCAGGTCCCGCAGGTAAGGCCTTATGGGTCACAGGGGCGTGGAAGGGACTTTTGAGTGTGGGAGTGACATGCCTGGAGCTACCCTGGTTCCACAGGGCTGGACCTGCCAGGGCCTGAAGCTGGTTATGACCAGAAATCAAAAACAGGTTTGCTGGTGAGTCAGTCTCTGGGAACACAGAGGAACAGACCTCTTGGACTCCACGTCTCCCCTCGGCCCTGCAGCCCGGCCCCGTGCCCTGCCCAGTTCCAGCCCCGAGGCCTTGAAGCAGCAGCGCGCGGGGAGCCTTCCTGCCCGGTGCCCACCCTGGCCGCGGTGTCTAGACTGCAGGCACTGCGAGTGCCGCGGGGGGTCGGGCGGGAACAGTGGGGGCAGGGGCGCTGGCCAGAGCTGCGTCTGAAATCCTGTTCAAAACCACAGCCAGGGCGGGCTTGTCGGAAAATATTCCTTTCCTCGAGACATTGCAGCGCTGCCTCCTTGAATCACCCGGCCACTTCCTTCCTGTGTATATCTTACGCACGCTAAGGGACGGGGCGGGCTCGGCGGCGTGTATGTTTTTGCTTCTTTTAAGTGTTTGTCTATGTTTTGTTCCTTTGGTGAGTTGTAGGCTACGAGGGTGGGGCTGGTCCTGAGGGGCCTTTGTCACTGTAAAGGATGCTGGGGACAGCTTGGGCTTCTCGGCAAGTTGAAAACCTTTGGCTGTGAGAATGAGGAGGAAAGGTCCCCTTGGGGACACGCTTTGGACCCTTCGCACATGATGTCGTGTTTAACCTCAAAACAGCCTCAAGAGGCTCTTGTTCCTTTATAAGGATCAAGGAAGATGGAGGACTGGGGAGGCTGAGAACTTGCCAAGGTCACGGAGCCAGCTTCCTGCTGCCCAAGCCCAGGCTCTGCCTGGATGTCTGCAGGCAATGCCAACACGCCCTCCAGCGCCCGTGCAGGCGGGGACGTGGTCTCCAGCCCCCACCTTCCCATCCTGTGCTAAAAATGTCTGTCAGCTGGTTTCCTGAGAAGCCCAGGGCCTTTTGGCTTGTTACTTTTTCTTTCTCTTGAAGTAAACAGAACAAGAGTGGTTGCTCAACCATCTTTGGTTGTGACCACAGGAGGTGATACAAGCTACATGGCAACCCCCTCTGCATATATATGTATATGCACATGCATGTACAGCTGTGTACATGCATATATAAATGTATGTATATGTATCTATAGCTGATACTATTTTCATGAAAAAATACTCACCCTTGTGCATGACATTCACCCTGCGTGTGATATGTTCACATTTGCTGCACGTACGCATGCATCTATGTATAGATGTGTGTACATATACATACATACAAACACATATATGTATATCTATAACTGATACCGTGTTCATGAAACAACACTCATCCCATGTGTTAGTTATACACTTGCATTTCCTCGGATCACCACTGAGCGTATGTCCAGACTTTAGTGGATCACAGTCTAAGCCTGGCAAACACTGAACAGGGAGGAGTCGTGCCTGTGGGGCCCCCATGGTCCGGCATTTGGTACTGCACACTCTGCTTCACCCAGCTGGGCACATGCCTGCACGTGGCCAAGAAGGCAGGAAGGAGGGAAAGAGCATCTCTGCCTCAGATGGCAGGGCCTGTCAGAGCTGAACCATGGCCCAGCAGCTTGGAACCAACCTGGGACTCTGGGGTTTCTTAGGGAATGAAGTGTCCCAGGTAGGAGGAACTCTAGGTCATGCCTCTGAGGACGTGAGTCTTTGTGGCAGCTATTGCACTGGAGCCCCTCTGAGCCCCTCTGAGCCCCTCTGAGCCCATGTTTCCTTTAAATGTAGGTGATGACAATCTGTGCACAACCAATGGCTCTGTTCACATTTGGCAAGTGTGTTTATCACGACATTTCTCGTGGCAGGAGGTGTGCAAGGTGGAAGTGCTCCTAATTCATGCAGGACTTCTGGCCCTGCGGCCTCTCCTGCCCCAGGGCTCGCATGAATGGGACACAGGTGGGTGGGAGGGGTGGCAGGAGGTGGGGACGGCTGCTCCCTGTGTACTACTCAGTCCACCCCTTACTCACCTGGACAAGGTGATTGGACCAGGAGGCTCCACTAAGAGAGGCGTGGCTTGGGGCTATGCACACCCCACCTGGCTGTGGGGCCCCTTCACTCTATGCCAAGTGACAATGTTCTGTCTGGGAAAGAACCAGATAAGCCATTTTTAGTAGTCACTATCCTGGCAGGCCGGCACGGGCAGAAGGAACTAAATATCCAGCCCACCACCCTCCCAGAGCTCAGGCCACCAGGCTGCAGGGACTCGGCTGTCCCTTCACTGGCAGCTTCAAGTGCTGCTGCAGGGCCAGGCCTCCAGGTCAGCAGGTAAACACCGGGGTGGGGGGACTTGTTCCCAGTGCAGGCTGCCCAGCAGGCTCACCTTCTGCAGGGCACCCCCAGACGTGCGGGCCCCCAGCCCTGACTCCCGGGGCCACGTGAGGAGAGCTGATTTTCCTCTGGGCACTTACATGGAGTGTGGGAAAGGTCGAGAGGGAGTGGACGTTTATTCTCCTTTAGTGGAAAGACAGTCACCGGAGCAGGTCGGAGGTCAGCCCCAGCAGTTCAACACCCTCCCCAAAGCCACGTGAGGTTTCACACC
>CM052438.1:16350212-16383070 GCA_028533085.1 Varecia variegata
GACCTGGGGGAGGTCTTGGGTGGAGACAGAGCCACCGCCCGGACCCTGCCTGCCACTAGGGCAATTGCTCCCCTGAGAGTTGCCCAGATCTGAAGTGCACCTTGTGTTAGGGGGAAATATACCTTTGTTGTGCTCAGATCTTAGAGTTGTCACTGTTTGTTGCTTCCGACACCTTAGCAGTCCCTTGGCCAATCTGAGGCCCTGCCAGGCCCAGGGTTGGGCTCGGTCTGCTCATCCCCTCAGTCCCTTGAACCAACATCTCTCCAGTCCCTGCCGCTGCACCAGGTCTTAATGGCTGATGTGGGCTGCTCCTGTGAAGCCTTGGGTTAGCCTCATTTCCCCACCAAACATCCTCTTACTCTTTTTTTTTTATTTATTTCAAGATTTTATGAGGTTACAAACGTTTTGGTTACATTTTATGTCTTTGCCTCAACCAAGCGAGGTTTAGAGGCTCGCCCTTCCCCTCTGAAACACACGGTGTCCATTAGTTGTGAGTTTACCTCCCCCAACCCCCTAATCCCTGGAGAATATTACTACCGTGTGAGCACCATAGTGTTGATTAGCGCCAATTTGACCTGGAGTACGTGTGGAGGCTATTCCTCTGATCTTGTGATACCTCGCTGCGGATAATGCGCTCCAGCTCAATCCAGGAAAAAATAAGAGGTGCTAGATCACTGTCGTTTCTTATAATTGAGTAATAAATATTCCATTGTATACATATACCAAATTTTAGTAATCCACTCATGGATTGAGGGGTCCTTGGGTTGTTTCCACATCTGTTCGATCCAGCAATAGCACTATTAGGCATCTACCCAAAAGAGCAAAAGACATTCTACAATAAGATCTGCCCCCGAATGTTTATGGCAGCACAATTCACTATTGCATTCTCTTGCTCTTAAACCTAACCTGCTGCGCTTCCGCCGGGGTCCCTCCCCTGGACCATGGCTGTCCTGTTCCCTGCATGGGGCCGTGCTTTCCAGCCCACAGGTGCAGACCACGCCAATCCTTTTAGGCGGGACCCAATTCCTGCTCCTGGAGGACTTTTCCCAGCCCCGGCGCAGCGGCTGTACTTGCTGCTTCACCTTGGCATGGCTTCCGCGCTTGCCGGCCCCCTCCTAGAGGGCAGGTCGGGAGTGCAGCCTCGCCCCAAGCCTGCGGACTGTCACCTGCGCCCCATCCCACTTTAGCAGAACGGTCGATGCTTCAGGCCCGCGGGCAAGTCACGTGGGACGAAGACTCCCCTCCCCGCCCCAGTCTTTGGCTGTGAGCAGCGGAGCCCGCAGTGCCGGGGACACCCGGAGCCGCGCCCCGGCGCAGTTTCCTCTGGTGTGGCCCATGTGGCCGCCAGGCAGGCAGCGGGAGAGGGCAGCCTGCGCTGACCCCGCGGTCGTTAGCTGTCCCGGGAACCGCCCGCGGAGCCAGCGGAAAGCGGGAGTCAGAGTCAGCGCGGCCTGGAGGTCACGGTGACCCGCCAGGGAGCCCGGCTGCGGGCGGGGCCGGGCGGCCGCTGCAGACCCAACGTGGCGAGTGGCCCAAGGCGCACAGCTGGGGCCCCCCAGCCACGTAGCTGCACCTCCCGCAAAGCAACACACCGGCCTCGGCCTTAGCCAGAATCTATTTTTAACACATTAGCTGCCCTGTGAGTTGTATTTCACTCATGCTGGTTTTGAGCCAGGGGCCTCGTGAAGCATATGTAACTCACATGTCTCTTCACCTTGGGAGCCCTGTGAATTATTTTTCAAGTTGCATATGACTCACGCACAAAAAACAATAAAAATAAAATTTTCATTAAATTAGAAAGGATCATTTTGTTTTTGAAGCTTTTATTCTATTTTTGAAATAAAACACCGTGGCCCCAAGGAAAAAATTTATTTTCTAGTGTGGCAGTCAATGTGTTAAACCCGGAAGATGGCTGGAGACCAGTTTGCAAAGGAAGCCCTTTAATTAAAAAAGAGGTGAATGAAAGGAAAAGCAAGGGGCATTAGTGTACGGCCAGGTGTTGGCCACAGAAGTCCTCAATGTCTTTTAAATGGGCAGGGCGGCTAATTCCACTAATCCCAGGGGCTGAATAAGTACTTGCCAGTACTGGGAGAACAGCTGCTGCTGGTGGTGGTGATGATGATGATAGCCACTGTTTATCTTTTTTTTTTTTTTTTTTTTTTTTGAGACAGAGTCTAGCTCTGTTGCCCGGGCTAGAGTGAGTGCCGTGGCGTCAGCCTAGCTCACAGCAACCTCGAACTCCTGGGCTCAAGCGATCCTCCTGCCTCAGCCTCCCAAGTAGCTAGGACTACAGGCATGCACCACCATGCCCAAGTCATTTTCTTAGCTCAATACAGCTTTGTTGCCACCCACCTCCTTTTATTGTTATTGACAAATATATGTCAAACTATACATTCTATATGTATCATTTTACATAATTGCTTTTAAAATCAGTTAATAGAAGAAAGAGAAAAAAACATGCATTTTATAGTATCTTTTGTAATTACACAGTATAATTAATACTGATGCTTTTTTTCTCTCTCCTGTGGATTCTAATTATCCTCTGGGGTTACTTGCTTTCAGCCTTAAGAACTTCCTTTAGTATTTCTTGTAAGGGGAGAGGTGAAGTCTGCAGGCAACAAAATCTATCAGTTTTTGTTTATCTGGGAATGTCTTTATTTTGCCTTCATTTTTGAAAGATAGCTTTGCTGGATGTATGATTCTTGGTTGACCATTTTTTGTTTTTCTTTGAGCACTTTGAACGTGTTATCCCACAGCTTTTTGGCCGCCATTGTTTCTGAGGAGAAGTCAGCTGAGAACGTGAGAAAGAAACCCTGGGAGGAGCCCACCTGGCGTCAGAACAAATATCAAACACAGCCATTCCTCAGCTGTAGTGTAAGTGCCATGTAAGTAGTTCTACTTTGTTGTTTAGGGAATAATGACAAGGAAAAAAGGACTGTACATGTTCAGTACAGATGAACTGAACATTTTCTTCAAATGTTTTCTATCAGCAGTTAGTTGAATTAGTTAGTTGAATCCATGGATGCCGAACCCACTAACCCACCAACCCTGCCCCTCCTCATACAGCAGCCCCTACACTAACTTTCCTGCCTTCTCTTTAACTAGGGAGGAAGCTGGCCTGTGCTATTCCTGGGCAGATCACCAGCATTTGGTGAGCCCAGCTCGAAGCAGGCTCCGGTCAGTGTTGGTGGAAGGAGTGCCGGCTCCCGTCTGCTGGGTGCCCCTTTCCCCCTTCTCTGTCTGACAAGGTCAAGGCCCCTGGCAGCTCTCACTACCCCCTCAGAAGTCTTCCTTCCCAGCAGCCCCTGCCTTGGGCGGGGCTGAGCCCCAGTGCTTTGTGGCGCTTCTCCCAAGGCACACCCAGCCACACTCCCTGGGAATTACACAGCAGGTAGTCACCTCTGATCCACGGCAAGGGGCATGCTCGGGCTGGGACTGCTTGCCCAGCTCACCTGGGCGCACAGAGGAGGGCAAAGGTGCTGATCATCCCATCGACTGGGTCTTCGTGGGCATCGGGGCTGATCAAAGATCCTGACATCCAGGAATCAAACACCCACGCAAGCAGATGAGGCACAGGTAAGTTTGCCTGTGACAGAGGTGAGCATGTGAGCTCCGCCTCCAAAGGGAAGGGAGCAGAAGGGAGGCATGAGGCAGGGCAGGCTCCTGGGTGGAGGGACACACAGGTCTGTGCAAACACACCACAGGGCATAACGGGATTCTGTGCTTCTATGCAAGTGCCTAACTCAGAGGTGTAAGCCCTGTGTGCGATGGACAGACATGCACCTGGGCTCCAGGTAAGGGGGAATTGTTGTAAGGTTGTGGGGGCTATTGCATGGGCACCAGAGAAAATGGAAAAGGCATATTCCTGTCTCAGGTAACAGAAACTATTTGCTGGTGGAATGTAAAACCATACAAGCTCTTTGGAACACCATTCGGCAATTTCTAATCAAGTTAAATATACACTCACTTGATGATCTAGCAATTTCACTCTTTGTATTTATCCAGAAGAAACAAAAGCCTGTGTCCACCAAATGTTCACAAATGTTCATAGCAGCTTTGTCCCCAGACTGTAACCGGCTCCAGGAACAAATTCCAAGGACCCCTATATGTTTTTTTATAATCCTCTCCCTTAACTGAACTTTTGAGTTGTTGCCCAGAAATGACGGATTTTCTTAAGACGAAGGAGTTGAGATTCTGAAGGCCCCTGGGCAGACTTCCTGCTGCCAGGACCCAGCATCCCCCTCAACCTGCCCCAAGGCACGTGGCCCCTCCTTAAGGAGCCCGTGGTTTCCATTAGTCGGGGAGATGGGTTTGCGGCAGCTTCTCTCGTTCTCCTGACAAGATGTCTGTCATATTAAAAATTCTTCTCTTCCTTGGCAACCGTCATTGCTTCAGTAATGGGATCTTTGTGCGATGAGCAACTGGACCTAGACCGAAACCCCCTTGCGGTTTTGACAACAAAACCGGAAACAACCTGAATGTCCAGTGAGAGGAAAATAGACATACAGGCGGTGGAGTAGTTATACAATGGAGTACTACTCGGCAGTAAAAACATGCAGACTGCTGTTGCCCACAACAATACAGATGGATCTGAAAAACATCAAGTAGAGCAAATGAAAACTGACATGAAACAGTACATATTATGATCCCATTTGTACGAGGTTTAGGAACAGACAGAATAAATCTAAAGTCAGCGAAACCTGTGCAAAGCTGCCTCTGGGAGTGGAAGGGCCATGGGGAGGGGAGATCTCGTGGGGGCAGTGGGAACGCTCTGGATCTTGGCTGCGATGACCAGAAAGGATACCTTTGCCAAAACTCATCGAACTGTACGTCTGATATTTGTGCATTTTCATGTGTATAAAATAGAATTCAGTAGAAACAGTAGAATTAATTTTATTAGAAAGCACTTCAGGTTTGAAGGCAACATTCCTTACTCTAGGTGCCACAATGTAGAGTCACAGAAAGTCCTTGAGTTTGCAGATCTGAGCCCCTTGACAGGTACGGAGCCTCCTGATTAAATGTGAGCCAGGCCCTTTCAGGAAAAGACACTGCTGTGTTACCCCAGCTGTATATTGCAAACCTCCCCCTGGGGCCTGTGGCCTTTCTCCAGAGTGACTGTGTCCTGGAACAAAAAGGCTTGTTCTGGTAAATGTCTCCTCCGCATAAGGACTAGAGGAAAGGAATATCTTGATAATTCGGGGACTACTCAGCTCTGGCTCTGAGATGTTGCTAATCTGGGGGACTTAAAAACACTACCATGGCCCCGTAGTCAAAGTGGGGACTTGTGGAGGTCTGATGACAAAAAGAGTTTGGTCCCGAGTGTGGATTTCCGTGGGACTGGGGTGTCTGTGGGCTCCCTGGGGGTCATTTCCCCAGTTTTTGAACATACAGTTGGAATAGTTATGCTCAGCAGACAGCAGAGCCCCATGTTGGCTCTTCTGCGTGGAACGATGCTATTTTGGTAGGAAGTGGAAAGAAAGTGAAAGTCCTGGAAATTCCCCTCCTTACCATGATAGTAAATCAAAGGTAATTAATTCTGAATCTTAGGGAAATTGCAGAGGTTAGTATCACTACCAAGGGCAGAAGATCCTATTATGTCCCTAAATTACTGGCCTGTTTGACCTCTATGGAAGACAGATGCATCTTGGAGAAAATCAGTGGATCACAGTAAACATAACCACCTGCTGACTCCAACTGGAGCTGCTGTTCTAGAAGAAGCTTCTTGGCTGGAGCCACTGACGCAGCCCTGGGGAACTGAGGGGTGGCTCTTGATCTCTATGTCAATTTGCAAGGACCAGAAGAAATAGTTTGCTGGTGTCTGGGAGTGCAAACAGCACACCTTCCCATTTTGCCTCAGTGTTTTGTCGGTTTTCTGCTGTCTGCAGAGATGCCACAGGGCCCCATACTGGATCACACCACTGACCAGACGAGCTGACTGCACCAGATGAGCAGGGGCAACCAGCGCATCAGGAGCCATGGTAGGACACAAAAGTAGGAGATTAACCCCATAAATATTCAGGGGCCCACCACCTTGATGAGTTTTCTGGGGATCCTACGGAGCATTTCAAGACATCCCAACAAAGTGAAAGATAGGTTGTTATACCCAAAATGAGGCATGGTGCTTGCTGAGATGTTTTGCTGTTTGGGTGTGCTATCCCAATGTGTTTACCAAGGAGCCTTTAAGGGGCTACCACTTGTGAGTGAGATTCTCTGGGCTTGTCACCTAATAGATCCAATGGTGCTCAAGTGTTTGTGGCCAAGAGCAATGTGGCAGAGAGTCCCAATAGGTGAATCATGGTGTAGAACTCCAGGTTCTGAAACAAAGCCATGCCTTCTCCGTCACTGAAATAGACGGACCCTGGGTTCAGATCTGCCTTCCCTGCCTGCAGTGCCTCCTCCAAAAGCTACCATCACAGACTTCAAGAACGCCTTATTCACCATACTATTCCTTCCATACAGTGTTGCCTCTGACTAAGAATTTCGATTTTCCAGCAATGAGGTCACGCACATCAGCTTCACTTACTACACATCCCACTGACCCAGAAGCAGCTGGCTGTTAGAGCCATGGACTGCAGATTCAGTTCTGGTGCCAGCAGGGAGATGACACCCTGAAAGGTCAGAGTTCTATCTTGCAGATGGAGTTTGGGATTTGAATCAGCACCTGCCATATGGTCTGCCATATGGTGGTCCCATGGCCTGAACACACGGTCTGGGAAACAGGAGGTGGGCTTGTGAGTAGCTCTTGTCACCGTGATGCCTCATAACCAAGAGCCTGTGCTCCCCCGCCCCATACCTTAGCGCCTGTCTGCTTTGTAGCTCTTAGTGGAAAAGGAAGAACTTCCAGCAGGCAGCACAGTGATTTCGCTGAAGCAGAAGCTGAGGCCTGACCATTCTGGGCTTCTCGAGCTACTGAATCAACACAGGTAAGGTTGTTACTCTACTGGCTGCGTGACTGAACCTGTTACCAGGGAAAAATTGAGTTGCTGCTACACTTTGGGGCTTGAAGGCATGATGTCTGGAATCCAGAGGACTCTTTGGGGTGCCTTTAATTATGTCCACATCCAAATATTAAAGGTAATGGTAGGCTGGGTGCAACGTGTGCACCTGTAGTCCCAACTACTCAGGAGGCTGAGGTGGGAGGATCGCTGGAGCCCAAGAGTTTGAGGTTACAGTGAGCTATGATGACGCTACTGCACTCCAGCCAGGGCAACAGAGTGAGAACTTGTCTCAAAAAATAAATAACTAAAGTAAATAGTAAACTACAGCATCCAACAGAAGGGACTTGTGAGGACTGAGAACCTTCAGGAATGAAAGTTTGGTTATTTATCCGGTAAAGAATCCCAAGGAGCTGGGTCTAGGTGAGAGGAAAGGAAACACGGAACGGCTGTGGAGGAAGAACATTATGAATATCAGCCACGGCCCACGGCCAGTCCCAGTTCCATGGGGGCTGCAGCAGAGGCCTCTTCTCCTCCTTGCTCAGCGCGTGTGTGTGCACGCACACATACGTGTACATACATGCATGCAGATGTACACATGCAAGCATGTGTATGTAGGTAGACTGAGACACACACAGGGGACTTGCTGTTTCCTTTTGCTTCCAGTTTCTATGTCGTCTTAGCAACAGTTCTTCCCTTGCCAGCTGCAGCTTGTTTTTCCCTCCACGGAAGAACCTGCCACATTGTGCCCCGCTCAGAGACGCCAACACCCTGTCCTCAGAGATCTGAACCCAGCTCTGTGAGCCTCGTCCTCTGGGCTCCTGAGGCCTGAACATGGTGGGCCAGAGCTCCCTTTCCAGAGGTCTGAGCCCCGCTCTGCGGAGCCCACCCTCTCGGCTTGTAGCTTTCGACAACCCGACCTCTCTGTTCTGCCCCAGCCTGTGATGGAGCCACTTCCTGCAGAGTCTCTCTTTGTGGCCTCTATGTCTCCTTTTAGTGATTTTTAGTCTTCCAGTAGCTGCCTGGCCAGTTCCCCAAACTGAATTCTCTCTGTTAAAATAGTTGGGGTGACTTCTGTTTTTTTCTGAATCATACACAGATTCCTTGACCAGGTGGGAAACTTCGAGAGCCTTCCCTTAGTCCCTCATGGTACAGAACAGAAACCCGGGCCTGGAGGTGGGAGATGTCTTTCTCAAGGTCAATTTGGGGGCCAGACTTTCCATCACCCAACCCAGGGTCCTGCCACCATCCTGCACAGTTCTCTAAGCACCTCTCAAAGCTTCAAATGAGGGAACTTGCCTTTCATGTGGGATTCCCTGCCTGTCCTGAAAGAACTCAGAACAGTCTCATATTTCCTTGTATAGCACAAAGAGGCAGAAATGGATGGTGTCTTAGTGGCCTTAACGAGATCCCAGGAGGCCGTGGAGGCCACTGCCCCAGTAAATGCCACAGGCCAGCCAAGCTTCTTCCCTCTCCTTGTCGCAACTGTGCCAGTTCACTGCCCCCACCCCACCGCCCCCCAAGCGAGATGAAGTCTTGTGTGTCAGCTTCCCCTGGAGCATGAGCTTGTCCTGGGCAGGGGCCCTGCCTGTTCCTTGGGATGGCAGAATACTGCGGTGTGCTCGCGGCTGGGAGCACAGGCCCCTGTGTTGGGCACTGCTGAGCTAGAATCTTGGCTCCACAACTTACCTTGCCAAACCTTACTTTTCTTGTCTACAGATGGCGATTTTGGTATCTAACTCACAGTGTTGCTGTACGGATTGAATTCCACTGCCACCCCCCCACCATGGTGCCACTCAGTGCATGAGGCCCTGTCATCTGTCACCACCTGTCACTGTCCCTGCCACCCAGTACAGGTGCTCGATCCATGAGCACGGCCTCTTCGTTTCTTTTACAGAGGCAGTGTCTCTCCTCCACAGAAGAGCACGCACAAGAAAGACTCATGACAGAATCCTCCTCCTCCGCTCTGCTCCCAGCTGCTGTCCCCTTGCCTACGTTTGCAACCTCTGGCAAAGACATGTTGAAGAAAACTCTATTCAGTTTTCATCCAGATAGAAAGTGTCATGGCCGTTTTAGAAAGGAGAGAAACCATTATTCCTCTCATATGAATGAAACTGTGATAACTGGCTTTGCATCTCATCTGACTAGAAAAACACTTTTATTTTTTTTTTTTTTTTGAACTAGTGTGGATGCATGCCCAAAAGAATCCTCTTCCTCTCAGCCATAAAACTTATCTTAGATGGTATTTTACCAAGAACCCAGGAGTGAGTGGGCAAATAATTGGACCAACCCATGCTTTACAAACATGTTAATTTTATTGAGTAGGCATCAAAGCTTCTCTCTGTGTCAAGTAATGGAGAAGCCGTGTCACACAGATTACAGAGCTATTTTTGCTTGAAATAATCTTTCATAAAAGAAAGAAATTAAATACAGTTGTTCTATAAAAAGTGCAGTAGTCATTACTGGAAGTTTTCCAAAATGAAAGCAAGATTTACTACATATTGCAAAAATTGGTTTAGTACTTTAATACTTTACAAAGTAACAACTCAACCACCGAAGACAGCTCTTATAATGGGTTTCTTCTCCAAGAACGGACTGGATCGAAAAGAATATTTGCATCGAATCAGAATGAACACTTGCAGGTAGAAAAGGGTGCTGCACAACTTGGTTAAAGTAATGTGATTTATGACCCATTTTTGCCTCAGTGTTTTCCTTTGTCCACGGTAACCAAATAAATGAGAGAAACAAAGCAACATATTTCATCTAAAAATCAGTCAAAAAAAAAAAAAACCCAAAAAACAGAAAAGAAAAAAGAGGAGCAACATTCACTGACTTCGTTAGGCCAAATGCACGTCAAAAGGAATGGGGCAGACACAAAGGGAAGATGGTCCCTTGTTGCAACTAACCTCAACAATCCTCAGTAAGAATGAGACCAGTGTATCAAAAGTGATGGTGAATGGACTTCACGCTCCGCAGATGAGGCAGTGATCGGCCACTAAGGAGCTTAGTCCCCTGGACTCAGGTAAGCCTGTTCCCTGCCCCCAACCATGCATTTGTATGACTAAGAGCCCAGCGTTTCCCACCAGGGTCCCAGGAAGACAAGCTGCTGTCCGGCTCTGTCAGAGGTGGGCTTTACCTCTGCGTGTACCAGGGCTGGAGCCACAGCTGATCTCCAACACGTGCTCATGGTGAGTTTACTAGTTTTGGTCATAAGCCAGCGGAGACAAGTGGCCCCACTCCACCTGCCAAATCATCATTCCAAACCAGGCGTTTCTGTTCCATTTCTGTGAGCAGGAAGAATGTGTGCAAAGAGCTGGACAGCTCCCAGGGCCTGGGACACCTCTGTGGGCGCCTGCCACGGAGAACAGTGCGTGTGGGCCAAGGGGGCAGGCCCTCGGAAAGCGCTGTCTTCCTGAGTGCTGGCAGCAGCACACCTCCAGTCTGTTTGGGTGGCAATGAAAGGGACACTGTTTATTTGGCAATTCAAACACAGGGACACACGTGTGGGCCCACTCCCCGCCTGCTGGATGGTGGCAGAGGGGCACTTTGAGGGACTCCAAAATATGGCATCCAGAGAGGTGACAGCAAAAACCACGGAGGATTAAGAAGGACAAAGCTTTTTAACCAGGCCACAGGAGGACAAAGGTCCTATAAGCAGCGTGTAACAGTATTTTGCCAACAACTCTTAGAGGAAAATGCATTTGGCCAAAGGACCCAGAAGTAAACACCAAGGTTAGGTAGTTGTGAAAATCGTCCAGCAAGGGCAGGAAGTTCAGGGGAGGACCCTTGCCTCCCCTGTGGGTGAAGCCACCTGTCATGGCTGGAGGGCCACTGCTTTAGGGCCCGGCCCAAGGAGGTGCTTGTGGTTTGGCTCTGCAGTGTCAAGGCTCTGATCCTCCTGTGCAAATCCACCCGTGACCAAAGGGGAGACCCAGGAGCCCTTGGCTCTCTGGCCCTGCTGCTTCCAAACTTGTCAACACAGTCACCCACCCCTGCCCTGGCTAGTGCTTGTGACGAGCTCCTCTTCCGTTGCAGCTTTGCTTTGGTGGCTCGAGAATGAGTCCTTCTAGTGGTCAGATGGACTCCTTTTCCTGGGCTGGGCCATCCGCTGCCACCTGTGTTTGACGATAAAGGACCAGGAGACACCTAAGGACCAATTACAAAGGATTCTCTAGAATGGTTCAAGTCCACAGTGACCTCATGGAGGGGTGTGACAGGAGCCTACCACAGTGCACCTGACTACGAGAGCTACCCTGTAGGAAACCGTTTCCACCTCAGCTTGTTCCAGAGGGTCCCCTGCAGACAGCTGAGCCTCACATCTGTGTGGGAGGGCTGGCCACAGGGCAGGTGTTCAGAGACAGAAACCACCGCCGCCGGCAGGTGCATCAGCTCACTGCTATACCCAGCCATCTTGTGCCAAAGGCTGGAGAAGGAGCCAGGCTGCTAGATCAGCTAAAGTTCTCCACAATCAGGGACAGTAGTAGACTCTAGAGTTGAGGAAGGCTAGAATGGACATTTTATGGCCTCTTAATAGCTAACAAATTATTGATTCCACTTCCTTTCTTCAACAAATATTTATCCAGTGCCTAATATATATGTCAGGCACTGTCATAGGCACCAGGATACAGCAGTGAGCAAGACATACAAAAATCCCTGCCCACACGGAGCATACATTCTATGGGAACTGGGCGGGCCATAAAATAAATGAATAATTACCCTATGTTGCACTGAGATGGAGATAAGTGTGTAAGAGGAAGATGCACAGAGAGGTGGGTATGAGGGTGGGATGTCCTTTTAAATACAGAAGTCAGGAAGACCTCGTTGAAAGGTAACATTGGAGCAAAGACTATAGGTAGTGAGGGGTGAACCAGGTGGCTCTCTGGGGGAAGAACGTTCTGGGTAGAAGGAATGGCACGTGCAAAGGCCCTGAGGCAGGAGGGTGCCTGGTGACTAGAGATGGCAGGAAGGCCTGCGTCCCTGGGCAGAGCAGTTGGCAGGAAAAGTACTGGCGTGGGAGTGGTCTTTGCAAGACTTGGCTTTTACTCTGTGATGGGAGGCTGTTTCTTCATGTAAAGTAGTCCTCCGGCGTCTGCAGATATATTCTGAAACAGCTGGTTTCATTAACCTGTTGTCTTTAAATTAACAGGTTGCTTTGGTCTTGAGTAGATTCAGCCTGTATTTATTTTTAAAACCAACTGGTGGTACTCCTCATCTTATATTAAACTAACAAATTTCATATAATATGTATATATAATCAATATATCCTTGAGATGCTCTCTGGGAGGAATAAAAAGGTATAAGCAATGTATCATTTTGTATATACATAATGAGGGTTGGTGGGGCCGCTTTTTCTTTAAGACTAAAATAGTACAAATGCAAATTTCAACAAATTGTTTGGCAAAATAGACAGAAACAGTAATATTGCTAGCATGGTTTGGAGATAATGGCTTCTGTGCTGTTCCTGTGATTATGTGTGTCTTCAGCTCATGCTGCACAGACTGCACATACCTGTTGTTCCTGAGGGGTCCATGCAAGGCATCTCCCTTGCTCTTCTCTGCTGGGGTGGAGTAGAGAGGAAGAACAGGTCTTTTGGGAAAGAGGCGACCTGTGTAATTGCCAACAGACCATTTCGCATGCTGCCTTGTAGATGTCATGAACAGCTTGCAGAACGGTCCACCCTGGAAGTGCAGTGGGGGCCTCCTGGGCTGAGCGTGGGGGGCCTCACCTTCGTGTGTGCTGGCTGCTCTAGGACGAACTACCCTGGACCCGCCCCCTGGCTTTGCCCCCATCAGCGAGGCAGCACTGGCAGAAAAGCGCTCTGGGTCAGGGGACCCAGCACTGCCAAGTGGACGTGGGCAGTGGGATGGACTTGAATTAAACAAGAACCAAGCTGAGTGCCCGGTCACTGCCCTGGACGGCCACACCAAAACAGACCAGCTGGAGTAGGAAAGAGAGTTTAGGGTCAGGAGTAAGTGGGAAGGTGGTGCCCTGAGATCTCCAGAGAGCCACCACTTTAAGGCTTTTTAGAAGGGGCTGCCTGCTCTCTGGGCACCTGGTATGCCAGTCATCACTGGCCCTTCATGTGGTGCACCTGCCCTCAGGTGACAGCAGAACCAGACTCTTGGCCAGAGCAGCCCAGTGAGGCTGAGGCCAGAGCAGGAGGTCTGTCTGACAAGGCAGGGCTCACTCAGCTATGGAAACACATTTCTTCTTATTTATTAGAAGCATTGAAAGGAAAGAAAAAGAAAAGAATACTGGAGGAACTTAATTTGTAAAGTCTACACCAAGATGAGGGAAAAAAGAATCATGCCATAAAGAAAGAAACCCCAAACATGCAGTAGATGCCTTCGGCTTTTACTCCAGGTCTCTTAGTAAAACAAAAACACTCACACAGAATGGAACTACACACACGGGTTTGGCAAAGTCTTTTTTTTCTTTTTTTTTTTTCTTGCACACATTTCCCACCACTGATAGGTACAGCCCTTTTTTCTTAACTAATATGAAATATATTTTGCTAGGTTAAGTTTATTTTTGCAAAGTAGAGTAGTTTGCAAAATAGGCTTCTGGACGCTAAGGGAGGGGGGACTACATACCCATGACCCCTCCCCAGAGACACAGTGGGCACTGAACGGAGAATTTCCACACTCTGGGGTGTGTGCCTGGGGGGCACGGAGAGTCCTTTTATCTCAAGCCGCCCAATTCTTGACAGTAAGCTACTGGAATTAATAAATAAAATCATTTGGGACAACATTTAATTAGTAAGGTCACAGATTCAAATGCCACTGGGTGGTAACAGGTAAGAAAAAGTCCACAGTAACTTAGTGAGTATAAAGTATTCATTTAAGAGGAAAGGTGCAGTACCAAAATCCGTGAACAGAAAAAAGGAAATCAAGCTTTCAATTAAAAAAAAAAAGAGACATTTATACATTCCCACTTTCAGAGGGTATTTGAACAAACATCAAAAAGCATTCAAATCCCAAGAGCCCACGACGAGCCCCTTCCCACCTCAAGTTACCCTTCCAAGGGACAACCCTGTGACAATAAAGGGTGCAAAATATTGCTCTGTGGCATGTTCTGAAAATAATATAAAAATAATTTCTATAGTACAGTTTAAACTTGGCTTGTAAAATTTCAACGTAACACAGCATAAAATCTACAAACAGAATACACTGAAAAACACCTTCCCTCAACAATATATTATTTTTTTAAAAAAATCATTTACCCAGGTAACGCCATGTGCAGGAAATGTGAAGTGAATTTCTGAAATAACCTCCACAGGGGTTTAGAAGTATCTGGGATCCTTCTGGAAACTTGTAGTCACTTAGAGACATCTGGGCTTCCCAGCAAGGGAAGTTTGGCCAGATCAGATGGGGAAGGCCGTTCTCAGGCAGGGTCAGTGGGGGCTGCAGGGCCCTGTGCCCTGGAGGTGCTCACCCTCTTCCCTCTTTGTTCCTGCCCCACAAAGGGTCCCCAAGTCATAAACTATGAGGGAACCCTTTGGCCCACATGTAACCAACGCAGTTTCTGATAGTTCTTGTTCAGCCTGATGAACTAATTTGGTGTCTGGCCAGGGACCAGGTCTAGAGCGTTCTGAACATGGAGCATGCTACTGGTGCACAGGACTAGTACGTTTAGTATAACCATAGGCTCTCTCCCTTTTGCAGTTTTAAATACTGTTTAGAGGAAGGATGGATCCAGATCTCTCATGAAAGGAAATGGCTATTCTTAAATTATATGGATTGGGTGGTGATGTATCAGCCTGGATCAGGCACTGACAGGCAGTGGCTAGCCTGCCTCGTGACCAAACTGAGAAGCTGGGGCCCATGGTGCAGCCAGTGGCTGTATCTCAGGCCCTTATTCAGGCTACATCTGTCATCAGATGCCAGTGGGGCGGAGGTAACTTGGAAATGCAAGGACAGAATAGGTCCCCATTTTTTAAATAATACATACATACATATTACTGTGCCAGGTTAAAAGGGTTTTCCTCTATTACAATGGACCATTTTTATTCTTAGTTTGCCTTTTTCTTTTTTTCTTTTTTTTTTTTTTTTAAATTGGCAGAGAGCATGAGAAAGAGAAAAGATTTGCATAGCCAGTTTTGGAAATTTCTGGTTGGCTGTTTTAACATTATGGGAAACAAACAAACAAACAAACCAAACACGAGTTGACTTTATGCCTTGTTGACTTCTTGTGCACGTGGGTTTGGTTTCTGAATGCACATTTAAGCATTTTTAAGGTTGGGTGTCTCAACCTCAGAGCGAGGAGCATGAGGAGTAGCCGGTGTTTACACCTGAAGCAAAACCTTCTGTGACCCCACAGCTTTGGATGGCAAAGCAGCTGTTTAGCGTGACATGAAGGATCAGTCCAAAAAGCTGCCACAGACCCTCTCGATGAGAGATTTTTTTAAAAACCACTTTTTTTTTTTCTGAGTAACAAAAGGAACCCCAGCACTGTTAGGGATGTGGATGTTAGTACAGCAATTACCACACATTGAAAATATTGTTCAGCAGGAAAAGTAAAACGTTCAAAAAACTTCTTAAAGATTCTATTTAATAAATAACTTTGATTTAAGGAACCATTTATGCAAAACTTGAATAAAGTACTGAAAACTCCACGTGCTGTGGAATAATTAAAAACAAAAAATTACAGGAGATACTCTAGTTTATTATAATTCTTCAAACAAGTAAAAAAAAATCCTTTTTTTTTTTCTTTTTTGCTTTTGCTGCTCTTTAGTTGGGGAAAAAGCATCCTTTCTGGAGGAGAAGCTGGCTCTGATGAAGAGATGGTCTACCTCCTGCATTACTGAGGACACACAGCAAAGCTGGGTACTTCCTTTCTTAGGATTATCAGAGGCTATTCTAAGGCTCTCACAAGTTTTAAAGTGTTCTTTGTTAGCATTTACCCAGCTTATCCACATTTCTAGGAAACAAGACTGCTCCTTGGTGAGGCAGGTTTAGCTCCTCAGCGTCCTTGGCCAAGAATGGTATTCTCCAGAGGTAATCTTGGAAGGAAGAGGCTGCATATTGCTGCTCAGAACAGGGTAGCTAAGGACACATTTTTTTTTTTTCCTCAAGAAATGTAGGAGGCACCAAAAAAGAGACTGCTCAGGGATCAGGCTGCTCCCTCAATGTGTTAGGGAGCCAGGGAAAGGGTCACCCCGCCCTGGGGAGGGAGCCGATCCCAGTGAGCCCCTTTACCTGGCTGAACCCAGATAGATGCAGGTGTGTGTGTGGGGGGGTGACTTCCTTCCTGGCTTTCCTCTGCCTCTTCCTGTTGGAAAGAGGCACAGCCTAGTGGGGGCTTACACAGTGACCAAAGGGTCAATTCCTTGCTTCTCTCCTGGGGCACCGATGGTCACCTCCCAGGAGCCCTCCAGCAACAGTCCACTGTGGAAGTGTCTTCACAGGAGAAACGTGAGCAGGCTGTCCTATTTGCTCATACATGGGTAAATCCAAATTGTGAGTGCAGAACTTTGCTTTTTGGACCCAAGGTGTCTTTGGAAAGCTCCTGTCACCTGAGCTGCCTGGTACCGGCACCAGGAGCGATCGCTATACCTCACTGCGCCCTGCGAGGTAGGTTGTCCGATGCCCTCTCTACGGACGCCCGCGGCGTGGATGGCAGTGTGAATGTTGCTAGAGCCGGGGGCTGCGGGAGGAGGTTTTGCTTATGAAATGGAGTCGTGTATTTCTAAAGGGCCACAGTGACCACCAGAGCGCCAGCGGGTGGCAAGGTGCCTGCCCTCCAACGACCCGGGACTGGAAGCAGGTGGGAGCCCGCAGAAGGGCCTCCACAGTCCCAGGTGCGCGTTCGCTTCTACATCCCGGGTGGTACCAACCGTACATAAGTGACCGCTACCTGGAAGAGGTCAGTCGCTAGATTAGGAAAAAAAAAAGCATGTAAAACACTCCCTTCTAAAAACAAAGGGCTGCGAATTTCTTTATTTCTCTTATTGAGGAACAAAAATACTCTTGCAATGGCTATTGAGTTTCCACAGGTACGAGGCAGATGCTAGGCTAGCACACCCACTTCCAACAGTATGACTTGTTTCCTATCCGTCTACTACCTGAGTGGCGTCAGTGTAGGTTCAGGCACCATTAGGAACGTTTGACCAAACACGTACACAGCACTGACAGAGGAGGCGCCGGCCTTTCGGTTGACCAGGGCATGTAAAAAAGACACCGACAGAATGGAAAAGAAATCCTTCCGGGAGAACCTCGTCGCCGCGCCGCACGCTCAGGGCCGGGCCCCGCGCGCCTCGCGCCGCCGCCGCAGCTCCTCGCGGTAGCAGTACGAGCAGTAGTGCTCGGTCTCGGCGCGCCCGTAGAACGCACAGTTCTCCCGCAGGCAGCGCCGCTGCGCCGGCCCCGGGCCACTGCGGCCGCACTCACCGTTCGAGCGCGCGGCGGGCGCGTCGGCGTCGGCGAACTCCAGGCCGTCGCGCGCGGCCCCGAAGCCGTTGGTGTAGGTCTGCGACTTGTGCTCGGCCGCGCCCGCGGCCCCCGCCGCACCGGGCAGGGCGCCGGGTATGGCGCGCGCCAGCGACTCCACCGTGTTGACTGTGCGCAGGGCGGCGGCACGCGCCGGGCTGTAGCTCTGCGACGACAGCGAGCGGTTCTGCTGCGGGTACGTGGCGCACGGCCTCAGTGCGCCCACGGCCGGGGCGCACGCCTCGTCCCGTGCGCCCGCCGCCTGCACGTGGATGACACTCTGGCGCGCCGGCGCCGGGGGGCTGCGGCCGGGGGTCTGTCCGCTGGCGCCCGCGCGCCGTGCGCCGCCGCCCGAGCCCGGGGAGGCCACGCCGCCGGCTGCCGCCCGAGCCGCCCGCGCGCCCGCCGCGGGCCCGGGGCTCGGGCGCTCCTTGAACTTGAGCACCAGCTGCGTGGGCTGCCCGGCCGGCGGGCCCGGCGAGGCGCGTTCGGGACCCGGTGCGCCCTCCGCTTCAGGCCTGCGCGGCGCCCGCTTGGCCGTGGAGGCGGCGGCGGCGGCGGCGGCTGCGGCAGCAGCGGCGGCTGCGGTGGCGGCGTCGCGGCGCCGCTGCTCCTGCTCGGCGCTGAAGCGCTCCTGCGCGCTCGTCAGGTAGTAGCCGATCATCTCCTCGTGGAACTGGTGCCGGTGGCTGGTGAGCAGCAGGCCGGCGAAGATGAACTTGCGCTCGCCCTGCATGGCGGCGCGCAGGATGTTGAGGCTCAGCTTCACGTCCGTGCTGTACTTCCAGGCGTCGCCCCGTGGCCCGCCGCCCTTCTCGGCCGGCGACGCGCCCGCCGCCTTGTCCGTGGGCGACGGCGTGGTCTTCTCCGACGGCGACGTGCTCGCCGACGCGCCGGACTCCTCCTTGCTGCCCTTGCGCGACTTGGCCTTCTTCTCCTTGCCGCGCTCCGCCGAGTCCCCGTTCTTGCCGTTGGCGGAGTTGGCGCGGCCCATCTTGCCATGCACCAGGCCGCTGAGGCCGCCCATGTTTTTCTTCAGCTTGATGCCCAGCGTCTTGCTGAAGCTGCCCAGCTTGTTGGCCACGGAGTCCGCGCGGGTCTTGTCCTTCTCCTTTCGCTGCTTCTCCTTCTCCTTGTCCTTGCCATTCTTGCCATTATTGCTGTTGGAATTGCTGCACACTGAGTCGCGGTCCGAGTCCAGCGAGTCGGCCAGGGACTGCACGTCCTCCCCCGCGGAGGCCGTCGGGGACTCCGGCTGCGCCAGGGGCGCCTGTTGGGAGAGAGGGAGGGCAGGGAAGGAAGGTGGTTTAGAGGAGAGTTGTCCCTGCACAGGCCCAGGAAGACAGACCCTGCGCTTGTGTTGCTGGGGCCCTGGAGCCTCACTGTCCCAGCCGTGACTGCCAGATTGGCCGGGATGGGGATGCTTAAGGGAAAGGAGCAGATGGAGTGGGCTACGGTCTGCTGCAGTAATGAAAAGCGGACCTGGAGGGGTTTGCGGAAGGCTCCAACCTGCGGAAGGCTCCAACCTCCCCCCCCCCCCCCCCCCCCCGCCACCCCGGTGAACTTGGATACCTTGTAGCCTAGAACCCGGGGTAGGGGAGTAGGGCAGGGTGCGGATACCTCACCTGGCTTTGCGCCCCTTGGTCTCGGCACACTTAAGAGAGAATTACCAGGCCCAGACCCTGGTGCCACTGCCTGCTTGACCAGACACAGGTCCCAGGCTGGCCTCTCTGTAAATGTGGAAGCTTTCAGGTGGGGAGGACACCTTGCACAAAAGTGTCTCTCCTACAAAGATGTCTCACCTACTCACTCCAGGTAGGGGACAGAAACCTTGCCCTCACAACCTCATCCACTGGATCTCGGAACAAGCACCCCCTTGATTCAGCAATGACACCTCACCTTAGGGTTCCTTTCTCAGTTTGGCAACGCAGAGTGCTAAATTGAGAAGGATTCTGAAATAGGCCTGGGCTCAGCAGAAAAGATGTTCCTATTCCCAGAAAAGTTCTGCAGGGATATGGGGTGGGGTGGAGGGACCCTGGGGAGGGACCGTCTCTGTGCACACCTTGGATGAGACCCACTGATCTGGGCCAGCCAGTCAGAGGAGGGAAAGGCCATATGAGAATGTAGCCAGGACCCATATCTGGGGCAGGCAGGGAGCCAGAAGGGAGGTGGCATGGTACAGAGGATAGGCAGGACCTACTGCTGCTTGGTGGAGGACCTTCCCGGGTGAGAAGAGAGAATTCTGACCGAGTGTCACTGAGCAAAGGGCAGGGCCCCCTGTTCTAACAGCTGGGTGTGGCAGGAACTAGTGCTCACACCTGAACCAGCTTTCCCAGCCTCCAGGGGAGGGGCCTGGGAGAGGCCCACTGCCCCTCCCACAGACTTTTTGTCAACCCCTGCGGAGCGGTTTAAGAGATGGTGACTCTCCTGCAACCAGGTAGGTTTACCCAGAAGTAAACGTGGGCAGAACTGGCCCTCAGCACCTCCCATTCTGAAATTCCTCTTTCCCCTTCCCACTTGGGTTTGGGAGGAGGGAGAGGTCTGACTGGTGTGCCAGAGACACCAAAGGCCAGAAACGCAGGGGCAGGGCTGGGCCCGGGAAGGGAGGTGTGCTTGGTGCCAGGAGGTGCCCGCTGGGAGCACAGTCAGTGAGGAGCTCAGGCTGTGAGCCCTCCAGCTGGAAGACCCTTGCCCGGGTTGTCTGCTGAGAGCCCTGCATCTGACCTGGAGGCCACCAAGGCCTGGCCAGAGGCCCTGCTCATTGCAGGGCAGAGCCATTTTCAGTGCAAGATCCTAGACCTATAGCTGCTGCCATCACATCCCACACGGAGGCTGAAAAAGAACATCCACAGCACCACGGGCACCCTCCTGGCACACCTTTGAAAGGCAGGACTCAGACTCTGCCTCCGACTGGCTGTCACTTACACCATCAGGAAAATGGGGTACCTGTGCCTGCCTCGTGGAGCCCTGTGAGGATGAAGTCCAGGTAAAGGCTGCAGTCTGAGAGCTCTCTGCGTGGCACTGACTGTGCCAGGCACGGTCGGCCTTGCGCTACTCACGTCACTCCCTTAATAATTCCTTGTGAGCCCCACATTATGCCTAAGTAAACTGACGTCTGGGGAGGACCGGTTATTTGCAAGCAATTTTTTACAAATCCTTTTCCCTGGCAGAGATTACAAAAACATCAATCAGTCAGATGCTTAAAATGAATCTCTCTCGGCATCTGCAAGTAGGGGCAGCACCGACCCTCCCGGGGGCAGGGGCAGGTGGCCTCCTGGGGAGGTGTGGGCCCCTCTCCTCACCGCCTGCCAGCTCTACCCACCACTGCACCGCCTCCACCTCTGGGCGGGGAGGAAGAGGGGGCACAGAGGAATCGCACTTTCGGTTCCCTGGCGTTTCCGAGGACCCACACAGTTTATAATTAATTCTGCTGTGCCGCAGCACATCATGTTCCGATCTCCGTAGAGATAGATTTGTGTTGCGACTTGCCTATGGTTTATTTTCTGAGTGGGTGTGTTTATTCCTCTCCTCCAGAAAATGATGACAAAAAATCCCCTAGCTGGAGTGTGTGCTTGCGTGCACACATGCCTACATCTGCGTGCACACACATACCATGTCCAATCGGAGTTTCCTCAAGCCAGAGCCAGGGTGTCCTATGTGCTGCTGGGACAGCTAGGACAGGGGGTGGGGGGCTCCCGGGCTGCAGGTGCAGCTGGGAGTGGGCAGCCAGGCTAAGGCAGGCAAACTTTTGGGAGCCTTTGGGAGGATGCATCCCGGCTAGGCTGGAGCTAAGTGGCCTTGGGTCGGCCACCAGGTCTGGTCCCAGTGTAAACCAGGCTTACCCGGGTCTCAGAGGGGATCCGGATCCACGTCACATTCATGTAGCTGTGCAGAAGGTTCAGCTTCGCTTCTAGTGACAGGATGAGGCTGGTGAAAGAAGAACACCTAGTGAACCAGGCCCTAAGCTGGCTCTCACATGCACCCTGCCCACCTGCATGCCAGCTGTCCCAGGAGGAGCGAGGGGGTCTAGCTCTGCCCCAGAAAGCTCCAGCGGCAGCCCTCCCTAGACCATGCCGAGGGGTGCAGAGTAGGGTCTTACTGGGCCAGCCGGGCATTATCGTTGTCGTCTTTCCCCCACTCCCAGTCCTTGCCGGGGTCCACTGCGAAGTGCAGAGGCAGCAGCTTGTGCTCAGAATCCGTCAGGGGTATCACGGCTGGAACAGAGAAAAAAGAGCCATGCTGGGAGCCCCAGCTATTCCCAGGGCAGACAGGAAGGGGACTCCGAAGCCAGGTATCTGGGCAATAAGTAAACAGAATGGAAATACATGCAGAATATCTGTGCCAGCAGGAGTGTTAAGACCATAGGTTTCAAAACCACTACTGATAGTTTTTTAAAATTTCATAGTTAATGGGGACATTGAAGAGCAGTTAGAGGTATCACCTGGACTCTATGTCTCTAGCTCTGTCCAATGGCAGATAGCCCACTGGGCATCGGGAGAGGAAAAAGCTATTGCTGTTCATTATTTCTGAGGAAGGACCCAGGCCAGGTAGGTGCACTGTGTGAGGCTACCTCATTCCAGAGAAGGGCGAGTGAGTGTGCAAGTCAGGTGAGCAAGGTGTTGCTGACCTCTACTGGTTTGTGATTTCTTGCAGCAAGTCTGTATCAGTGCCTAGGACCCAGGGACACGCCCACCCCTGCCCACAGGGAGCTGTCTGTGCTGGGGACAGATAAGCAGGTTGGCAAGCACCTCATAATGTCAGGTAGTGATGAGCTCTGAAAGAGTAAACAGCAGGCAGAAGGCAGTAGTGGGGAAGGCTTTCTAGGGTGGAGGCAGGGGAGCCTTTTGATGAGGTCATTTGTAGGTGGAGCAACTGGCCAGTCATTTCTCAGAGGGATTGACTCCCCATGAAACCTCTTGAGTGAAACATACCACCCGTGGGAGATCATGCCCATCACAGAAGGGTTGGGGTGGAGGGGAGTGTCCGTAGGTTTGTTTGGGATCTGCCAGGAGCTTCTGAGCTGCTATAGGACCCTGTGAAGGGGGTCCCTAGTGACACAACTGACTCCTCCTAAGGGCCTTGTCAGGGATGAGCGGGAAGAAGTGGGGAGATGGCACCCCCAATTCTGCATCCTCCTCTCTGGCTTCCACTTGGCTCTCCTGCAAGCCCCACTCATAGGAATCACACCATGGCAGAGAAGCACAGCCAGGGTCTCTGGCCAGCTGCCGCATGTCTTTGCTGGGGCCTAGGGTTTGTGGCAAGGGTGCCATGGCAAGAACGAAAAGGCAAGTAAATACATAAAATCTAAGACTGAATACCATTGATTTTCTGCTAAGAAATTGGAAAATGGACTCAATGCTGCCCTCCAGTGTTGCTAGAGAAAACGTGAGTGGGAATAATTCCTCCTCTTGCTCCCCTCAATCCCCCACCCCATATAAGGGAAACAGCCTTGCTGACCAACGACCAGCTCAAGGGTTTTCCTTTAATCTGGCTCCGGACTGGGCAGCGCAGTGCTCTGGTTTGCGCGGTCAGGGGCGGCTCTGCCTGCTTCAGCTGCAGCCTGCTGGGTTTTGCCATGACGTGGCCGCCTTCCCAGGGCTGAGCTGCAGGGTAGACACACCCAGGGAGGGCTGCAGGGCTGCTCAGGGACAGGCCTCCCTTGGGTGATGCCCAGCAGTCTGTCCCGTAGTTCCATGAGTCACCACCCAGACAGGGGGTTAGCCTGGTTTCCCACCAGCGGGGCGGGTGGTGGCAGAGGCTCTCCCCGTCAACACGGTTAAGCAGAACTGTCAGCTTAGTGTAGCTCCTTGGAGTCCCAGGCCCCCATGCACAGATGGGCCAAACCAGAGTTTCCAGGAAAAGTACCTTTTAAATAGCATCCCCTGTGGTTCTTAAGATCAGGCAGATTTGGAAAATATTGTTCTAGAGCAATATTAATCTGTTAGAAGCAGTTCCTGTGGGTGCAACGTGGGCATTTTAGGTCTGGCTGTCCACCCCTTCCCAGGATACAGTAGTCACTGGAAAGCATCTGCCCAGCTGTGACTACATTCCCCAGCACCCCCTCGTACCCCAGCATTTAGGAGGGAACAGGTGCCTAACTGCACCCATGGGCTATGAGCAGAAGTGACGTGGGAAGTGCTGGGTGATGTAGTTAGGCATGGGCGGCCCTCTCCTCCACTCCTCTCCTCCATGTGCAGCACCTGCAGAAGACGGCGGAGCTGTCAGATGGCAGGAGTGGTCTCTGGATCCCGCTTGGAGAAGAGCTGCCTGCCAATCAGGAACACCTGTTTGAGACTTTATTTGCATGGGAACCAAACTTCTATTGTGTTAAGCCACTGTGACTGTGGTTTATTTGTTTCAGATAAACTCCCTGGGCTAGGAATACACCACAGCCCTGTCACCCTTACCTCCCTGTGGTGGGGCTTCTGGGAACACCTTCCCTCCACAGCTGGGCTGGAACCGACCCTCTGGGCTGCCCACGGCTTGAGTGTGCAGTTGGAATGCACTCGAAGGTGCTAGTGCCTGCCCACACAGAAGGGTCCTGGCAGGCTCTCAGCCTAGGTCTTGGTGCGGTGAAGGCCAGGCACTGGCAGAGGCTCTAGGGATGCTCCTGCTCCCAACAGGAGACACCCAGGGCCAGGCGGGAGGCATCTTCTCTGCAGAGCGTCAGCTGCGGCCTGTGGTGAGGGCTGTCGCTGCAGGGCCCAGAGAGCCCAGGGAGAGTACAGGCCAGGGGGGCTGCGGAAACAGGCCCTCCTGGGTAGCATCAGTTGCTTTGGATACCTCTGCCTCTTGCTGTACACACTGACATCTTCCTACTTGGGACCTGGCCTCACCCAGTGAGATGGGGAGTCATGTGGCAGGTTGCCCTCTGGTGGCATGTGCCAAGAACAGCAAACGCTTTTCAAAATAAGCCTGGAAAGGTAGGGTTTTTTTTTGTTGTTGTTGTTTTCTGTTTGTTTGTTTGTTTGTTTTGAAAACACTCTCTCCTATCTTTTAGCCAGGAAGCATATAGATACCATCTCACATTGGCCTGGACATATTTTGAGTACTTCTTTTCCAAAAAAGAATGGAGATTTCTGGTTTCTGTTCGGGACAGGAAAAGCTGGAAGAGCTTTGTTCCACCATTGCAACAAGAAGTCAGACAAACTGCAACTTCACAGCTTATCTTTAACCCACCAGCAAGCTGAAGTTACGGGGAACCAACTAATCCCACATCTAAGGAAAGACAGGTGCCTCCAAGGAGAGACGGACATGAGCTTAAGAGGGATTGACTCAGCAGGACACCAGTAAGAAGAATTCAGCTAAAATTGGTAAATGAAGAGTGTTGGCTAGTGCGATAATATAGAAACCTGGGGACTGAAGACATAAAGGAAATTCACATGCATTTGCAGTCTCCTCTCCATAGGACCTAACCTAGTATTCCCTCAAAAAGATTGGCAAGAACGCTTAGAAAGTGTCCTCCATAGATCTTTCCCTCCTATCTCTACTAAGGAACAAAAGCTTAAATTGCAGAGGGTAGGGCAGCAACAAACACTGGGTGCACTAAGGGCAATGTTCTTTGTTACTCTGATTAAGCCTCTGTCTTAGGCAGGCCCTGTGTCCCTGCATCTGGGGAGGGGAGTGACCTCCCCCAGCTGTCCTGGCTAGACTGATTCAAAGCAAACTCTAAAGACCTAGAAAAAAGAAAGGCATACCTCTTTCCAGAATAAAAGTGACATGCCTTAATCTTTATTGTCCTACTCAAGACATTTGGCTTTCAACCAAAAACTATGAAGAACAAGAAAAGACAAAAAACCTACACATTGATAAGAGACAAAGCAGCTGACAGAATAAGACGCAGATATGACACAGGTGGTGAAAACTATCAGACAAGGAATTTTTTTTTTTTTTTGAGACAGAGTCTCACTGTGTTGCCTGGGCTAGAGTGAGTGCCGTGGCATCAGCCTAGCTCACAGCAACCTCAAACTCCTGAGCTCAAGTGATCCTCCTGCCTCAGCCTCCCAAGTAGCTGAGACTACAGGCATGCGCCACCATGCCCGGCTAACTTTTATATATATATATATTTTTTTAGCTGTCCATATAATTTCTTTCTATTTTTAGTAGAGACGGGGTCTCACTCTTGCTCAGGCTGGTCTCGAACTCCTGAGCTCAAACGATCTGCCCACCTCGGCCTCCCAAAGTGCTAGGATTACAGGCGTGAGCCACTGCGCCCAGCCAGACAAGGAATTTTAAACTGATTAATAAGTTAAACTCTCTAATAGAAAAGGTAGATGCTATGCAGGATTTGATGGTTAATTTCAGCAGAGAGAAGAAATCCATACAAAAGAATTAATGGAAATGCTAGAAATGAAAAAAAAAACCCACAATAACAGTGGTGAAGAGTAACTTTGAGAGGCTGTTCAGTAGACTTTACACAGCTGAGAAAAGAACCTGTGGACATCAAGATAGGCCACAGAAATTACACTGACTGGAACACAAAGAGAAAAAAGGTGGTGGGAAACCAAACGGAGCACTAAGAGCTGGCGGGCAACATCACATAGCCTAAGTTCTGTGTAAAGGTAACCCTAGAAGGAGAAAAGAGAGAGATCAAGACAAAATAAATATTTAAAGAAATAATGGCTGAGAATTTTCTAAGGTTAACGACAAACACCACCACAGACCCAAGAAGCTAAGAGAACACCAGGGAGGAAAAATAACAGCAACAAAAATATTACTACTCACAGCATCTTAAAACATCTAAGGCCGGGCGCGGTGGCTCATGCCTGTAATCCTAGCACTCTGGGAGGCCGAGGCGGGTGGATCGCTTGAGGTCAGGAGTTCGAGACCAGCCTGAGCAAGAGCGAGACCCCGTCTCTACTAAAAATAGAAAGAAATTATCTGGCCAGCTAAAAATATATATAGAAAAATTAGCCGGGCATGGTGGCGCATGCCTGTAGTCCCAGCTACTCGGGAGGCTGAGGCAGTAGGGTCGCTTGAGCCCAGGAGTTTGAGGTTGCTGTGAGCTAGGCTGATGCCACAGCACTCACTCTAGCCCAGGCAACAGAGCAAGACTCTGTCTCAAAAAAAAAAGAAAAAAAATCTGAAAAGCAAAGACAAAGAGAAAATCTTGAGGGCAACCAGAGGGGGAAAAAAGAAATACATTATTTAGAAAGAAACAAAGATAAGAATTACTACAGACTTTTCACGATAAAACATGTAAGCCAAAGATGATGGACTGACATCTCTAAAGTACTGAAAGAAACAACTGCTAATCTAGAATTCTGTACTCAGCAAATACATCTCTGAAACATGAAGGAGACATAAAGACTTTTTCAAACAAAAGTGAGCAAATTCATTGTCTGCAGACCTGTCCTATAGGAAATGTTAATGGAAATTCTTCAGGTGGAAGAAATGCAATGCCAGTAGAAACTTGGATTTACACAATCAAGAGTGATGGAAATGGAATCAATGAATGTGAAAATAAAATTCATTTTTTCTTCCTTTTAATTGTTCTGAGAGCTGACTGACTGTCTAAAGCAAAGACAGTAGCAGTGCATTTTGTGTTTATAGTAGATGTAAAAATGCAATGTCTGATAATACACAAAGGATGAGAGGCAGGGATTGGGAACACATGGTCATAATATCCTTCCACAACACATGAAGTAGAATAATATTACTTGAAAATAGAATCTCATTAATTAAAGATGTTTATTGCAAACCTTAGTGGTTAGGAAACCACTAAGCATTAAAAATAGAGGTATAATAAGTCAATAGTGGAGATAAAGTGGAAGCACTAAAAAGCCCAATTAATCCAAAATAAGACAGTGAAAAAGAAACAAAAACAAAGAACAGATGGAACAAATATTAATAGAAAAGAGCTAGCAAGATGGTGAATTTTAATCCAACCATATCATTAATACTATTAAATGTAAATGGTCAAAACATATCAATTAAAAGATAAGTTATCAGATTGGATTAAAAAGCAAAACCCAAGTAGGTACTGTCTACAAGAACCCCATTATAAATATAAAGACATAGATAGGTTAAAAGATACTCACTAATGAAAAGAAAGCTAGAGTAGCCCTACTACTATACCATACAAAGTAGACTCTAGAATTAGGGCTGTTACAAACAAAAAATGAGGAACATTCTAATGATAAAGGGGTTAATTCTCCAAGGAGACATAATAATCCCATATACATGCATGCTCCTAACAACACTGCTTCAAAGTATACGAAGCAAATACTAAAAAAAATGAAAGGAGACATAGACAAATGTATTACAGTTGGAAATTTCACCACTTTCCTCTCAGTAACTGGCAGGGCAAGTAGGCGAGAATCAGTAAGGAACATAGAAGACCTGAGCTACACTATCAGAGAACGTGAGCTAATTGACATTTATAGAACTCAACAAGAGCAGAATACACATTCTTTTCAAGTGTATATGGAATATTCACCAAGCTAGAAACATAAGATTAGCCAATCTTAGCACATTTAAAAGAATAGAAATCATAAAAAGTAGGTTCTCAGATCATATAAATCAGTAACAAATATTTGAATAATCCCCAAATATTTGGAACTTCAACAACCTGCTTCTAAATAATCCAAGAGTCAGACAACCCCTCCTGGGAAATTAAAAAACAGTTTGAACAGAATGAAAATGGAAATATGACACATCAAAATTCGTGTGATGTAGCTACAGCAGTGCTTAGGGGGAAACTGATAGCATTAAAATGCTTATATCAGATAAAAAGAAAGGTCCAAAATTAGTAATCTAAATTTTTGCCTTAAGAAACTAGAGAAATAAGAGCCAATTAAACACAAAGCAAATACTAACAATAAGAGCAGAAATCAATAAAACTAAAAACAGAAATGTAGTTGACAGAAATCAGTGAAACCAAAAGGTGATTCTTGGGAAAGACCAATAGAAAAGAATGGATTATCCAAATTGCTGCCTCCAAATCTGTATTTTAAGTAGTTAGGAAAAATGGTAAACAAGGCTTTTTAATAATTTTAGCCCATTAATATTCCTGCTAGTCAATACATGTTTATCATATCTAGGAGCACATTGAACCTTCTCTTGTGAGATGGTTGTAGATTCACACGCAATTGTAAGACAGAATACAGAGAGGTCCTGGGAACACATCTCGCACCCCTCTCAGTGGTAACGTCTTGCTAACTATAGTACAATATCACAACCAGGATATCAGCTTTGATCTGCTAATTGTACTCAGATGACACCAGTTTTACATGCACTCATCTGTGTCTATGTATGTATACAGTTTCATGCAATTTTATCACATGTGTAGACTTATGTAATAACCTCACTTAAGGCACAGAACAGTCACATCACCATAAGGGTCCCTTATGTTTCCCTTTTATTAACAGTCACCTCCCTCCACTACCCTTTCCCTGTTCTGAATCCCTGGCCACCACTAATCTGTTCTCACATCTCTAGAATTTTGTCATTTCAAGAATGCTACATAACTGGAAACATACAGTATGTAATCTTTTGGGACTGGCTTTTTTCACTCAGCATAATTCCCTTGAGACCCATCCAGGTTACTCTGTGTGTCATAGTCCTTTTTTCTACTGCTGGGCAGAAGTCCATGGTATGGACATACCACCGCTTGTTCAACCATTCACCTAGGAAGAACATTTGGGTTGTTTCTAGTTTTCAGCTATTGCAAAGCTACCAGAACATGCATGTACCGGTTTTTGCATAAACATAAATCTTCCCGATGATATGGAATTTGGATCCTAAAATGTGACAGTGCGGAGGGAGCAGGGACAAGGGAGCAAAAATTCCACTGCTCTGGGCTGGGAAGTCTGTGGCCTCATGAAGCAGGCTGTGACTGAACCCCAAGCTCAGCAGTGGCAGATGCAGGACCTGGGACCATCACTGTCCCCTGACCACAGACACTCCCCCAGGACTGAATAGAGGGGCCAGCCCTGGCCTGGATCCCAGGCCCTGAGAAAGGCTCCTCTCATCTTCCCAGAGCTGCGGGAAGCCCTGAGAAGAGCTAAAAACCCACAAAGTAGGTGCAGGCTCTACTGGATGAAACACGGAGAGACAGAAAAGGCAGGAATGCCTCCTGTCCTTCCCTGGCCAGTGAGATGTCTGGAAATAATAAAGAAAGGTGACATGACACTCCCATCACAGCTGGCTGCAGCCTCTGGTCTGCTCTTCCTTCCAGGGACCCATGTGCCCACGGTACCACGTGTGCAGCCCCTCGTGGTTCTGCCTCAGCCACTGGGAAGGGGTCAGTGAATGCCCCGAGCTGCCCTCACTTCCGGCTCCTACCGCACAGCCCCCCGGCCTCACTCCCAGCTCCCCCGTCATGCCAGGCAGTGAACACTCCAGTGCTGCACCTCGCTGAGGGCTGAGGGAGGCTGGGTTCTGCTCACTGGTCTGTGTTCCTTCCATGCGTGCCATCTACAGGAAAGGGTAGCATTTGAGAGTCCTGATGGGGGCAGTTTTGTTGCTGTATTTACTTCCCACAATACACACTCAGTGTAAAAGAACCAGACACCCCTGAGCTTCCTGCCCTGTAGTGGGCCTGGACAAATCACTTCCAATTCCCTGTGACCACATGCAATGGCTTGGACCCTGAAACTAGTCCATCCTGTCTGTCCTTCAGTCTCCTGGTGGATTCTTGGCCTAGACCAGAAACAACGTGACAACAGGAAGGGTTTCCCTCTCCACTCATCTAGTCACATATCCATCAGTAGCTAACACGAGAAAGCAGCAAGCGTTCCAAACAAAATTCCCCTATTTCCCCAGCAAAGACATCAACTGGTGTCCTGGAATTGTGCAGTGCGCAGACTGTGGGGCCAGCCCAGCCAGCCCATCAGCAGCACTGAAATGGCTACTTGTAGGAAACTCAGCTATAATGATTTGAAAGGAAATGTTGACCTTTTGATGCAAAAGCTTACTCTAGAGCAAGGGTGGGCAAACTCTTCCCATAAAGTGCCAGTTAGTAAGTATTTTAGGTTTTGCAGGCCGTAGCCTCTGCGGCTGCTATTCAGCTCTGCACTGTAGTGCAAAAGCAGCCATGGACAATACGTCAGTGAATGAATGTGGCTGTGTTCCAATAAAACTTTATTTACAAAAGTAGGTGGTGGGCTGTAGTTTGCCAGTTCCTGATATTGAATGGATTTTTTTTTATTACTATTTACATCTAATTATATCCATATAAAACTTATACACATGTGAAAGGGAACAACAGTAAAGACTATTTCAGTGTGGTGGAATTAGGCATTTGTTTAGTATTTTAAATGAAACATGGTCTTTCACTTTGTCATTTTCAATGTTTTATGCAAAACCCATCACTGCTGAGTGGGCACAGGCAGCTTCGGAGGGGACCTGTCCACATGCCACCTCCCTGTGCTCTCCTATGGCCACTGCCGATGTCTCCCCGACGACATCCCACTGATGACATCCCACCAATGGCTCTGCCCCACCCCTGTTGCCGGCACCCACCGTCTCTCAGGAGCTGGCATACCTTGTTCTCTTTGCTGGTCTCTCTGTTCCATGGACACGAGGGCAGAGAAATGCGCTTGATCATAGGCCAGAACCAGAGGTGAGCAGTGGCATCTGTTGGGAGGGACCTCCAAGGGCAGGTAAATCCCCCCGAATGGGATGGGTGCGAATGCTGCAGATACAGGCGGACAAAGGTGAGGCGTGAGGAGCAGCAGGGCCCGAGCTGGGAGGGCACGTCCCCCGCCATCCCAGGGGCTCTGCGGTGAGCATCGGGAAGACAGTCACAGCCTGCAAACCCATGTTGCTCTGGATGTGCTTCTTCCCCTCCTAGCGTTCATTAAAGCATCTGTATACAAAACAATACCTATGCTTCTTGAGAGTGTGTTTGTCCTGTGTTTTGAGAACCTCTTCTGTGGAATCCAAAGAAACCAGCCAGGGCCAACCAGAGAGCTCCAGGACCAAGTCGTAAGCCAGACAGGAATGAGAATCGGATCCTTTAGTGGTTGTTTTTCTACAATCTTGCTTGTTTCCTTACTCATGAAAAAGAGGGAAGAAGAGCCTGAAACCCTCACTGGAATAGAGTAACTTCTGGAAACAGCTGCCCTGAAGCAGCATCTGCTCTTTGGTCATAAAGAATCTGGCCTTTAGGCCCCAGAGTCAGTGGGTGGCTGCAGGGACAGGAGCTTCAGGGCCATCTTTGAAGAGCTTTTAGGATTCCTTCTCCACCCTCCCTTTGTTTAAATCGGTCAGCGTGGCTCTGCCCGCAGGACAATCCCCCGGGAGGTGGCGGGGAAGGCCCAGCTGCTAGAGGGCTCCAGGGAGAATGGAAGGAAGCTGGGCTGGAGGGACGCTCTGGGAAGCCGTAGCCCAGAGGGAGGACAGGCTTCTTTGGAGCACTCCTGCCCCGGGATGAACCTCTTTGGGCTTCAGTTTCCTGGTCTGTAAAGCGGGAGGTTGTGGCAAGGGCTGAAGGAGGGAACACCTGGGGAGGGGCCGTGCACGGTGCTTGGCCCTCGGTGGGCAGGCCACAGCAGCCCGCTTCTCCCTGCCTCTTTCTCTGCCATTCTGATTCTGCCACAACCTTGCCGAGTGGCCCTACACTTTCTGTCTCTCTTTTCTTTTTAATGCACATGTAGCCTGTAGGGGGCGGGAGGGCTGAGTGGCTCTGAGACATGGACCAGGGCTGTTGGAGTGGCACAGGCTGTCAGCTGCGGCCGTGCTCTGGGCACACGACGGGGGTCAGTCCCCGCCCTCACACGGCCACATTTCTCATGGCCACCTGCTGCTGACACACAGGGCAGATGGCCAGGAGCAACCCTTGCTGCCATCAGGGAGGAAAAAGAAACATGCTGAGTCCAGGAGAAATGAGAAATAATACCCTATGTGTCCACGCAGAGTGACGTCCGGGCCTTCGGGGAGCTTACCCTTTAAGTTATGCTTTCTGGATCATGAATAAAATACATCTGTTTGAGGAACTTACCTTCTCCACCTGAGTCTCTTAACATTGTGTCTGCCACGACGACGATTGGTCTTCTCAGTATATGGGCTAGGACAAAAACATGGAACTCTTCCAGGCTCTCATACACGGGGTCCTCAGAGTTGTCCACGCTAGGAGACAAAACAGAGCAAGGCCTTCACTGGACAGAATTAGGATGGAGGATGGACAGAATGGAGGACACTCTGGGCAGGGGCTGAGGCTACTCGGCTTGGGTCTGATCTCTGAGGACCCTGGCAGCTGGCCATCTAAGGCCACCTCCCATGCCGCCTGCCAGTGGCAAACATCCAAGTCCCAGCTCCCCACCCCCACCCTGGGTTAGGTGGTCTCGGCAGACAAATCCGAGAGAACCTACAGGAGAGGATGGCCCACCAGAGCCCGTGGCCATGGGGGCCTGGTTCTCTGGGGGTGCTTCACAAGGATGCAATGGGGGCCGGAGGGATGGGGGTCCTCTTCTGTTCGTTTCCACACACGGCAGCATAGGCTGAAGCCTTATCCCTCAGGGACTCAGGGAGGCCTGGGCACATTTGATGGGCT
>CM052438.1:16383570-16425539 GCA_028533085.1 Varecia variegata
GGTAGGAATCAGCTCCAGAAAAACCAATTCTGAAAATTCACTCCCACTTTTAGCCCTGAGGCTTCACATTTTCTTCCTGTGAGCTTCCTGAGAAAATGCTAGGTCTGGGACTGGGAGTAGAATCTGGCCTCTGGGCAAAGACACAATCCTAATAATCAGCGTTTACTGCTAAGAAGACTAACATGCAATACAACGACTTCATCCTCAAAGATGTGCCTGCCCCGAGCACTTCTTAACCTGCGCTGTGCCACGCTCGCTGGGCACCACCTCCTCTCCTTCGGTGTGTGCCTGAGGAGGGAGAATTTCCAGGAGCAGGGACACACCCTGAGGAAGATGGGGGCGGGAAGTGCCCTGAGCAGAGGCCATGCTGGGGACCCCTCCTGGCAGGACCAGGAAGCAAAGGCTGTGGAGAGAGCTCCAGATGGGTTCTCAGGTCCCAGGGAACAGCGCCAGATGCAGATTTGGGGGTGCCCTGGCTTAAGTTGCAGCCATAACACTTAGAGACCACCCTCAGCAAGAGCCTCACAGATAAGGAAGTGGTCCGGGGGCGGCAGGTGTTGCTGAAGGGCAGTCACCCAGCCACAGAGTGGGGGAGCTTGGGTGCAGCCTCCCAGGCTGTCCGCCTCCTCCATACCTCCTGTTTGGCTTGGGACATCCTGAGTGATTAACATCCACTCTCCCTCTCCAAAATGAGTAAGTTTCGACGATAAATTGCAGTCACCCATCTTTAGGGACATAGTTATTGGTTCTTGGTGTACCTTTCATTTAAAAATGTAAGTGCATGTGTGTTCGCACACGTGTAAGCATGAGGAAACAGACGACTTAGACAGCCCCCACCTCTGGGTGACAGGCAGGACGCTAGACTTGCTATCCTGATCCTTGCTTTGTCCTCTTCCCAGCGTGTCCCTGGGATATCCCCAGTGTGGTATGTGGGGGCGATCCTCACCCCTCTTCACAGCTGCTCGGGTCTCCCCAGGCACAGACCTCATGGGCAGCCTTTCTAGGGGGTGTGACTCGACCCCTTCCAGGCAGCCCTGCACGGCAGAGCCAGGCCCAGGAGGCTCGCGGGGCTGAAGCCAGCTGTGCGCTGCCGTGGGCCTCTGTGCCCCGCCACGCGCTGTCTGCCCAGACAGCAGCTTTTATGACATTCTCTGAAGGCACAGCATAGGCTGGCAGGGGCCCTGCCAAGAGCTACGTCCCGGGAAGCCAGGATGGAAGGAGTGGGTCCCCCTGGCACCCTGAAGGGACCGAATGCATCTTGGGCTCTGGAAGGGGCTTCTCAGCAGTGGCCAGTGTGGCCTGAGGGAGAAGACTCATCCTCCTGTTTGGAATCAATAAGTTGAGGTCATTCATGTGACAAATATTTATTGATTATCTACTTGGGTTTAGCACTGTGCTCTGTGTGTGCATGTGCTATGTGTGCACAGGATTGCGGGCCTAGGGGTGGAGACTAACAGATGATCAAATAAGAAACTATCAGTTATTAATAAGCACAGTGATAAAAGGTAGATTGTTCATATAGGAAGGTCGGGGAAGGTTCCTACTTGAGAACTATTCATAGATAAAGAGTTAGCTTTGGTCTTATTTTCAATTAGAAATGTCTTTAAAAAACTCTTATAAACATCAGCCTTGGCAAAGAATTTATGAATAAGACCCCCAAAACAATCATAGCAACAACAAAAATAAATAAATAGGACCTGATCAATTTAAAAAGCTTCTGCACAGCCAAGGAAACTATCATTAGAGCGAATAGACAACCTACAGAATGGGAGAAAACATTTGCATACAATATATCTGATGAAGGGCTGATAACTAGAATCTATTTAGAAGTCAGGAAAATCAGTAAGAAAAAATAAAAAAAAACCCCATTAAAAAGTGGGCAAAGGACATGAACAGAAACTTTTCAAAAGAAGGTAGACTAATGGCCAGCGAACATGAAAAAACACTCAACATCTCTAATCATCAGGGAAATGCAAATCAAAACCACAATGAGATATCACTTAACTCCAGTGAGAACAGCTTTTATCAAAAAGTCCCACAACAATAAATGTTGGTGTGGATGCCAAGAGACAGGAATACTCATACATGGTTGGTAGGACTGCAAACTAGTATAACCTCTGTGGAAATTAATATGGAGATACCTCAAAGAACTAAAAGTAGAAGTACCATTTTATCTAGCAATCCCACTACTGGGTATTTACCTAAAGGGAAAAAAGACATTCTATAATAAAGACATCTGCACTCAAATGTTTATAGCAGCACAATTCACAATTGCAAAGATGTGGAAACAACTCAAGCGCCCATCAGTCCATGAGTGGATTCATAAAATGTGGTATATGTATACCATGGAGTACTACTCAGCCATAAAAAATATTGAACTAACACCTCTTGTGTTATCCTGGATGGAGCTGGAGCCCATTCTTCTAAGTGAAGTTTCACAAGAATGGAAAAACAAGCACCACATGTACTCACCATCCAATAGGCACTAATCGATCAACACTTATATGCACATTTGGAAGTAACATTCATAGGGTGTCAGGCAGGTGTGAGGGGTGGAGGGGTGGGTATATTCACTCATAATGGGTGTGGTGTCACTGTCTGAGGCATGAGCACACTTGTAGCTGTGACTCTGATGGTGCAAAGGCAATTTATGTAACCAAAGCGTTTGTACCCCTTTAATATTCTGGAAAAAAAAATCTGACCTGGATCCCACATCTGCAAAGTGAAGACACCTTGCACGAACAGACGCTTTTTCTGCTCGGTTTGCTGATGAACGTCATAGAGCCTTAAGACATATCCACAGAACGCCTCCTTTCCCACGCGGGGGCTACCCACGGCCTGGGAGCACCAGACTGTGGCGTGGGCACTGCCCAGGAATGAAATGCCACTTGCTTTTCCTTAAAAGACTGACTGAAATTTATGACTCTCAGACTGTGAGTTAGGAAATCATTTAAGATTCCAGCTATTTCTGAAAAAGGCCAGTAAAGAAGAAATGCAGCCAACACATTGCCAGAGAAATGACAGAGACTCAACTGCAATGAGGAAGCAGAGCAGGGAGCTGTGAGGACAGCAGGGAGCTGGGACAGAAGACGCCCCTAGGGGGGAACTGGGGGTCCTTGCTTGTCCCCGAGGCTCTGCTCTGCTCTCCCTTTGTCCCACTGGCCTCTCAGCTGCCACTTCACTTGTCTCAGCAAACAGAAAACAAGTGGTTCTTTTAAAAGGTAAAGGGAAAGGGAAAAGAACACAAATGATCATCTTCCCCACACAGCTCAAGCTGTTGATTCTTACACCTGCTCTGCACTCGCCCGCGATGGGCCTTCACAACACACCACGCAGGCAGCAGGCACCCCACACCCACCCACAGGTTGAGCACGACACAGTCTTAATAAACGTCACTTCCACAGGTGTAAGAAAGCCCTTTCCAAACACTTTCAAATCTGTGATTTCACCACCCCACACCCGCGGCTTCAGAGCACGCAGCAGACTGCTCTCAGGGCTGCAGACCCCCCTGACCCCCTGTGCTTGCCTCTTTGTAACGTGGTGACGCCCCTCCTTCCATCCAGTGACAGTCTTTCTCTCCACCCTGAGGCTGGCGAGGCTACGTGACTTGCTCTGGCCAGAGGGACATCAGCACACGTGATGCAAGCGGAGGCTCGAGATGCATCTGCACATGGTGGGCTGCCCTGGGACTGTGTCGTAAAGAGCCTGGGTCTCTGCAAGGACAAACGCCCACGCAGAGAGAGGCCCAGCTGAGAGCCAGTTCCCAGCCCCAGTCCTGTGAGTGAAGCTATCTGGACCATCCAGCCCCATCCAGATGAACTGTCACCCGGCTACGTCTCATGAAGGGCTCCAGGCACTTCCAGGCCAGACTGCTGATCCATGGAACATGAGCAAATCTAATGGCTGCTGCTTTAAGCCATGCAGTTTTGGGGTGGTTTGCTACACACCCATCAAAAGCTGACAGCTTGGCTGGGGGGTACTACCAAGTGCATGTCTTCGATGAACAAAACTGAGGCTCAGAGAGCTTTTGAGACATGCTCAAGATCACATGTCCAAGCTGGGACCAAAACTCGGACATTTAAGTCTGGGTCTCAGGTCAGCGTCTACAAGGCAGGGTTCTTTTCCTTGTTCTTATATCTCAGTTGGCCTGAAACTAGAACAAGTATCCTGACATCTTCGCTAATCACTTTCGGAGTTGTTCTCAGTTTCAGAGCAAGTAACTGGGTTCCTGTTACTATGCACCACCCTCTTTTCCCAGAGTGTGCACGGCGTGGGGCCAGGGGCTGTGTGTACTCGCTCATGATGGGCAGCCTCGCCGCAGCACTGGTTTCTGCACCGAACTGCAAAGCTCAGGGTGGAATTATCCTTCTTTCTTCTGGGGAGCATCCCTCTTCCCAAAGCCCCCCACCTGGGCTTGAGCCCCCAGGATGGCAGCTCTGGTGACGGGCGAGCCAAGTTCACTCTTGGCTGGAGAGGGCCGTCCGATCCCCAGCAGCAGCCCTTGTTGGAGGCACGTTCTGCACATGGTGTCTCAGGTCTCGGCAGCAGCACCAGCACCAAACATCTGGTTTCAAGTTGTTTTGGCCACAGAGAATTTGCAAGTAGGAGCATCAGAGCAAATTCCTCCTGCAGTTCTGAGCACACCCCTGCTCAGAAGCACCTGCCCCTGCTTGGGGACCGAGGCATTGTGTCCTCACTCTCGTCAGCCCAGCCCAGAGTGGTGGCTTTGTTTCAGGCTGACCCATCGCCTGAGGTTCTACAGACTCCGTTGTATTTGAGGGTTGTAGAGCCCAGTCAAAAGAAGAAATGATAATTTTTTTTTTTTTTTGAGACAGAGTCTTACCATGTTGCCCACGCTAGAGTGCCGTGGCGCCAGCCTAGCTCACAGCAACCTCAAACTCCTGGGCTCAGGTGATCCTCCTGCCTCAGCCTCCCGGGTAGCTGGGACTACAGGCGTGCGCCTGCATACCTGGCAGGAGTCGTGCACTTGGGCTTGTGGTTTTGAGGGTCTCATCCGTGGACACAGTCCCAGGCACTGCTGCTGGTGCTGCGGACCCTGTTGGAGCCTGTCTTGCAGCCAGGGCCCTTGACTGAGGGACCACCAGGCCCCACTGCGGAGGGTGGGTGAGGACCTGGATGGTGGCTGTGGGGCCTGTGAGCCCGAGGGCGACCTGGAGCTGCATGCTGTCCTCTGGTCCTTTTGTGGGTCTCCTTGGCGTCAACGCTCACGCTTTCTCATTTGGCTGAGATCTTTTCTAGGAGCAACACTTTGCTTTCAGGTTCAAAACAGTATGAGCCAAAGAAAACGCTGCGGCCAAAGACTCCATGGCTGTGTCACCGGGCCGCACTCTTCATTCCATACTAGAGCATGACAGCTGAGTCTGCGGGTTTGGCCAGAACATGTATGATATCTGTGGAGCCCTCTGGAAGTGCCAGGCTAGCTTAATGAACTTTTACTTTCAGTGTGGCTTTTTGAAGCCACAAATTAGTTATTTAGTTGGGGAAAAAACCCAAACCCAGCAGCCTGAGCCTTCCGAGCCTGGTTTGTGCAATGGCGATGTGTGGGACGACCACCATTACATGCCACCTCCAGAGCTGGCTGTGCCCTGAACCTCCGCCACGGCCCGCCACTGCCCACTCTGCACGGCGAGGTCCGAGGAAGATGGGCCCGGGGGCAGCCCGGTGACTCGCCTCTGCCTGCGACGTGCACGCGGGGGCTGCGTACACTTCCTCCCAGTGTTTGGCAGGGGCCAGCCAGCGCCCACAACCCTCTCTTGTGTCCTCGTCTGGAATCTAATGCTTGAAATCTGGAGTCTTTCTGTCTTCTACAGCTCAGGGAAGAAGCTTCCCTGCTCTGCCCACACCATCTGTCATGCTGCTAGTGTCCCTGGGTGGCCAGGAGCTCGAGGGGAACTCTGGGGAGAGCAGGGGCCGCACTTACCCCCCGCCCGTGCCGCCGTTCTTGCTGAAGTGTGTGCGCGGCTCGCTGGAGGCCAGCTTCAGCAGCTCCGTCCACTCTCGCTCCCACTCCTCCTCCGTGTACACCAGCCCTGACTGGCACAAAGGGCAGTGGGAGGAGGTGGGGGTGGGCCCAGCAGTGCTGCCCCGTCTCCTCACCCTCCCCACCAAGGCGGGCCTGGGCCAGCTGCGCCGACTGTCCGGCTCGGTCCAAGTCCCACCAGCACCCAGGCTGGGCACACGTGTCAGTGGCCACTGCCTCGCCGCTCCTTGCTGTGCACAATATATTTTCAGAAACCCCAATCTCTAATTTCAGAGCTGTTGGGAGTCCACCCACCAACAAAGGTCACTCCCATGGTGTGGGACAGAACAAACATTCCTGTGCATGCACCTAGCTCAGGGCTGGCCATTAAAAAGTTGACAGGGATAACAGGCCAGTTTCAATCAGAAAGCAGGCAGAGTCTTTTTCCAGGAGGGCAAAGCACTAATGTTCATGGCCAGGAATCACTGGGATTTTCTCTGGACTGAGCTCACACGTCGGGGCTAGGGTCGTGGGTTGCACAGACAGTGGGTGACCATGCAATTCATTGTCCAAGATGGGGCACTTTGGGGAGTGAAGGTGGATGGCCTTCATAATTACACCTCAAGGAGGTGTGAGTGGACATGTGGTCGCAGTCTGCTGGGGCCGTGCTATTGTGACGGGGATCCTCTTCCATGGGCTAAAGTGTGGAAATGTGGGCTTGGGCCTGGGGCCACGCTCTGGATTCCACCAGGGCACGAGGCGGTGGCTCCAGCCGGGCTCCAGCCACGCCAGCAGGTACCAACCTCCTTGTTCTGCTGCGTCTGCTGCCACCTCCACCTCCGCTTCAGGGCTTCCCTCTCGGCCCCTGTCCGCATCATGGTGTAGAGAGCTTTCCGCAACACCAGGTCCCGGTCGTGAAAACCCCACATTCCTGCAGCCAGAGGCCATGGGGAGCAGAGGAGAGAAAGGACGTGAGGAGGGGACAAGCTAGAGGTGACTCAAACCACCCTGACCCACTGGGCTGGCCTCCCGTGTCTGCACACACAAAGGTGCCTCCTTAATCAGCTGCTCCATTTTCGTCATTAGCTCATAATTCCCCTCCATCCTTTTTCCTGAGAGACCTAATGGTCACCGTCTAGGTCTTGCATTCGGGTGGGAGACTGCCTAGGGGGATAAGTTTGTGATGTGTCCTCACGTAGAGCCATTAGCATCCCGGCTTCTCCAGGGTCTCCCACATCTGATGTCTGTAGCCTTGGGGCATCTCAGCTTCCTGACAAGCAGAGCGTCAGTGGACACCACTGCACACACCTGGCCCAAGAGACCACACCTGCTTCCCAGGGAGACAGTCTCACCCGTGCTGGGTGCTGAGGGCACATACAGACAAACTAGCCGTCTCTGAGTGTGTGCCCTGGGTGGCTCAGATGAGGTCAAGAAACTCAATCCATGGGAGCAGCACCCAAGAGAGAGCAGCCCTGGACACAGCGAACTCATTCATTCGTTCATTCATTCATTCTTCAAGGTGCTGAGAACATGCATGGCAGTGACCACGACACACTACGTTCCTAAAATCTCATGGAACACACATTGTGGCAAAGTGGGAAGTGAGGCATGTAGTGTATGATGTCAGGAGTGGTGGTTGTATCTGTTACAATGTAAATGGAGACGTCATCAGCTGGAGCAAAGGCCCCAGTGCGTGACAGAGGGAGCCGAGTGGCTGTCCCAGGCACAAGGAAAGGCCAGGGACAGGCCCACAGGGGCAGCCCATGGGTGCACTTGAGAAAACGCAAGAGAGAATGGTGGCTAGAGCTGGGATCGGGGGGCTGAGGCAGGGAGTGAAGGGTGTGCTTGCTGGGAGCCTCAGGAAGGATTTCAGAAGAGCAGTGACATGAGCTGACTGATGTTTGTACGGCTCACGCTGACTGTGCATCCTTGGACATGCAATCACCAAGCACTACCACCGGTTTTCTAGCAAGTGAGGCCTTTGCCTCTTTGTACAGGATGGATGGGGGTGAGTGGCCACCACTGCTCCTTGCTCATCCTCAGGCCTGTGTCAGCTGCCTCCGGGGACACCCCAGGCAGTCTCGGCTCCTGCAGAGAAGGGTTCTTGGTCCCATGCATGTCTGCCTACAAGCCTGGCTCCAGGATTGCTGTCATCATTTCTGTGTGTGCCCCCAACCCTAGCTCAACAGCAGGTCTGGTCAGCAGGTTTCCAAGAAGCACTGCTGGTGAATGTCACATGGCTACTTTGGGCAGTCCTGGTCCTGTGGAGTTTAGCTACGTGAGCACAGAATGAAAACAAAGCACTGGGATAAAAGGAACAACTGGTGATGAGCCCTGGGCTCACTGCCGGGCCAGGGACTCTCAGAGGAGCCCTGGGGAGTCTCGGACCAGCCTCCGTGCAGGTGGAGCGGGTGCAGCCTGAGGGAGGCTCTCCCTTTCCAGGGAGGCCTGGGGGCCACTGTGCTCACGGGGGAAAACCTGCCGTCAGAGGACACCACAGCACGGTGTGGATTTGCCCACCTGTGGTGCTGACGGGGACAGTGACTCTACATGCTGCAGTATCTCAAGGACAAAGGCACATCCACACCCGAGACTTAGGAACGAGGCTGCTGTTTGATACACATGAGAGATTTCTTCTTTTGGTAAAATATGTTCAATAATAGGGGAACAGTTAGCATTAACTATTATGATGAAATACAACCTAACTACTAAAATCATGTGTTTGGAGCATAATAGCATGGAAAATTCTCAATTAAATTTTGAAGGGAAAATGTTGGATTCAAACTGTAGAACACAGGAAGATCATCATTTCACTCGAAGAACAGACCAAAGAGTGGAAGACAACATACCGCACTGTTAAAAGTGGCCGTAGCCGGGTGGTGAAATTACCGATTTTCATGTTCTCACCCTGATGAATGTGAAGTATTTTTATAATGCCAACGAGCAGGACGTGCTTGCCGTGACGTGGGGAGGAAGCAGGTGGGAGGGCGTCTCTGCCTCTCCCACTGCGGGTCAAGCCTGTGGAATGTTCCTCTTGCTCTTGGTCTGCAGCCTGCTCTGGGTGCTGCTGGGCTCCTCCCAGACCCTGGTAGGTTGCCCTCAAAGCCCTTTATAGCCTCATCTTGGTCCAAAGAAAGGTGTGGGGGCTGGCCCTGGCTCTGGGTCATGTTTGCTGGGGGAAGCGTCTTTCACCGGCAAGGACCACATTCCTGTCTGAGGGTCCTGTCTCCTGGAAAGACTCCATCGTCCAGGGCTGACGAGGAACAACTGGCCCTGACGTCGGGAACCCTGGCGCAAACTCAGACTCACCTGTCAGAACGGATTCAGCCTTGAACCTGTGAGGCTGGGCCCAGAAAGGGATAACTGAGCTTGCAGAAAATCTATGACCTTCAGTCATCCAAATATTGCCAGCCACGCCTGCTGGTGCAGCTTTTTGCGAGCAGGAAGCTCATAGCTCCATCGGAAAAGGTGGCTAACTCTCAGCTGTATATTGTAACTGTGCTGATTGCCCCAAGCAGTACCTACGTCTGTCTGTCAGTCAGGGCTGTGAGGCGCTCTGGGAATGCCCCGCCCAGAGCTCATAACCAGTTGTTCCTTTTGAGCCCAAGCCAACTACTGACGGCTGTCATCACCGTGGCTCCGCATCTTCCCAAGCTCATGTACCACTCTCCAAACTTCCCTCTTGAGTCTCCCCTAGCTCAGCCCTGCCTCCAAACGCCCTGTGCCTTCCTGCCTCTATGCTTTATCCATGTGGTCTCCCCACCAGGAATGTCTTCTCTTCTATTCCTTTAAGTTCTTCAAATCTCAGTAAAGATCCCACCTCCTCCAGAAAGTCCTCTTTGATTGCTCCAGGCCACGATTTCTAATTCTCAACCCTGAAGCTCAAACTCAAGGCCTCCTCCTATCATGACAGGTCTCTTCTCATGTGTGTTCTGTCTTTCCACCAAGTGCGAGCTACTTGACAAAATTGGTCAGGACTGTTGGGCTCCATGTCTTAGGGACTCTTCCACATGACAGTGACATAAGTGCATATGTCTGCCCTTTAATAATGCACTGAGCAGCCCTGGAGCCCTGCCACCCTGTGTCTGTGCTGCGGAGCTTACCCAGTGAGGCGGCATGTAAAAGGCAGTTCCCATCCCCTGTCGTGGCCAAAGGAAGAAGCCGTTTACAGCTCGTGCACACAGTGGACCACCAGTTCAGGCGACCTGGAACAGAAGCTTCCTTTAGAATAGAATCCCAGAAAAAGTAGGAACCATTGGGAGTGTATTTGCTAAGTAGGTACAAACATTGGTGAAATATTTTCTAGAGGATTTCAGTAGAAAGGTAGAATGTTATGGCTACTTTTTTCTCAAATAAAATATAGATTTATTTTTTCCCCTGAGATAAGAAATGGCCAAATCCTCCCATAACCTAGCAAGAGGATTAAGAAACTCAAAACCAAAGCCTTTGCTCCTTGGATCTGGGACTATATTTTACACAAATTTTAAAGTTCATCTTTAATTTCCTTGACCACATTTTCCCCTCCTGAAAGTAATTTTTTTCTTCAATCATCCCTTTTTTTGATGCATATGTACCTTTGAAAGTATGTTTTATATTTTATTTAATACATCAAAACCATTACAGCTACTTAGATGTAGTCATGTTAAATTTCATTAATGCTTACATCTGGGACTTCTGGGAAGATAGAATAGAGGTAGTTTTCCTCATTCCTCCTCCTAAGTGCGAATAAAAGCTCTAGACATTATGTACAAAATAATATAAAAAGACTCTGAAAAGTGTAGGGAAGGTGGCAGACTGGCTAGGGACCCCAGGACCTGAAGAACCACATAATGGCAGGTTCCCTGGATTTCCTGTATAGGTCAAAAGTAGAATGGAGAGAACAGAAGGAATAATCAGTGAAGGTAAAGTAGAACCTAAGAATTACCCAATTTGATACTGGAGAGACTGGTAACCTAGAAAAAACAATGAGAGCAGACAGGAAAAAGAAAAAAAGGAAAAGGAAAAGCATGTTCCCTCTAGACAGAATACCAGGAAAGGGGCAGCTAAACAAGATTGTAACTGCTTAGACGTTAACCGCTCTATTCCAGCCAAACACCACATGGGAATCCAAATTAAAAAATATAATACCATTTACAATCACTCAAAAATTTAAATACTTAGTTATAGAGCTAACATAACATGTTCAATATTTGTATACTGAAAACTATAAAATGCTGATGAAATAAACCAAAGATCTAAACAAATGGACATACCATTTTCATGGATTAGAAGACTCTTAACATAGTAAAGTTATAAATTCTCTCCAAATTGATCCATGGGTTAAATGCAATCCCTATCAAAATTGTAGCAAGTTTTTTTGTAAAAAGGAAATTATTACCAATCTAGAATTCTATACCTTAGGTAAATAAAAAGAGTGAATTTTTTACCATTAGACCTGAAAATATCAAAGGCAGAAGAAAAATGATCCTGGAAGGAAGCATAGTAAACAAAAGGAATAAAGAGATTTGAAAGGGCAAATATGTTGGTAAATATAAATAAATATTGACTGCTTAAAGCAGTATTAGTAGTGTCTTTTGGGGATTAAATTATATGTGGAATTAAAACATATGATAGCAATAGCACAAAATATGGGAGTATGTAATAAATGACATAAGTTATAAGGTCTTTACATTGACCAGGAAGTGGTAAAACCAACTTAAGGTAAATTCTAATAACTCGAAGATGCATTTTGCAAGTTGTAGGGTAACCACTGAAATCAAACAAGTTAATAGAAGGGATAACAGAGTGATAAACATCCTCAGATAACTCAAAAGAGTACAAGAGAGAGGAAAAAAGAAAAACAATATCAACAACAGAACAAACAGCAAGATAATAGATTTAGATTTAAACCAATCTAAATGTATTTATATTAAATGTAAATGAATTACATACTCCAATTAAAAGACAGAAAGTTTCACTTATGCATGATTAACAAGTTCTGAAGATCCAATGTGTATAACATGGTGATTATAGCTAATAATACTATATTGTATACTTAAAATTTGCTAAGTGAGGCCGGGCATGGTGGCTGTAATCCTAGCACTCTGGGAGGCCGAGGCAGGCAGATCGTTTGAGCTCAGGAGTTCGAGACCAGCCTGAGCAAGAGTGAGACTCCGTCTCTACTAAAAAAATAGAAAGAAATTAGCTGAACAACTAAAAATATATAGAAAAAATTAGCCGGGCATGGTGACGCATGCCTGTATTCCTAGCTACTCGGGAGGCTGAGGCAGTAAGATTGCTTGAGCCCAGGAGTTTGAGGTTTCTGTGAGCTAGGCTGATGCCATAGCACTCTAGCCTGGGCAACAAAGTGAGACTCTGTCTCAAAAAAAAAAAAAATTTGCTAAGAGAGTAGATCTCAAATGTTCTTATCACATACATCACGATGTGAGGTAATGGTTATGTTACCTAGCTTAACTGTAGTAATAATTTAACAATGTATATGAAAGCATCATGTTATACACCATAAATATACACAATTTTTATTTGTATATTTGTATAATTTAATTATATCTTGTACATCTGGAAAAAATAAATAAAAATAAATAAATAAAAATTAAAAATGTTACAGATACATGAAAAAAGAGACAGCCTTGCTTATAAAACAACTATATGCCGCTGACAAGAGACATATAAATATAATGACACAGAAATTTAACAGTAACTATATAGGAAGAAAAATATATACCATTCAAGACTAAGCAAAACTAATGCTGGTGAAGTTCTATCGATATTGGATGAAGATGACATTATTAAAGAATTATTGACAACAGTTGATAATTGATAAAGAGTTATGACAAGTAATCAATTCATTTGGAAAATATAACAATGCTAAATTTGTATGCACCTAAAACTTAGCCTAAGAACACATAAAATGAATATTGATAGGTTCAAAAGAGAAGTAGATAAATCCACAATCAAAACTGGAGATTTTAACAGAAATCACTTGATAAATGATAGAATTAACAGACCAAAAAAACCCAGTAGAGATTAAACATAATGAAAGACCTTGACCCAACTGACATATATACAACACTGTACCTATGAGCCACAGAATAAATATATGTTCTTTTCAGATCACATGGAAAATTTTCCAAAATTGACCACGTGATGGGGCCATAAAGAAAGTGTCAACAAATTACAAAAGATTTGAAATCATTCAGAGTATGTGCTTTGACCACAGTAAAAATAAGCTAGAAATCAATGAGAGACAACTAAAAAAAGCAGAAAACCCCACACATGTTGGGAATTATGTAGCATCCTTCAAAGAACTCATGAATCAAAGAAGTCACACAGGAAATTTGAATATATTTTGAACTGAATGATAATAAATATGAGTTATCAAAATGTGTGGGATATAATAAAGCCATGTTTATAGGGAAGCTTAAGTAATAGTTTTAAGTGTATATATTAAAAAAGAAAAAAGGCTGGAAAATAAATGTTGCAAATGTCCACAAAGCTAGCAACAGCAATTTAACCTAAAAAATGTAGGCTGAAGTAGAAAAGGAATCAGTGGTACAGAAAACAAACATAAATTGTGAAAATCAGAGCCAAAAGTTGGTCCTATGGAAAAAGGAACACAACTGTTACCCTTAGCAAGACTTACCAGAAAAAGAGAGAGAAGAACAAATTTTCAGTATCATGTATGAAAAACAAAACATCACTACATTTTCTACAGACATGAAATATAATCTATATATAAACATAATATGTATCTTATATATAATTGTATGACAATACATTTGAAAATGTTAAATAAAAGGGACAAACTTCTTAAAAAAACACAATTCACCAAAATGGATTGAAGGACAATTAGAAAATACATATTGCTCTTTATCCTTTAAAGAAACTAAATTCATAATTAAAAACCTTGCCCCCAAAGAAAACTCTAGACCCAAATAGCTTTATCTCCGAACTTCTCCACACATTGAAGGAGAGAACAGAGAATAGAAAATCTGAGAACTTTCCCCAGCTTGTTTTGTGAGGCCTGCACAACTTTGATACCAAAACCTCCCAGTGACATTACAGGAAAGGAAGATGACAAGTCAGTCTCTCTCATTAATAAACATGACAACAATTATAAACAAAATTGCTAAATAGAAAATATTTAGCACATAAATCCAACAGTACATTAAACAATCACCACATTGCCAACATCAAAGTTGGAATTATTCCAGGGATAGAAATTGGATTAACATTCAAAAATAATCCATTGGCAGTCTCCTGCTTGCAGGAGTGATGGAGTAGCCCAGGGCAAACCTGCCCGTCTGCCTATGAGAAAAGCGATCAAACACAGCAATCGTCTTTGGAAGGGCAGCTAAAAGCTGCAGAGGCACTGAGAATTAAAGGGGCTAAGAAACTAGAGATTGTAGCGCTGGCTTGGGCAAAGCAAAGGCATTATATGTAACCAAAATGTTTGTACCCCCGTAATATTCTGAAATTAAAAAAAAGAAAAGAAAAACCTCAGAGCGGGGAGTCAGCATCTGTAGCTGCTTTTACCCTGTGGGTATTTGAAAAATCTAAGTAGGGGCGGGAGGCTGAGAACACAGTACAAAGGCAGGTGCAAAGCCTGGTGGAGAGAATTCTCCACTTCAAGGAGAGAATCCAGAAAAGCTTTCAGTAAGACTTGGGGGGCCTTACGCAGGTTGTATCTGGCTTTTTCCTGAGGTCCTCTGCTGAAGACAGGGTGAGTGGCTAAAAAGTCTTGGAAAGTGTGGCAGAGTTTGGAACCACCATAGGGAGGGCCCACAGAGCACAGCAAGCTCTTGTATGAACACAGAGACGCTGTCTGTGTGGCAGGGGGAAGGTTTGTTCACTATGCACTAAAATAAAGATAACGTCTCCCTCCAGGACAAAGGGGGGCAGGTTTGCTTGCAGCCCACTATAAAAGCTGAGGGTTTCATAAGCTCGGGATTCCTAAGCTGGGACACAAACTCTCTGAGGGCACGATATCTTCCTGCTCCTACTTCTGCATCACCCCTGTGAGATTTGGGGAGCAAGAGGAGCGGACATAAGAACGGATGAAGCTAATACTGCCTGCTGTGCTGTGAGCAATAAAGTCCTTTGTCCCTGAGGAGTCTTGTGTCTTCTTCCAGTGTCCACGAAGCCGTGGCAGGCTAACCAGTTAGTTTGCAAGCGGAGTAAGATTTCAGACCTTTCACAGTTCTTGGCAGTTTCTGTAGACGAGGATGGGATGCTGACAGGGACAGGCTTTCTGAAAGCGAAAGGACGTGGGACCTCTCGGGTTAGGTGAGGGGCTAGAAGAAGATTCCCTGGGATCCTGTAGCAGATATTCTCACCCAAGTGCTGTGCAGAGGGGCAGTGAGTAAGGGCCCCACTGTCCCGTCTGTTAACAATGGTTTAGAGGCCGAGTGGTGAGAGGTAGGACTGAAACAAGCCACACAGATCGACGGTGCTGGCTGTTCACTCTCCTCCCATGTGAGAAGGTCCAAGAAGTTACCCAGCACTGATATAGGGCTTGGGGTGGACCACACACATCAGAGGTTTATTTGCTTCAGCTGTGAGCAGCCAGTGGGCTTCTCAAAAGTGAGAGTAATGAGCCCTGCTTACTGGCTGAGAGCTGCCCCCAACCCTTTCTTCTCCTCTACCCCAACACTAGCTGCTTTCATGAAAGGTCATTACAGATGGGGCCCAGGTGTCCCTGCTCTAAGAGGGACCAAAGTCCACATGTACCCATCCAAGTGTGCTAGGGGACCGCATTGAGGGAAGGGACTCACACTTCTGTGGCCTCGTTGGATAAAGACACTCACATCCCAGTCCCACCCAGTTATGGGAAAAGGGGCATCTGAGTTCAACTGATGGGGTTCGAGCGGGATTCACAGTAGGAAATAGGAGCTAATGTGACCTTGTGTGTGGTGCCCTTTGGCCAATGCAACCTACTCTTGTTGCTGTTTGGCTGAATGTGCAGTGGGAAGTGAGGTGTTATAGGCAGGTATATCTCGTCCCTTAAGTTCCAGGGGGATTCTCATGATCGAGAAGAGCTGTGTGTAGAAAAGAGTTAGGGGGACGTGCTTCTCAATACATGCCACCAGCGGAGAGGTCAAGATTTAGTGTGAGCAACTCTACCCTTGATATCCAAACTGTCACTCTGTAGATTGTGTTCTGTTGGTTGGCAAGTCAGAGGCCTCAGCTTACAGCTAACTACAGCCTATCTACAGTGGTGTCACATCTTTGACATCTGGGGTGGCTGATAAACACCAGCATAATTCAGGGACTGTTGGCCAAGACTTGGGACAGTGTGGGAGGATTCACAATGCTCAAGCCCTCTGATAGTCAAAAAAACCTGCTGTCTCTTTGCACCTCCAACCCCGAAAAGGAGGCTCAGCACCTCATTAGACACTGGATTTGGGAGATAAAAGGTGCCTAACCTGGGCAATATGTTGGTCCTTTATGTCAGCAGCCTGCAAATCAGCATCCTTTGAGTGGAGCCAGACCACCAGGACTCACTGGCAGCTACCCAGAAAGCTCTGGCACTTTTTTTTACCTTTGAGGCCCTATGTCCCTTGTGACTCCTGTGAGCCACAAATGTCTGTGACTCATGGTCTTTCTGATTGGATCCTCTGACTGAGGGAGGCAGCCTTGACCCGGAGGTGTCCCTTGGAGTTTCAGGCTTGTCATCTCCCTGACATGGCTACTAAGTTCATTCATCCCTCTTGAAAAGCAGCACTTACCTAGCTAGTGGGCCCTTGCTGAAACTGAATGCCTGGCCAAGGAGGCCTGGTGACTCAGCCTCAATGACTAACAAGATGGGAAGGGCCCACCAAGTATCATTTGTCAAATAGAAATGGAATATCCAAGAATATAGCTGGCGTGGTCCCAGCAGCATCTTGGGGTTACATGAAGTGGGAGCTAACCCCTTTGGGCAACTTTATCCCTCACTCTGCTACCTGCAGCAAAACCACTGGCTGTGTGGGGCCCTGGATGCTGAGAGTCCCCTACGTGCCTGGGCGTGGTTCACTGATGCTTCAGCTAAGCTGAAACCAGGTGGTGTCCGCTAGGCTGTGGCAGCTGTTCAGTCCCAGTGCCAGCTCTGCACAGCTGAAAGTGAACCTGGCTGCTGTGTTCACTGGGCAGGACTCAAGGCTATTCTCACAGCTCTGGCCAACACTTCCCTTGAGGAAGCTTATTATATTTTTACTGACCATTGGGCTGTTGCCAATGGCCTAGCAATTTGGTTTACCACTTGGAAAACTGCAGACTGGTAGATTAAAGACACCCCTGGGATCTGAGAGACCAAAATAGATTCCCCTTTTTTAACTAAGATGGATCCTAAAGTTAAGAAAGCAAAAGTCACCTAGGGCCAAGGGCCAAGGGTTCCGGGCTCAGCAGGTGTGGCAGCTGCCTAACTTCCTATGGCTACAAGAAAAACCACGCCCTTGCTAACCTCCCCGACAATAGGAGCTATTAGGTAAATTGTCAAACTCTTCCTAACTCTGATTTACAACACAGATCACTACAAGTGTGACTGACAGAGGACCAGCTTTACAAACATCCTTTTCTGATAAGCAATCAAATAATCTGAAACCTTCAGCCAGTTTTAGCCAGTTTGCCAGCTTATAGACACTGTGCACAAACTGTCTTTGCATCCTATCGTTCAGCTTTTGACATGAAGAGCCAAATTCCACCCATTTGAATGCTAAAACCTCGCCCCAAAGTGAACACGGGACATATGCTACGTCTGTGCATGTGCTACATTGTGCATGCGCTCGACCCCTCATCCACACGCAGAGCTTTCCCCTCGGACCTGCTGACTGTGTATGGCTCTGGGTATGATACAGACCCCGCGAGGCATAAACCCCACCTGCGCTTTCCCTCTTTGAAGAGAGAACACCTTCAGTCCACGCCGGAGACTACCTCTTCCCAGTGTGCAAACCGACATCACCAAAGCAGCTCTCTTTTCTACTGTTTAGCCGTCCTGGTGGTCTTTTGGATGACACCCCTCTTTGGGGCCACAAAATGTGATAGCAAATCGCAGCCACTGATCAAACTGTCTGGGTCACTCCCATCGATGTGCACGGTGAGGGCCCATCCCCTGATGAGACTGAGTGGCATCAAGTGGTCTGTGGAGGCTGCACCTCCCAGACGGCCACCACTGCTGCCTGGAGCCCTCCCTGGCTGCACACGGCAATGCTCCCATCCGGAGTGCCTGGAGTAAAGGACTCTGAGTGCTGACGCAGAGGCTGCCACTGCGGGCCACACCTGCGCTGGCCCATTTGTCTCATGGTGGAGGAGGATGCATGCTCGGGACGCTGCTTCTGCCTGCTCTGGGCAGACTGACTCTGGGGCTCTTGGCACTGCCTCCCCACTGTTGACACTTTTTGGGGTAACAGAGTTGCAGTTCGGGTCCCTCGGTGAACGCTGGCCGTAAATCGTGACCCTTGGAGGAAATCTGTGCCATGTTTTTGGCTTTCCAGGCCATCTTCCGTCTGACAGCGGTGTGCATTTTGCCAAAAAGCCACTCAGCCATGGGCTGGCAGTGGAGATCGTCAGTGGTCTTTCCAGGGTCTGCACCACCCACAGGCACCAGGCAGAGCTGAGTGTTGGGGTGGCCTTCCGAAAATAGACTCAAAATGATTTCTGACTCTACCTCCCTCAGCTCCTCCTGGTGTGCACCTAGCTCAGTCCGTTCAGGCTGCTGTAACAAAATGCCACAGACTGGGTGGCTACACAACAGACGTCTCCCCCCCACAGTTCTGAAGTCTGGGCGGACCACATCAAGGGGCTGGCAGACTTGGTTTCTGACAAGGGCTCTCTTTCTGGCTTGTACATGGCCACCTTCTCACCATGTCCTCACAGGGTGGAGAAGAAATGAGCTCTGGTATCTCTTCCTCTTCTTATAAGGACACTAATCCCACCATGGGGTCCCACTCCCATGACCTCATCTAAACCCAGTCACCTCCCAAAGGCCCTGTCTCCTAATACCACCCCATTGGGGGTTAGGGTTTCAACATATGAATTTTATAGGGACAAATATCCGATCTATAACAGTACCTAGTAAGGCAGTTTTTTCACTGAATGTGGCTGTCCCAGAAAGGGACCATGCCCTTTCATCTGTTTCCTAAGTAATGAAAAAGAACAGAGTAGGGGTTACCTAGACACGTTTTGAACATTCAAATTCCACCTTGACCATTTCTGGCCACGTTGCTTTTTTCTTTTGCCTAATGGCAACCCCAGGCTGGCCTATGTGGTATACCCTCCAGGGGGCAGTCCAGCCGAAAGGGGGCTTAAGGGATTTGGAATTAATTATGATTAAGTTTTACAAAAAATAGCAATGTTTGAACAGATGATGGTCAAGAATTTTCCAAATTTGATGAAAGAGATTTTAGAAGGTCTGTAAACACTTATAAGAGTAAATACAAAGCAAACCATACCAAAGCATAGAGTAAAATTGTTGACAAGTAAAGAGAAACTCTTAAAAGCAGAGAAAAAATATAATATATAACGTGGAACACTAAGATAGAAGTCTATACACAATGGAATGAAAACATGAAAGCACTGAGAGAAAATAACCTCTGCTCTGGAGTTCTGTATGCAGCGAAATTATCCTTCAAAAATGAAACTGCTAGAAATACAAGGTAACTTCTCAGTCTGGTACAGGTGTCTTATGAAAACCCTCTAGCTAACATGATACTTAACAGTGAGGTACTGAGTGCTTTCAACCTAAGGCAGGAAGCACTACAATACTGATGAAGTCTGAGCCAGTGCAACAAGAAGAAGAAATAAAAGCCATAAAGATGAGAAAGGAATGACCGAAACTGTATTTCTTAATAGATGGCATGATTTTATGTAGAAAATACTTAGGAATCTACCAGAAAACTCCTAGCCCTAATAAGTGAATTTAAATTTAGCAAGATCTCAGGACACAAGATCAATATACAAATATTACTTATATTTCTGTATATTAGCAAGAAACAATTAGAAAAATGAAATTAAAAACAAAATATTTAGGCATACATTTAATGAAAGATATGTGATATCTAAACTGAAAACTATAAAACATTCCTGACAAAATATAAAGAAGATTTAAATAAGTAGAAAGATTTATCATGTATATAGATTGGATTCCTTACTGATATTATATCAAATTATTCCCAAATTAATCCATAGACTTAACATAACCACAATCAAATCCCAGAGGTTACTTTTTAAGAAATTGATAAACTGATTCTAAATTTACATGGATGTGCAAAAAAACCCTAGAACAACCACTATAATCTTGAAGAAGAACAAAGTTGGAGCACTTATAATCCCTGACTTCATAACTTATTATAACTCTATAGTAATCAAGATAGTGCTATGTTGATTGTGTTTATTTAATAAACACAAATAGATTAATGGAACAAAATACAGAGACCAGAACAGAGCCACACAGTTATGGTCAAATGATTTTCTATAAAGGCTACGAGGGCTTTCAATGGGAAAAGGAAAGTCTTTTTCAACACATGGTGCTAGAATTATACAAGAAAAAAAACCCTTCAATGTCTACTTCACACCATAACACAAATTAGTTTGAGGTGTATCATAGACAAAATTTAAAAACTAAATTTATAAAGATTCATAGTAAATATAAAAGCTAAAACTATAAAATATCTCAAAACTAATACACTTAACTTCATCAAAATAAAAACAAATCTGTCTGTTAAATGACACCATTACAAAATGAAAAGGCAAACCTCAGACTTGGAGAAAACATTTGCAAAATATATATTTGAGAAAGGATTTGTAACTAGATATATATTAGGAACTCCTACAAATTAATAAGAACCATATAATCAAGCCTAATAAAAACAGGCAGAAGACTTACAAAGATATTATACTTCACTGTGAAGGATTTACAAATGGTCAAAAAATACATGAAAACAGGCCCAATGTTTTAGTCATCCAGGCAATGCAAACTAAAACCACAATGAGTCCTTACTTTACACACTACTAGAGTGGTAATATTGAAAAGACTGGGAACAGCCAATGTTGGGGATGTGAAGCAACCAGAACTTTCATACTTTGCTGTTGGGAATGTAAAATGGCACAATGATTTTGCAAAATCTTTTGGCAATTTCTGATACAGTTCAACATACACTTACCATATGACCCAGTAATCCCACTTATGGGTATTTACCAAAGAGAATTGAAAATATAAGATTTGTACAAGGTTATTCATAGCAGCCTTGTTTCTCAGTAAGACTAGTTGCTAACAAATCTGGGATTGCATCTCTGAAATATTAATAATTAGCACTTAATAGTTAACTTGGGCTCTGTTTTTCTAGTGAATGTGTGCTGAGACATCTTCACTCACTCTTTCTCAGGAAGCTTCTGGAAGATGTACTCCACCAAAATGAGGGCAAAAACCAAAAGCAGAAAAATATGGGTACCAGGAGGGATGTGGGATGAACAACACAGGAGAGGGGCACAGGCAGCCTCAGGATCATGGCCACAGGAGACGCCTGCACCTGGATGGCAGGTGCATTTGTGCTCATGACAGCTTTTCAAAAGAGTGTACCTATGACAAGGATATATAGCCTGGCTCATCTGACGACAGTATCTTATGTGTTGTGAATATGGCACAAACGTCATCTACATGTTGCTTCTTGGATGATATTAAAATGGTTTTAAAAATTGCTTAAAGTTATGGATGGTTGTATCAACTTTCTAATGTTATATAAACTACTATTGACACATATATTTTTTTTTTTGGCAGATTAAATATAACAGTCACGTCTAAGGGCCTTCAATTCTTTGAGAATTTCTATCAAGTGAGAATGTTCATAACAGATATTTCCAAGAAGTCACAAAAACATATTTTAGGGCCGGGCCCAGTGGCTCATGCCTGTAATCCTAGCACTCTGGGAGGCTGAGGTGGGCAGATCATTTGAGCTCAGGAGTTCGAGACCAGCCTGAGCAAGAACAAGACCCCGTCTCTACTAAAAATAGAAAGAAATTATATGGACAGCTAAAAATATATATAGAAAAACTAGCCGGGCATGGTGGCACATGCCTGTAGTCTCAGCTACTTGGGAGGCTGAGGCAGGAGGATCGCTTGAGCCCAGGAGTTTGAGGTTGCTATGAGCTAGGCTGACGCCACGGCACTCTAGCCTGGGCAACAGAGTAAGACTCTGTCTCAAAATAAAACAAAACAAAACATATTTTAGTTGAAAATTCTTTGTTTAAAAAAGAGCATAATACTAATAGGATTTGAGCAATCAAAGGGGCAGCATATTATTTACATTTCTACATTTCATCTAACATTATTAACAATTAATTTTAGTTAAAGGTGTTACTGCTTTTAGAACAGAAATAATGAAATATGAAAGATAAAGGCTTCAAGTAATTCTTGAAAATTAAGGCCCTCAAAAGTATATTTATTTTAGAGTCAGAGATTTATTGTCTAATATGTTACCATATTAACAAAGTTTAATGTAATAAAACTTGTCAGTACTTTGTTTAAACTGGGTCCCTAACTGCTCTTCAGTGCTTTTGGGTTAAGATTCAGTAATTCTACTTTAATGACAGGTAGTTTTATTGACATAAAATAACTGTGCCCTTAATTCTAAATGAAAACATGTATTAAAATTAATACTACAAAATTAAATAGGCAAGCATCTATTATATGAAGATGCTAATACTTATGCTAACAAATTGGTGTATTTTTACTACCCGCAAATCACCTTATTAAGCTAAATGAGAAATGCAATTAAGGGCCTTAATTGACAGTACCACTGGATGACCTGTTGGGGACATTATTGGAAATAACATGCAGTTACTTAGTAACTTCTTTTTCTCTAGGCCCTGAAATAGCCTGTCTAACTGACTTTTAAAATGTCTTTTTGAATGTCTAGGCTGGGAGATATTAAAACTGGGTTGCCACAAAGTAAAAGAAAATGATAAGATTCTTGTTTACAAAGGCATAAAACTCAACAGGGTGGCTGTGACACCTGAGAGCCTGGGACATTTAATATTAAAGAAGGCTGGCCTTGTTCATCCTCTGGATTGGATCTCAGCTGCTAGTGGCTTCCATCAATAGTCAACAGGTGCAGGGAGTGTTAGCAGAGAATGGGGCAGAGGAGGGAAAGGGAACATGCTAATGAGGCAGGTGGTCTGCATTTACGTGGCAGACCCCATTGTTTGCCCACTTGTCAGCTTTTCCCTCCCATCCTTGTGGACAGAGCCCTGCCTCTGGTGTTTTTCAGATGGGTCTCCTTCGCAGCCCTGTGGAGTGAATGTTGACAGGGCCAAGACTACCCATGCAATTCCATTCTCCTTGCCGGGGACTGGTGTCGGTGTGGCCACGTGCTATCACCTGGTCCCTAAGGTGGAAGAGGAGATCTGCTAGAGCAGCTACCAGTATAATCAGTCTTGCAAAATGTTCCTGCCTCTAAGGTTTTTTGTTTTTTTCTTCTCCCCAATACCTCAGACTTTCAGACTAGTCAAGCCTAACAAGTTGAACACTGTAATCTTCTTGCTCATCTAACTTCGGCATAGGACTTCCTGAGGACTCACCTTCCATCACTAACAGCTGACTTTAAATCAGACCACCTGCAGACCCCATGACTTCGGACCCCACACAAATTGACCTGCATTCCACAACCCGCTATAAAGCCCTTCCCCTTAGTCAATCAGGAATATGGATTTGAGAAATATCTTTCGTCTCCCGGCTGACACCAATCACAATAAAACCCCTTCTTCCCTGGCAATACTCGCTGTCTCAGTAATTGGAGCAACTGGACCTAGGCCAGACACCTTTTGGCTTTGGTGACACTGGGAGAGTGGTGCCTATCCTTCATAAGGGACAGAATCAGGGACTCTCTCTTTCTGCCCGGAATGACGCTGTATGAGGATGTGTTGCCTGATGCAGCTAACACCTGCACTGCACCCCTAAATGATCTAGCAAATTTAACAAGTATGATACAATTAACATACATAAAACACTATACTTGAGGACAGAATTCAAATTTTCTTCAAATGTCCATGGACTATTTATAAAACTTAATTATATGCTGGGTCATAAAAGCAAGTCTAGACAACTCTGAATGCCTGAAATCATTCAGTGTATGTTCTTTGACCACAGAAGAACTAAGCTAGAAAAAAAAACTATAGAAAGATCCCCATTTTTGTACATTAAACAATGTACTTCTAAATAACTTATGAGTCAAAGAAAAAAATAACAATAGAAATTGGAAAATGATTTCATTTGAATGATAAAGAAGAATAACATCAAAAATGGTAAGATCTACCTATAGTATTGCATAGAGAAAATGAATGGCTTTCTAGCATTATATCACACTACTGAAGAAGATATAATAATACAAGCTTCATCTTATAAAGCCAGAAGAATAGCATATCTAATCCAAAGAAGAAGACGGTAGCAAAAAATAAAGGTAGGAGCAGAGATTAATGAGAGAGGAAATAAATGTACAATGAAAAAGCCAACAGAGACCAAAACAGGTTCTTTGAACAGATTAGTACAATTTATAAGTGAAAACAGTTTTGACTGCATTTTGACTGTGACCTGTTACATGAAGTCGGGTGTGGAATTTTCCACTCAGGGAATCATGTCAACACTTAAAAAGTTTCAGATTTTGGAGCATTGTGAATTTTGGATTTTCAGACTAGGGATACTCGACCTGTAAAACTAAGGTCATGTTGTTCCAAGGACAGACGAACCAACGGAACAGAAGCATCTGGAATCAGACCCACACAGTCACCAGCTTTATCTCGAAGGTTACACTACAGTATAATAGAGAAAGGATGGTTTCAATAAATGGTACCAGTTCGGGTTGATAAATATATGGGGAAATGGACTTTCATCACACACCCACCATAAATAAAAATCATTTTTAGGTGGATTGTAGATTTAAATGTGACAGGCAGGAGAGTATCTTCAGGACCTTGGGGTAGGCAAAAATTTCTTAAACTGAAATAGAAGCTCTCAAAGTAAAGGGGAAAAAAGGTGAATTGAACTACTTTAGTAATGATCTTCTGTTCATTAAAGTTTACGGTGAGAGAGTGAAAAAGCAACCCGTAGTGAGTGAAGATATCTGCAATATACATCCGACAAAGGCCCCAGACCCAGAATATATAAGAAATTCCCACAAATCAATCAAAAAGGCAAACTTAAAAATGGGCAAAAAATCTGAAAAGACACCCAACAAAAGAAGATATCCAAATGGCCAATAACATGAAAAAGTACCCAGTTTTATTACTCATAAGAAAATAAGAATTAAAACCACTATGTGACTATCATTATACTTCTAACACAATGACTAAAATGAAAAGACAAAAAATACAGAGCAACTCTTTTCTTTTTTTTTTTTTTTTTTTGAGACAGGGTCATGCTATATTGCCCAGGCTGGCATGTGGTGGCACTAATGTAGCTCACTGCAACCTCAACCTCCCAGGCTCAAGCCATCCTCCTGCCTCAGCCACCTGAATAGCTGGGACTACAGGAAATGCCTGGCTAATTTTTTATTTATTTTTGTAGAGATGGGGTCTTGCTATGTTGCCCAGGCTGGTCTTAAACTCCTACCCTCAAGTTATCTTCCCACTTTGGCCTCCCATGGGATTGCAAGTGTGAGCCACCACACCCTTGATAGGTGACAACAAGCAACTCTTGATAGTGAAAGAGCAAATTGGTACATCCACTTTGGAAAACTACTTGGAAAACTGTTATAAAATTGAATATATGCAAATCCTATGATCCAGCAATATCAGTCCTAAGTATAGTAGGCCCTCCATATCCATGGGTTCCAAATCTATGGATTCAAACAACTGCTATAGAAGTTATTCAGAAAAAAAAATCCACAAAGTTCCAAAAAGCAAAACTTGAATTTGCTGTGTGCCAAGTAATACGCTGAATCCACAAGAATGAAGAGATGTGTAGGCATTATACTGATATGACAAGTAATCTAGAGATGATTTAAAGTATATAGGAAGACGTGCGTAGGTTATATGCAAATTCTATGCCATTTTATAGAAGGGACTTGAGCATCTGAAGATTTTGGCACCCTGGGAGGGATGTCTTGGAACCAATCTCCCGTGGATACTGAAGGATCACTGTATATATCTTCAGAAATATATTCATGTGCTCACCAAAAACATGTACAGGAACGTTCACAGCAGCACTATTTATAGTCATCAAAAATTGGCAACAGTTCATATGTTATGGATTGAATGTGTCCCCAACTCATATATTGAAACCTTAACCCCCAGCATGGCTGTATTGGGAGATGGGGCTCTTCAGAAGTAATTAAGATGAGATGAGGCCATCGGTGGAGCCCTGATCTAATAGGATTGATCAGTGGTCGTGTGACAGACACCAGAGAGCTCCCACTCTCAAACTGTCCCCCACCCCGGCGCGCACTGAAGGAAGGCAGCTTCTCCTGGGAGCTGCAGAGAATGCTGGGGCCCGGCTGGTGAGAACGTGTACGGGCAGGAGAGGGCAGAGAGGGAGGCTGCAGCCTGCCGGAGCAGCTGGGTGGATGGACGGTGAGGCTTAGTGGTTTGACATAGCCGCCTTCCAGAAGCCACGACTCTTACCCAGGTGAGAGCATTCCCGGGGCTGTAGGTCTGGCAGGACCACCCTGGAAAGATGACCCAGCCATGCCAGCACTTTCCAGCCTCTGGAGAACCGAGAAGGGCCCAGTGCTATTCTAACATCTCCAGCTCGACCCAGAACGGATGCCCAAGGCGAAGGCGTTTCTCACACAGGGAGTGCAATTGGGAGGGCTTGGAAAGTCTCACGGTTCAACGTTCCTATTCCTGGCTTCGACAGGGTGGTCATTCACATCTCCCCAGGAAATAACTTCACTTAACAACAGGAAAAGACATGGGAACCGGCATCGTGAATGTTTTAAAAAGGTGAACGCCCGCGAAGAAGGAAATTGCAGGTGAACACCATCAAGGGAGGCTGGAGGTTTCCTGCGTGAGGAGCTATTAGTCACTTATTCTGACTTTTCCAAAGCAACGGGCCTCTGATTCACGCATGATAATGGGACCAATTAACTTGAGCTTGGTAACAGATGGTTACCACACAGTTTAAAATAACATGTCATTTTGCTCATCATTCCCCAAGGCACTTCAATGAAGGAAAACCAAAACGTGACAATTCTCTATGAGAAAGATGAGTGAATTCTTGCCCTCAATGTGACCCTGTGATTCCTTTTAACATCACTGGAGTGCACGCACCCAGCCAGGGCCACCTGAGTCCCCTGTCCCGGCGTTGCTGTGCCTTTCACGTGGTTCTGTGAAAGTTCCCTTCATGGCCCTCGATGCTTTGAGCTGGGTCCGTCTCCTTCTGTCCTTGGAGCTCCTCTGGGGCAGGGACTCTGTGTTCCTCGTCTTGGTTGTCGCTGATACTAATGACAGTGTTTGGCACAAAATAGGTGCTCAATCAATGCTTACTAAATGAATGAACAATTATAATGATTGAGAAAAAGACTTACTATTTGGCCAAAATATATACCTTTATAGCAAAAATTAAAAAAAAATCACTCTATGAAAATAAAATAAGAAAGTAGTAGAGGAAGCCATTTGTTCACTGTTTAGTACGTACCCAGCCCCGTGCAAATATAATTTCGGTTAATCTTCACAGCAGCCCTACGAGGCAGCTGGTTCATCACTAGAGCACAGCTGAGAATCTGACGTCCCTTAGGGTAGCTGGACAGTGACCACCACGCTGTGACCACTAGGTGGCTAAAAATGTGAGCCCTGACGAATTGCAGCAGCCTGTGGTGAACTGTAAGGGGAAGGAAAAGAGGGAGGGAAGCCCCTTCCTGACCCTCCTCTGCACCAAGCACAGCACAGCGGCCTGTCCCCGGCTTCCCTGAGAACCTCGGCCTCAGCGGTCAAATCTGGTGGTCAATGCCTAGTGCACAGGTTCCTGGACTTACTAGCATGTTTGACACCACTGATTGCTCCTCCGTGAAGCACCTCCCTGGGCTTTGGGGCTGCTACCTACCCCTGGTTCTCCCCACTCCCCAGGCCACGCTTTCTCCATTTCCTCTGCTGGATCCGTCTGTTCCTGAGCCCTCAGTACCGCAGGGCCCCAGCTCGAGTCCTTGGACTGCTTCTCTGTTCTGTCTGAGCCCCAGACTAGTGCATCCAACTGGTGCTCACCACTGCTCAGAGCCAAGGGGTGGGGGGCATGGTGGGAGGGTCCTAGGAGCAGCTCGTCCCATCGTACGGGTCTCAGCACACCACTGACTCCCATGCCCAGATCTCTCCCCAGCGCCAGACGCACGTGCTCATCTGGACAGCCCCTTTACAAGTCTCCCCAGAATCTCGGCTCTGCCTGACAGTACTGGCCTCTTGGCCACCCCACCCTGCCCTCCTCCAGGCGTCTGCCTCTCCCCAGGCACCGTCATCTGCCCACATGTTACCGGCATCATTCTCAGGCCATGCTGGACTCTTCTGTCTGCCACAGCCCCTGCGCTCCATCAGCAAGGCCTGTGGGCTGCACATCCTACCCTACAGTTAACCTGGAGGTCGCAGGAGGGCTCCCAGGCCTCTGGCTACCATTCTCCTGCCCTCGCTCCACCAGCTCATGTGACACCGGCTTCCTTAAATGTGCTAAGCCTTTGACACCAGGCTCCCTCTGCCAGGAATGCCTGGGCCCTGTCGTCTCCATCACTCCCTCCGTCCCTGCCCCTAGAGCCCTCCCCAAGAGGATGCCTTGGCCGCTCCCATCTGCTTGAGTTTCATACCTTGCAGCTCAACCTCTCTGCAGCAGCCTCCTGCCTCACCCCATCTTTATGGTCTACCTGTTTATTGGCTTTTCTTCTCCAGGGGAACTTAGTCTCCATGAGGGCAGGATCTCATCTGCTTGGTGCATGGAGGTAGCCCCAGACCTGGATGGGGCATTTAGTGGGGGCACAGCACAGGCTCACACCGGTGAATCTGTCTCTGTTTGGCAGGTGTCACACTTCTCTGACTTTCAGATGGAAGAAAGCAAGCCTCCCGATTGAGGGTCAAGTGACGTGGCCAAGCTCCCCAGCTCTCCCAGGGTCGGGCTGCTCCAAACCCTGCAAGTCTCCTCCACATCTTACAGCTTCTCTGGCAGATTCGCCCCAGTGCAATTATCCTCTATGGAAACAAGACAACACCACAACTCAAAGGTGTCCCTAAGTATGACAACTGTACTTCAGTCTCCCACATATGCAGTAACTACCAAGTCACACAAAAGTGCCTCTGGCCTTGCACCCAGCACCTGCTGAAGTCCCACACACTGTCTCACCCCCATGGTGGGGAGCTTCCGAACCAGGCACTGGATGTTACTTCCCAAACCCAGAGACCCTGGCCTCTGAGTCTTCTGTCTTCTCATGTGTAAATACAGCAGGGTCACCCGCTGGAGAGATCAATGGTTTCTTGTGTTCTCAGTGGCAGGCTAGTCACTAGAGAATGAAAGATGTTTCCCCTCCCTGCTCAGGAGGTCAGCTGGTTTTAGGTCCTGAATACTGGGCCCTTCTGTTGCCCCGAGACTGCCATGGGTTGGGAGTGGGTTGTGCCCTTCAAGATTTTAAGGCGTGGGGAAAACTAGTCTCCCCCATCTGTGGGTTCTGTAAGAGTTCAAGACTGGTGCCCCACCAACGTGGAGGCCTCGCAAATAGAGGGGCTGCCCATATGCCTCAGGAGGCCGGGAAGACACCCTGAATGCCCACACCATGCAGGGCCCCAAGAGAGTGCAGTCGAGCCCCCAGGGTGGACTGCTGGACCCCCAGCAGTGCTGAGTAAAGGCCACTGTTTGCCATTTTCTGAACCACATGAGCCTGGGGTTCATGCATAGTCCCAAGGGAAAGGGAAGTCCCCCACTGACATCTTGTGACAGAGATGACATTTCCTATCAGAGACAGCTAGAAATGTCCCTGAAACAAGTGGATATTTTTTCACTATTTATATATTTTTTGACATCTATATTTCAATCTCCTGTGTATGAGTAAATAATATTGCATATAAATAGTTTATTCATAACCATTCTGAGCACTAAACTATTAAAAAGAGGAATTTACACTTGGCACGCAGCAATCCCAGCAGCTTCCTCAGACTGTGGTTTTGTGGTAGAGCTCCATCTGCCCCCAGGTAGCAGCAGCCTGGCGGGGCTGGAGGGCAAGGAGCTTCCGGCACTTCCCAAGGGCCAGACTCCTCACCCAGGCAGAGTGGGGACTTTGGGGGTCCCCACCAGAATCTGAGCACAGATCAGCTAGCCTAAGCCCCTGCTTGAGAGCTCAGGAGAAGAGAATTTCCACAAAGTCAGGTGGACAGCGGCTACAGTCGGGTCTCTGCTCCCCCAGCACAGAGACCGCCTCGCTCCGATAGGGAATGAACACACAGGGGTCTGTGCACATGTGTTAATTTTCAGTGTGCAGGAAGTAGGAGACGGGTTGACTCCTAGGACTCCTGCCTGAGGCAGACCCCTGAGCTTTAGGCGCTAACTGTGCCATCAGTGCCTTTGCTCCCTGAAGGCAGAGGCCAGCCGGGTTCCCCAAGGCCTCCCAGGAGGGCAGACCGGGTGGACCAGGCTCCCCCCACACCTGGGTTGGGGCCTGATCACTGATATCTGCTGCCGGCTCTTTCCATGGCACAGTGCGTGATATAAACAATGAGCTGTTTGTGAATTAACATCTTAACTCAGTAAGCTTGGGTTTTTAAAAGCTGTTTCTCAAGACTGATGGTTGAAATCAAATAGCACCCTTTTAAAATGTGGTCTGGAAAGTAGAATGTAAGGGATAAAAATGAATATGGGAGATATGGAAAAAAATAACAGAAAAGACATTCAAAAGAAGTAAAGGCTTTTGCTAAGCATGGAAGGAGAAGGCCAACGTGGTGGACTCTACCTACGCCCCTGAATAGGACTCTGGGCTCCACATGAGGCAGAGCACTCGGGCACCTGCAGCAGCCACCTGTGCTGTCATCAGTCGTCAGTGCTGAACTGCACGAAGGTCTGAGCTGCCTGTCATACCATTCAACAGAAAGCCACTCACAAAACATGTTTCTTTCTTAACCCATGCTAATTTCCCCTTCTCTATGAATACTGAGTCTTTTGTTGAAAAATATCTTATTGGAATTAGTCATATAGAAGCATCTTTAAAGCAGCCAGCCCCCACGGTGAGTGGTTGGAGAGCACAGCTAATCCAGATGGATTTTTTTTTTTGTTCTGTTTGTTGATCCACCAAGGATGTTAAGGTAAGACAGAGAGAGGCCGTGGGTGCCAGTCACTAGGCTGCTTTCGATGGCTGTGCAGCAGCTGAGATGACAATTTGATATCTGGTCACCGGGATTGCAGTGCCTGTTCTAAAACCACGCACACTGTTGATGAGGCTTCCCTGAGTCCTGTGGCTGGGACTTGACTGCGAGCCTGCCCGATACAAATAGGCCCCAAATAATCACCACCCTGTCCTTTGTCTAAATGCATCTGTGCTTCCCTCTTGAACGTGGTGAATAAGGACAGCCCTTGGATTATTCCGACAAGCCATAGGATGAAACCAAGCACACACAGTTCTGACACGTCGACTATCTAGATGTTTCCCATTTGCCCTGCAGATGTACTGTCTACCCTTCTCCAAGCCGCTCAGTGCCCAGAGGGTGACCTGCATGGACCATAGCAATGAACTCTCTGCAACCTGCCCTTCTGCCAGCAGGAGGCACTGGTCAGAGCCTGGATGGTGGAGGAAGAGTGTGGTCAGAGAATTTATTTCTCCAGCATCTTCTTTCCCCCAAAAGCCACTCCTCCTGCCAGTGGCTGTCTCCATGCAGCTACTTTCATCCTTTGTCTCTTTGCCAGGCCCAACGGTAGCAATGACCCTGGTGGGGCTACTCCCAGGAACAGCACTGTCCTTTGCCGGTGTCCTTAAACCCTGCCCACTCGTGGGCAAACAGCCCCGCCTCATTAGTTTTGTTGTGCCACCTTTTCTTTCCTTCCAAGATCCTGCCTGATCACCTGCCAATGTCAGGATCATGCCAGCCTACAGATCCTTCTCTTTTGCCTTCTTTGAAACTTTCAAATGCGCTTGACAATTTTTACTGGGTCTTGGCTGAGAGCTAAGTCCACTCCCTAATAGTGCGTTGCTGGCTGCAGCCCTAAACAGAATCCTCTCACGGCTGGTGCTCAGGCAGAGGCTTCCCTGTCTGTTCTCCTGGGACATTACACCTGGGAGCATCTCCATGGGCCAGGCCTTTAGGAGTGGCGGCTCCACTCCATGGCGGACGGAAGAGCTGGCTGACGGCTGGGTTAGAATGGAAAGGCCTGTCTCCCAGCCCCAGTGGGATTAGGGGTTCCTCCTGGCTGAGGACATGCTCTGTGTGCACTGTCAGCCCATGCAGGCAGGTGCAGCCCCCATGGGGAGGTGCATGGTGGGCCTGGGAAGAGAGTCATAGAGTCTTCCATATGTGTGTCTGAGAAGCCCCCAAATACGTGATTTTGCAATTTTTATAAAGCAGATGATTATAAGTGAAATAGGTATTGCTTAGGAAGAACCTAAATCTGTTTTAGATGTTTGTTTTGGACTAATTATTTTCTCCTTAGGAACTCCAAAGATGAGAAGTTTGGCTTGCTCCTTGAAACTCTTTCTCATTGGGTTAGGTGGTGAGGCAACATTAAGAAGGAAGGAGACTGAATTCAGGCTTTGTGCTCCCTGGATCTGGAAGCTAGCAAGGCTGGTGGGAACTAACAGCTACGGAAGGCACATGTCACTTAGTAGTCAAAAAGCTCCAACGGGTCAGCTGTCTTCTTACCCTTGCAGATGGGGAAACTGAGGCTCAGGGAGGTTACATGACTTGTCCATGTCCACAGGAAGTGACAGAGGTCTCCTATTTTCTCTAAAGCCCACAGTCTTTCTTATCTTTTGTACGACACCCATGGAAGAGTTGGGTGGGGACAGAGAGAAGAAAGGCAAGGAAGCATAGAGTTCGCTGAAAGGAAGGACTGGGATTTAGGAGCAAGGGAAAAACCCAAGAGATTTCAGCACCACCCAGTCATTAGCCGTTCCATCCAGCCCGTGCTGGGCTAGAGCACAGTCAGTCTTTAGAACAGGAGGTTTGGTGCACGCATCTAGAATCCTACCTGAAAACTGCCAGGGTCTGAGAACACGTGCCCTACTCTTGCTCGTTGAGTAAGTTATGCCAGCTCACTTATTCACGGAGCCCAAAGAGTGCGAGCCTGCTGCCAGGAGCCACTCACCTGCCTGCTCCAAAGCTACCATCGTCGCCTGCTCGATCAAGTCCCGTTCGATGAAGCTCCTGAAGTCCTCGCTGTACACGCTGAGATCTGGCAACTGGAATGTGTAGATTGGCATCTCCAGGGGGAACTGCTCGTTGTTGCATTCACTCGCCACGTGGGACCGGGCCAGGGAGACGATGGCTGAGCTGGCATGGGAGATCCCCCGGGAAAGTCGCTTTTCTGTAGGCGGAGAAGGAAGGACAGCCACAGGGACTGAGTGGTGTAGGTATGGCTCTGTGTCTGCACATGAACACACATGCACACACATATACACACAATACACAGATACACACATACACACACCACACACATACACATGCACATGTACACACATGAAAACACCACATACCACGTGTACATATGGCCCACACAACCATGCACACTACAATCACACACGTGCATACACACATGCATATGCTCCCATATACATGTGTACATGCATGTGCACCATACACACAGATACATGTGCATGTACAAACTGCACACATGCCTATACCTGAACATGTACATATAAATGCTATGCACATAAATACACACACATACACAAAAGTATACACAGGCACACATACCTGCATACGCTAGACACATACACACTATGCACCAGTTTAGATATATATACAGTACACAGCATACACATACATGCATGAAGACACACATATATACACATGTACCCACATATACTACACGATACACTATACACGTGAACACATCCATACACATATGTTGATGTACACACACTACACACCTTATACACATACATGTATACACATAGATGTTCTTATACACACTAAATAATACATGCATATGCTGCACACACATACAGGCACACACACATGTACACATGCATACACACTACACACATCTAGGCCTGTACACATCCACATGTGCACACATGTACACATGCACACCCATATCCTTCCGCTCCAGCCCTTCCATGCTAGAAGCCTTTCCTATCCTACAGGCCATCCTGCTGCTGGACTAACATCACCACCACCTGGTGTGTGGCACTGATGGGGGTCATTAAACAACTTGGAATGAGGTGAGCTGCTAGCCCACTGCACAAGTGCACACCAGCAATGCCAAGGAGCCCCAGGCGTACTTTTGGGTCTTAAGTTGTCTCTAACTCAGTTCTGCAGAGCTGTCCTCTCCCGGCACTAAATTGCGCTGGGGAGATGGCTCTTTGTCTTTGCGCGTTTACGTATTTAACACGAGCAGCAGTCTAGTCAGTGTTCTCCACTGTGGCTCAGACTTTAAGATAGCTTATTTTTCCTAAAGTTACTGTGATAAGCGCATCCCACATGAGCCTCCCCAGGACACACATATTAAGTCCTTTAATGCAGTTCTGACTGGATCTCTCTCATCACAGCATTCTCAAAAATCATGGTCTACTCTGGTCTTATTCTTCTGGAGCTTTCCAACCCTGGACGAGAAACGCTGTGCAGAATTCTCTAAAGTACGGTATGTTACCTTGTTAGGAAGCTGATGGCCTAAAAAAGTGGATGTGTTTGTTCTCTTGATGCTGTAACAGCATGCTTATTTTCTTAAGCCCTGTGTTTAATGGCTAACATTTAACATAATGCAAGAATTCTTAAATATGTAATGTTAGGAACAGGTTTTATCATTTTACAGTCAGTGTATGCAGTAATGGAGAATTCTCTCAGCGAGGCAGGAGTTCTCACTTATTTTGCTCAGGAAAGCATGGCCACTGGCGTTTGAATATGGATATTGTCTAAACCCTGTGGCAAATTCCTAAGCATGTCCACGTAGGTCCCAAGGACTGCCACTTCATTTCAGATCCACCGGCTCACTGGTGAGGCCTGCGCTCCTGCCATGCTGCTCTGAGGCACAGCGCTGACGGGCACGGCCCAGCCACACGGAGACCCCAGTCCGCACCTTCGTCTAGAACAGGACCTTCCTGCTTCCCACCTGCAAGAACACTGGGTGGACATGACATTTATGTAATTTTGTGAGACTGAAAAGCAGAGTATTCTGATCCTGCAGCAAGTTAGTTTTAAATCCAAAGGTAATTCTCAGAAGCCTTGTGCATTTGTCCATTAAAATGAATGGGAAGTCACAGAGACAGATCATATTGCAAAACGGATGATTTTGATTCACCTTCAGTTTCATTCTGAGGCCAATAGGATTAAGTTCTTTTGTATTTTGAAGAAAGGCAAAGAGAGAATTCAAACCACACAGGCCGTTAGGAAGAAGACGGATGGAGCACTTGCGGCCCGGCTCGTCTGTCATCAGGATCCGGCTCCGTAGCTTCCTGCGCTGGGTTCAAGTCCTCAGAGCAGCAGCAAAGGAGACCCCACGTCTCTGCCTCTTGCACACCATGCTGAGGTCACACATCTTGATGAAAACTACTCTTTTGTGTCTGGGAAAGAAGGAACTGCCCATCCTTGGGGACCCCATGGGGATGGCCATGAGGCGTTGGAGAACTGGGGGGCCGTGGCACCCGCAACCTGGTGGTCAGACAACCACAGGCTGCTCTCAGCACTGCCGGCCAGAGTCACGCACGATTGTTCTGGGCTCATCAGTCAGCACCTATCTGCCAACTAATGAGACGCTACCAGGGCCTTAAAACATTGCGATTCATAGTACAATGGGATGCTATTAAGCAGTTCCAAAATCATGAAATGTTTGGAGTCTGAAGGAAAAAGGCATTTTTGAACTAAAAATAGATTGTGTTGAAGATCAGATAATGGAACTAAATGCTCCTACTTCCAACATTTTCTCACCACCACCTCCACGGCTGCACATGTGTAATCTCTCACACGCACACGCGCGCGCACACACACACTCTCTTACTTTCACACACAGACACATACGCTCACATATATATACACACACAGACTGAGTCTTTAAACATGAACTTGCTGATTCTCTTTTGGATGTATAAGTGAAATGTTTTACAGGAATTACCATAATCAAAGTTATTCCCCAGAGAAACATAGAGATATTTAAAAAAAAAGAACTTTGTGGGAGAATGCACAGAATTTCCAGACCACTGACAAAGTCAACTCAAACATTGATGGTTTAGGCCAGGGAGGTATACTAGCTATATTTTCTTATTTTCTGTATTTTTGATGCTCTGGGCACCCAGGGCCTACCTGACGGGGGAGAGGCCGCCCCTCCCAGGGCTAACCAGTTCTTGGCCATAGCACAAGGCTTGCCCAGGAGCCTGCTTCTCATGTGCAAACCAGCCAGTCCAGGGCCAGACTCTGAACCACCTCCTCTACCGTCCTATCCTGCAGGAGGCAACATTCCTTTGCCCCAATCATCCCAGGCCAGGCACCAGACAATTAGAGAGGGTCCTAGGCCCCACAGCCTGCTAAAATTATTCAAACTAGCCAGGGTAAAGGTCACAGAAACCACAATAAAGGCTCTGGCCCACCTTCCCCTCTCTCCTTCTGCCTCCTGACTGACGCTGGTGCTTCCCCTGCCGTGTCCTCTCCTTCTAGAGGACTGTGAGTGAAACCTTCTTTCTTCATGACAGTCATTTCTGTGTCTGTGTGTCTCACCACACCTGATTCAAACCAGTCCTAGGTACATTTTAAAACAGGTGTGCAAATCTTTTCCTAAAGGGACAGATACAGACATTCTAGGATTTGTGGGCCAGACAGTCTCAGTATCAACTACTCGACTCTGCCTCAGTAGCGCTGGAGTAGCCATAGACAACACATACATGAGCAGGCGTGGGGGGTGCCAATAATACTTCATCTAAAGGACAGGCAGTGGCCAGATTTGGCTCAGGGGTCAGCAAATGCTGATTTAGAATATTAGATGCTCCATTTTCAATTTTAGTACACTACGATTTTAGGAAGAACTCAACTAAGGGATACATAAATCCAATTCAGAAACTCTATAATTTCTATTTTATTAAAAATAGATATGATTGCTCACAAGGCTCAGTTTATAGGATTATGCTAAGATCAACTCCTGTTTTTTCTTTTTTTTTTTTTTTTCTTCCTTAAATGATACCTGAGAAAAGTAAGGTAGCAGCAGGTGACAGCTGCACTTATTAGGCCCTGGTTCTGTCAACCTCTCTTGAAGCAGAGAGGAGGGTCCTTCCAGCCCCCTCCCCAGGAGGGTAAGGTAACAGGTTGTGTTGTTTGCTGCCAGCCCCAAAGAGCAGGAACTGCCGTGACGTCACCTATCTGGACTGCACTGCACGGAAGGTGCCAGGAGCCTACCTGTGCAGTGCCGAGGGAATGACAGGGAGGCCCTGAGTGTAAGACTGAGCCAAAAGGCTGGGGGAGGCGGCTCCGCCCGAGTCAGGTCTAATGATGGAAATGAAACAGAACTTAACAACAATGCAACAAGAGGGACAAGACAGTGAACAAGCCTCAGCGTTCTCTCTCCGAACCCATCCTGGAGACCCCCAGGAGCAGAAGAGCGAGGTCCCAAGGAAAGGAGCTGTGGGGACATCTGGCTGTGCCTTTCCTTTCCCCATCACGGCCCCCACAGTCCACTGCACCCCCCCATCATCCTGGCAGGGTGGGCTCAGTGCCAGTCGGAAGAACGCCAGGTGGTACTGGAGTGCAGCTGGGTGGGTCCAGTGACAATGAGCACTGCCTTCCCGCCTCCCTCCAACACACCCCGAGCTCAGCAGTTACAGCAGAGGGTGGCAGCCCTGGAAATGTGGAATTTTTAGAAGAGAGGGGCTGGGAGCTTCCCTCAGGAGAAAAGTCGACTGTGGGGAAGGGAACAGGCAGGGAATGTTTACAGCCCAAATTAAAAACACTCAAGGCTCTCCAGCCTGATCTCTCCCCCCAACTCTCATTCCACGGAGCAGGACCAGAGCCTGAGCTCCTGTCCCTGTCACCTGCTGTGTACCACAGTGAAGATGGCTGATGGCCACAGGCCCCAGGAGCTCACAGGGAAACTGAGGAAACAGCTGGGAGGGCAAGCACTGTTAGAGAAGGTCGACAAAGTCCTGAGGCCAGAGAAGAGGAATAAACGGACCATGAGGACAAGATTCAAAAAGGAGCCTCGTAAACATGTGCAAAGAGATAGAATATCAGGATGGGAAATAATAATAAGGACAAAGAACTAATTTGGAATGAAAAAAAGTGAATGGGACTGACAGTGCGCTCATGTGAAGAATGAATTGGGATGCTAGATCATCAGGTCAAAGGAATCTCTCAGAAGACAGAATAGGAGCTGTAGGAACACAACGGAGGAAGGGTTGCAAAGTATTCAAGGAAAATAATTTTTTTTACCTAGAATTTTTATTCCATGAAACAAAATTTAAGTACACCATGTAAGTCTTTTTAGGCACTCAATGCCTTAGGAGATTCACTACGAAAAAACTCTTTTTGGAGGTAGTCTTTGATTCTTTCAGCAAAAGAGAAACAAATACATATAAATGAAGATAGTAATTGTTGCCTAAATAAGCAAAGGCAACAAAAAGAATCTAAATACGATTGAGGGCAAGTAGAGGAAGAAAAGAGGAATATAAATGCATATTAAGACACATGTATTTTTTAGGGTAATATGCAGTTGTTAAGTTTTTAAAAATAATAGGAAGAAAACCAAAATATTATTTTTAATAGAATAGAGGTGATTACAACATGAGTAAAAATAGAATGTATAACTTTCAAACCAGTAGAAAAATTTAATTAGCCAGAGAAGATAGGAAAAAAGAATGGATTAAATTCACTACTCAAAAGACATAGACTCTTGGATTGGATAATAAAATAAAACCTGACAATAAATTATCTACAAGAATCACATTTAATATGAAAGCATAAAAAAGGCTGAAAATAACAGTAGAAAAAGTGATATTCCATGCATATGTAAACCAATAGAGAGTCAGGGTAATGGTTTAATATTGAAAACAAATTTCAAGATAAAAACCATTATATCAGATGGTTTGACAAAGAGACATCCCATATATTGCTAAAAAAGAATCCTAGAACAAGATAACCTAAGAATTATGAATACACATACACCTAACAATATAGCCTCAAAACAAATACAGCAGAAAGGATAAAACTAAGAGAAGAAACAGATAATGTTTACTAAAATTTCTAACTCAGTTGTGGCTTTTCTAGACAGCAGAATAAGCAGACAGGAATCATCTAAGATGGAGATTCAAATACAGCTTGAATGATAGGCGGGCGGAACTAACACGAACAAAGACAAAATTCACTCATAACAGTTCAGGAGGGTCTACCTCATGCAATAAGACAAGAAACTGAATTAACTGTATCAATATGAAGAAGAATATTAAATTATTTCCTATGATATGATTGTATATTTAGAAAACCCAAGTGATTCTCTTAGAACAAGCTATTAGAACTAATAAGAGAATTTATGTAGTTGCCTAGATAAAAGATAAATAAATAAAAAATGAATTGATTTTCTCTATGTCTAGAGTCCTAACAGAATCTGAACACATGGAGAGGCATACGTAATGTTCTTAGATGGAAGAGCAATATTACAAATGTCACTTATCCTTAAAATGAAATTAAAAATCCAGTCTAATTCCAATCAGAATCATAATTTTAAGGTTTATATGGCAGATTAAATATTCAAAAATGGTAAAAGGAAATTGGAAAAGCATAGCAATGGAGAGGTCTGCCTTAACAGAGAGTAACATTAATACTGCATGAAACTACTAGAGTTGAGTGTAACAGGGTCAGCCACATGGTGGGAAGAGAGGACTGAACTTTGATTTTTTTCTTTGTCCCTCCAGAATTCCTTTCTAAGGGGGCCTGGTGAGTCATGCCTACAAATGACAAAAACTCAGTAAACAGGTTTTTATCATATTGTTTACTTCCCAACCTGATTCCGATATAGCATCACATGAAACATAGAAGACTCTTAAACATTCCTTTCAGCTGATTCCTGGTATTTTGGACAAAACCTACCTCTTTTAGCCAATTGTCAACTAAAGAACCTCTAAATCCACTTATGACTTGCAAGCCCCCGCTTCACGATGTCCTGTTCTTTTGGGGCCAAACCAATGTATGCCCTCCATGTATTGATTTATTATTCTACCTGTAATTCCTGTCTCCCTGAAAATGGATAAAAATCAAATTGTAACCCAACCATAGTGAGTCCCTTTGCTAAAGTCTTCCTGACGTGGCTTCAGGCCATGGTCCTCAAATTTGGCTCAGAATAAACCTCCTTAAATTATTTTATGGAGTTTGTCTTCTTTTCCATTGACAGAAGAACAGAGCCCAGGTACGTTTGGGAATTTAATATATGGCAAAGTCGACATTTTAGTTCAGTGGGAAAAGGTGAACTAAAAGGTCAGTTAACATACTTGAATGTGATGTTGAACAGATTTGCTACTTAAGGAGGTAAAGCTACTTAAGAAATAATTGAAGGAACTGGACGTATTTGGTTTGGAAAAACCAGGATTCCAGGAGGAATGCTTGTTTTTAACCACTTAAAGGGTGGTTGGGGTCCTAGGGAATTGGACTCACTCTTCTGCATTTCTGAGGCAGAGGTAGGAGCCATGAATGGAAGCTGCAAAGGACGTGTCCACGTGGTGTGAGGCATGATGCACTGGGAGTCCTACCTGTCTGCAGCCGGAAGGGGATGACCCCACCGTTCTTTGCACCACCCAACCCACCTGGGAGCCATGGCACACGGGCTCGGCGCAGCCGTGCCTGGGCTCAGCCCTCAGCGGTACCTTGGGCAATGTCGTCCTGCCTCTGCAGGCAGGGCCGCTCCACCTTGTGCCCGGGCTGGGGCGGCTCCCGCTCTGGCTGCTTGGGACACCTCCCTTCGTTGAACACATGTGGCAGGTTGGCTGTGTGCACCTGTCGGAGCTGCTCATAGTCACTGAGAGCGGCTGTCAGGTCCCAGTTTTTGCCTACGGATAAGAAATGACAAGAGATCACAGTATGAATGCGTGAGTAATGGTTTCATTATAAAAAAGAATCATGACAAGAAGGGTCTTCCATTAGCACATGAAATAATGAACTTCCTACCAGTAGTTCTTGATTTTGAAAGGGGTAAAATGGCCTTCTGCATAATCTCTAAAAGTAGAATTTCACATCCATCACTGACGTCCATCTGAAAAATGTGACTACATCTAGTGTCACAGCCTCTAGATCCACTCACAGTTCTAAACATTGCATCACTAATTATCACATCCCCCTTTGAATCAAGTTGTAGAGTTTACTCTCCGAGGGGAGAAAAGCATAAAGTTAAAAAAAAAAAAAGAATGAAAAGAATTCCCAAAGTTTCTTTGGGCTTGGGCTCATAGTTTTTCTTTTAAGCTTCACATGGGAAATGCAGACACTTGGGAGGGCTTCTCTTGTTAGAGAGCCTTCGTAGGGGGCAGACCCTAACGCAGGCCCTGTGCTGAGACGCAGGCTGGCCAGGTGTGCCTGCTGTGGGCCCCCACCCTCCACACTGGGTGCTGGAGCTGACCCTTCACACTAGGGGGAGCTCTTTGGGGGGGGCTGGAACACAGCGTGGGGGCTCTGGTTCCTGGCTCTGAGAGTCAGTAGACTTCACCTGGTAGGAAGGAGCCAGCACACACCGCATCTGGTTCAATTAGGCATCATGTGCTTTTGAAAACAAAGAATTAAAAGCTTAGCCTCAATTATAAGGGGCTGATAAAATCCTCTCTTGGTTAGCTTTGAATTGCAGGTATTAACTATATTGACTAATTACACTCTGAATGATGTTGTATGCACAGTAGAGTGAGGCTTTAAATGTATAAAACAATATCTGAACATCTTCCTTTTTTCTTTCTACTTCTTT
>CM052438.1:16426039-16458754 GCA_028533085.1 Varecia variegata
TACTAAACTCAGGGAGAAAAAAGGAATCAAATTGTTTTAGAAGTGAAGTTAAACTATAAGGGAGCAGAGGGAAAACAGACCATAGATAGCATAGTAAGAATCATAAAAATAAAAAAATAAGTAAAGTAAAACAGAAAAAAACACAGTGTTAAAGAGAAATAGTAGAATAGCATATAGGTACAACAAATTTAACATACTCATAGAGCCCAAAATAAGAAATTTATAATAATGGAAAAGAAAAAAGAATTTTAAACTTTAATAAAAAATGCAAACATTTTTGAAATAAATATTTGATTTCACATATTGAAAGGGCACAATGTATATAAGGAAACTGTTCTAGTATCATCAATACCAACATATATCCTTGAAAAATTATTGTGCTTTAAAGATAAAGAGAATTCTTTGAATATTTAAGCAAAAAGGAAAGGGAATCAGGTTAGCAACATATTTCTTGGCAGCAACATTCAATGCCAGAAAACAATGGGGTCACGCCTACAAGATACTGAAGAAAGAAAGCAGTATGAGATAAGAAAGTTCTATGTTGAAACAGGCTATTCTTAAATGTATAAAGCCTACAGACAAACCATTTTAAACATGTAAGAGTTCAGGAAACATTCCTCACATGGACATTTCTTGAGAAAACTACTAGAGGATGAACTCCAGCCAGTCAAGAGATGAATGAGAGTTTGGCCAAGGGACAATCAGGTAGCAGTAAATTTATTTAACTGCACATCTAAGAAAAAGCAAAAGTAGAGATACAAGTGATGGAAGAGAATGCCAACTTTCTGTCAAGTGCTGTAATACATGGGAGTACAAAGATAATGTTTAAAGTTGATAGGTCAAATATATACACATATATGTGTAAGCATATTTGATAGTATAAAGGCAAACAATAAAATCAGATAAAAGACATACTATTGGTTAAACTGGATGGTAGAAGAGAGAGGGGAGGATGGAGGAGGAAGATACAAGCTAGTTTTACTGAGACATATCATAGGGAATAAATGGATGTCACCTAAAGAAAAAGGGAAATAGATATTATAGAAAGGCAAACTTTTAAAAAGTAACCACTAGATAATAAGCATAACTTATCTAAATACCATACAAAGTATTTTTAAGTAATAAAAAGCTAAAAAAATATAGTGAAAGACATTAAAAATATTTATATATATGGGTAAATTCACACCTAACTGGCACAATGTACACCATCTGGGTGATGGACACATTTATATTTTGACTCAAACTATACAAAAGCAATTCATTTAACCAAAACATTTGTACCCCTGTAATTGTCTGAAATTAAAAAAAATAAAAATGAATATATTTATAGAAAAAATATTTATATATAAAACTAGAAAATATAATGTGACAGAAGTAAGATCAATGGAGACAACATAGGGACAGGACTTGGGCCTCACCTCTGACTAAGGGAGGTGACATGAGGCAGCATGACCCAGCCTAATTAACTGTAAAAGACCGAAAAACAAATGACCTCTGAGCTGCTGGCACTCAGCCCATAGCCATATAAGGAGGGGGCCAAACTGTCTGTCTCTTGAGTAATGTCTTTCTTCCAGGACCACTGAAGCAAGATGCTGACACCAGCTGATAAGGAACTTGGCTGCAAAGAAACCAGACCTATCTGGATCTAACCGCATCAAACCAGAATAGACCTCTACACTGACCTTACCCTGACGTTTCCCCCCTTTATAATCTCATTTTAATACTAAAAATCATGCCCGGGGTGGAGGTTTAAAATGTTAATGATACATGTGATGCATGAAGAAGCATGACCGCTAAATGGGGTGGGGAACCTGGGGCCTCAAGGCCTCATGTGGGTCCAAGGCCGCAGGGCCCATGAAAGTTCCCCAGCCCTTTGTTCTGGGAGCCAGTCTGTTTCTTCTTAACCAGTACTCCCTCCCTTTTGTCCAAGCAAAAGTCTCAAATAAAGCCTTGCCTGTCTAAATCTTTCCGGTCTCATGCCCATTCCTATTGACTCGGGGACCAAGAACCCGAAGCCGGGTATCACAATCCTATCTGTTGTAGCAACAAATTTAAATAGGCTTAATACAACTAAAGAAAAGGATTTCCACAGTATCTCTAAAAGGAAAGACTATTTTCTCTATATAAGAGACATACCTAAAGCAAAGTGACTTAGAAAGGTTACAACTAGAAGAGATGGACAATGGTTTACCAGGTATCCCAGACACAAACTAAACAACAAAAACCACAACACAGAGGTCATGATCTTGTATCCAACAAGGTAGAATTCAGTCCAAAAGCATTAAGTAAGATGAGGAAAACCACTTTATATGGCTAAAGGGTTCAATTCACAATGAAATGTATTAATCATGTGCTTTATTCTCTGTATTTCACGATGCTTTGACATCTTGGGGCCTTTGTGACCCAAGAGAGACTGCCTCTTCCAGGGCTAGCTAATTCCTAGAGACAGCAGACCACTCCTCTGCAAGCTGCCTTGTATATGCAAACCAATCAATGCAAAGCCCAGACCCCGCAACCACTGCTTTTCTTGGGCTCTTACACTCCAGGGCAATATTCCCCTGCCCTAATCACCCCAGCACCAGGTACCAGACAACTCAGGACAGCTCCTGCACCTTGGACTGCTAGAATAATTCGGATCAGCTTAGCCTACTTTCTCTGCCTTGCCCATTCCTTCTCATGGAAACCACAATAAAGGGTCCCTGCTCAGGTTTTCCTCCTGCTCCCCTGTCCCCTGGCCAACCTGGTGCTTCCCCAGGGAGCCCTGTGTGCTGTGCTGTGCATCCTGCTTCTAGGGAACTGTGAGTAACAAACTTCTTCCCTCATGACAGTCATTTCCATGTCAGCAAGTCTTACCACGCCTGATTAAAGCAAATGCCAGGTACATATGGAAACAGCAGACATAAGAGGTATGAATATCTGCATACTAAATTAAAAAGCAGACACTTTTTAAACTACCACGAGACACTAAGACAAACACACTGACATTCATGATTACTGAGGACAGAAGAATGCCATAAATAGCAGGACACACTGTAATATAGTAACAGCCTCCAAATCCCAGAGATCCTAACAGCAAAGGTTGACCTTTTGCTCCATGAGCCTGTCAGGGGCGGACCGAGCTGCATGCCACACCGGCTCACTCCAGGATTCAGGCTGACAGCGCAGCCACTCTTAAAAATTGCCTATCACTGTGGTAGAGGGACAAAAAGCCGGGAGCATCTCCCACCAACAATCAAATACTCTGGCCCAGAAGTGACATCTCACTTCTGTTAAAATCCATGGCCACAGCTAGTCACAGGGTCCCATCCAATCACTGGGGCCAGGAGGGGCATCCTCCCTTGTGCCCACAGGGGGAGACAGAGAGCTGGACACAGTCTGTGAACAGCAGTAATGATTGATACCCTGGATGTAAAATGAACACACATGAATAAACAGCCGTCAGGTGTGAACAAAAATACATCAGAAGACATGATGGAAGCAGAACATTCCATTTACAACTGCAATTAAAATGACAAAATACTGAGGAATAAACTTAAAAGAAATGTACACAACGTATGTGTGAAAAACTTGTAATATTCCTGGAGGGCAAAAGTAGAACTGCACATACTATGTTCTTAGTTAGGGAGACTCAATATCATAATTTCTTCCTAAGCTAACTTGTAAATTTAATTTGATTCCAATAAATAATATAAGCAGGGATTTTTTTCTTTTCTTGGGATTCAGATAAACTGATTTTAATGTTCAATTGGGAAAGTAAGCAAGAATAACTGGAAACTCAGAAAGTAAGAGCAGAGGGGAGGTGGGAGCACACGCAGACCTGAAACCTACTCCCCGCCTCAATCGCTGGTCCATAAATGATCAAAGCAACGGATCATAACGGAAAGGCCCAGAGAGTCTCAAATACATACAAAATGTCAAAAGACAAATGTCAATCAGGGAAAATGCTTGCAACTCGCATCACACACAAAAGGTTTATCTCTAAAGTAGGTCAGTTCCTGGAAAAAGCTAAGGAAGAAATGTGAGGCGGGAACTGTGTCGGGGCGCAGGCTGCGGACTGCAGCAGCCCACAGCAGAGGTGCAGCGGAGGTTCTGCTGGCTTGGTGGGGGCCACAGGGCAGGAGGGATCTTCAGGGGTCCACACTGTGGCAAGGGGGCCCGGCCTTTATATCCAGACGTAGAGTAGTCACTAGATGGGATTTGACCTCAGGGAGCGCCTTGGGCAAGGTGACTTCCTGTGGCTGGGGACAATTCCTGCAGAGGGACTCAGTCTGAGCCATCAGCACCCCTCTCTCTGCTCAGGCAGGAGCGTCTCGGTCCCCGGGGAAGGGGTCTGGGCGCTAGAGCAGACACTACAATCTCGTGTGTGTGTGTGTGTGTGTGTGTGTGTGTGTGTTGCCAGAAACCAATAAGGGGGAAAAAAAAAAAAAGATTAACAATCCAAAAGATACATAGGCAAGTGGAAGTGTAGAATTATATAACCTGCAAGAATGGCAATTTTGTGATATTCATCAAAATTATAAATGCATTTATCCTGTGACCCGGCAGTTCCACTTCTGGGAATTTATGCTACAGAAATAGCTATACACATAAAATGAGGTATGTATAACATAGTCTTTGTAGCATTGTTTCCAACAGAAAAATAATGGAAACAAGCCAAGTGGCCATCTATAGAAGACTATTTAGACACCCTAGAGTACATGCCACCTAACACAATACGATGCTGTTGTATGAAAGCGCTATAGCATACATTAGGGAGTGGAAATACTTATAATCCTACCTTTGAGTTAGGATAGAAATACACACACATACACATATTTTGCTTGCATCTGCATATACAAATGCTGGACAGGTGAACAAGAAACAAATACAAGTGGTGACCCAGGGGTCAGGGCAGGGTGGGGTAGAGGGGACAGGGAGGGGTGCGATATTTTTAATGTCTACTTCTTCTGAGTTTTGACCTATTTGAGAAAATTAGCTATCTAAAACAAATAGGAAAAATTTTAAAGTTTAAAAAAAATTAAAAAATAATTATCCTGTATTTTAAGTGTATTAGAGTGGAAACTTTCTCATAATATTTAGTCTGCCATATTGCCAGAAATGGAAGATCTCATCTCATTTACTTTTGTGGGGAGCAATTTTGAATTCCCATGCTATCAAATACAAACAGAAACAGAAAGAACCAATTGAAATAACTCTTCCTCTAAACTAACTGATATTTGTAAGGTTAGTTTCAATTAGCTTATTTTTATGGAATATGGAGAAAGAAATTAGCCCAAAGGCTGCTAAACTAATCTTCCAATAAGTCCTTGTTCACTAGATGCTTGTTCATTTTGAACTGAAATTATATTGTTGGTATTTTGTTGAAGAATCTTTGATATAGAACACTTTTAAAAAGGACAAGAGCTTTGTGCCATTCACTCTTTGGTGTACGAAGTGGTTTTTGTGAACACCACTGTACTGAAGCACCTCTTCTCAAAACTACCAACAACTTTCACATAGATAAATCCAAGGTCACCTCTCTGTTCCCATTCAATAGAGCTACCCACTACCTCCTTTTTCATTCACTCTCTTCTTGTTCTTCCAAAACGCCACACTCTTCTCATCATCCTCTTATGTCCCAGGCTGCACTAGTCCTCTCCATTTAACAGCTCCTCCTTCACTAAAACTCTAGATGTTGTCACTCCTCAATGCTCAGATCTGGACCCAATTCTGTTGGGAGCATTTGAAAGAAATTTTTACTTCTGATTTAAAGGAATGCAAACTTAAGAGGAGAGCTGACGTGTGCTGTTATTCTTCCTTGGGCAATTTCTGCCTCCTCTTTGAGTCCCAATTTTGCAACTTTAAGAAGAGATGATTGAGATCCGTCTCTGAGGGATGCTCTGAATTCTGAAAGTTAACAAACAACGCAGGGTGGAGGCTTCTACCGTTATTCAGACGTCCAGCTGGAAACCCCAGGAAGCACGAGACCACCACCAGGCAAAACTCTGGACTGGTCTGCACGTGCTGCTGCACCCTGCTCCCCTCCTGCCACCACCCTGCTCCCCTCCTGCCACCGCCCCGCGTGCACCTACTCCGCCACTCCGCTGACAGCACTCCGTCACCTGCACTGAGGACCTGCGTTCTGCCAACCCCAGGAATACCCAGCGTCGGCCACTCCCTTCTTTGACCACGTTCTTGGCATGGGGGACCCCACACTCTGGGTTTGTCTCCTCTTCACCCACTGCTCTTCTGGTCTCCTCTGCCGGATCCATCTCCGACTCCTGGCCTCTGCTTGCAGAGGAGCTCCAGCCTTGGGGCCATTTCTCTTCCCCATCCGCACTGCTGCCTGGCTGCTTGCTGTAGGTACCATCTAAATACTGAGCACACCTGGATCTTTGTCCCCAGCCCAGCTCTTGACTCGCATATCCAACTTCTGACCCTGTGTCTCAACTTGGCTGGCTAAGAGTATCCCACTCCCAGCAGGGCCAAGCCAAAGACCCATGCAGCCACTGACTGTTCTTCCTCTCACAGCCCCCAACGGCAAATCTGTTCAGCTGTACCTTAAAATATAGATTCTTGATCTAATCCCTTCTTGAATTCTCTGCCATTGCCACCCCAGCTCGGCCACTTCTCTTGCTTTGATTACTGCCTGAGTCTCCTGGCTCCTCGCCCTGCTTCACTGCGGTGCCCTACAGCCTGTTCTCCACAGGGCAGCCAGAGTGGCCCTTTGAGCATGTAAATCCTGGCATGTTCCTCTCCTTTTAAACCCTAGAGACTTTGAATTATTGTCCAGATAACTCCAGGGTCCTCTCCACAGCCTCCAGGCCCTTTGCAATCTGACCCTGGGACACCGTGTGACATCGCCTCCTTTTCCTCTTTGGACTCCAGCCACTCTGGCCTCCTGGCCAGGATTTTCCCATCACAGGTCCTAGAACTTGCTATTTCTTCTGCTTAGATTATTCATTCCCAAACTACCAGCACTGCTTTCTCCTTCACTTCACTGTGGGATATTAGCTCTCTTGGGATATCAGCTCATCAGAAAGGCTCTTCCTGTTTTATCTACAATCCCATGCACCCTGGGATGCATCAATCCCACTGCTAGAGAAACACACCTGTACATGTGCCATATGCACAAGGAGCCCTATTAAAAATGTGCACAGCAGCCCTGTTCATAACAGCAGAAAAAAGAAACAAGTTAAATATTTATCAAAAGTAGAATGAACAAACACATTTGGTCTATTCAAATAATGGAATACTATTCAGCAACGAAAAAGAAATTAAACTCCATATAACAACATAGATGAACCTCAGGAACATATTGTTGCAGGAAAGAAGAAAGTTCCTAAATGTCATACAGTCTGGTTCCATTTATGTAAGGATCAGAGCATGGCATAACAAACAACATATTGCCTACAGGTACAGACACACATGTTAAAATGCTCAAGGAAAGCAAGGAAAAGGTATATACAAACTTGAGGGCAGTGGTCATTTCCAAGGGGAGAAGTAATGTGATGGGTTAGGAAGAAGCACAAAGGGATTTCAAAGTTGATGACAAATTCCATCCCTCCACCCCTTTTTATGCTGGGTGGTTTAAAACTGCTTTATTTTCATAATTAGTTTTGATAAATATTGTTTGGTAACCCCTCAGTATAATAAAAGTAATGAATTAGAGTAGGTTATGCTGTGGAGATCAGTAGAGCTTCCCACCACCCCCATCAGTAGCTTACAGACAAAAGGCTTATTCCTTTCTGCACACAGTAGCCCAGGCTGGGAGTCCAGGCCAGGGATGGCTCTGCTCCACACACTCACCCAGGGATCTGGGAGCCATCTTCAATACGTGACTTCCAAGCTGCCCTGTGTGGCACCAGCAGCCTACGCAGCCAGAACGGGGAAGAGCCCAGAGGAGCACCCACTTCTCCCTTATTTCACTGTGGTCTCTCCTCCAACCTCAGACAGGCTCTGATAGGACAGGCCCAGAAGTGCACATGTCACTCTCTCTGCTGTTCCACTGTGGGAATTATTACAGGCCCACACTGAAGTACACAGGAGCCTGGGAAATGAGGCCTTGTTGCCTGCTTAGGGAGAAGGAAGAGTGCACTTGGGTACACAGCTAGTTGTTTCTACCCCAAACATTTGACAAACATATTTACACTAAAAATCCTGCGTGTATATATGTGTGTGCATGTACACATACACACACATACATGTATGTGTATATATGTATATGAAGAACTAAAAACAGAGACAAAATATCCTTTGGATTCTCTCTAAAGAGTAAGATCATGAGTGACTTTTATTTTTTAATTGTGTTTGCATTTTCTTCAATGAATCCATACTAATGTTAAATATGTCCTCAGGGCCTCAGTTTACCTGAATGCCTGGTAGACGTGATTTGTTTGCCTAAGTAAGTAAATGGTTCCTTTTTGATTTAGTTTTAATGAATATGTATACATCCAAAAACGAAAATGAATTTTGGATTTAACCATTTCAAACAACTGGTTAAATAACATAGAAAAATAAGTTAAAACAAATCAATTTTATCATTGAATCATGACTATTTTGTGCTACTCTGCAAGGTAAGTATTGAAACTACCAATTCCATACTAATGTGAAATTTAATTTAATTAGTATATTTTTATGATGAAGGGATGAAATAATTTTGGAAAGAAAACTCAATTTGGTCATATATATATATCAACTGAATAAAAGAAAAGCAAATTATAATTATATATATGTTCACACACACAGTCATATGCCATATAATGAAATTTTAGTCAACAATGGACAACATATATGACAGTGGTCCCATAAGATTGTAAAAGAACTGAAAAATTCCTATTGCATAGTGACATCGTAGCTGTTGCAATTTCATAGTGCAATGCATTGCCTTTTCTATGTTTAGAGATGTTTAAATACACAAATACTTACCATTATGTTACAGTTGTCTACAGTATTCAGTACAGTAACGTGCTATTCAGGTTGGAAGGAATTTCTGTCATTAAGCAATGCATGACTATATATACACACACACAAACAGTAGGCACTAACTTATGGATGACTTATTCCACAAATGAAATAGTTTTATTGTTGTGTAAGTATATAAACGAATATGTTTACAGTCTGAGAAATTCCATTTTTGGATTTCACACACTCCACAGCTTATAAACAAAGCATAACTTTGAAATATTTACAAAAGTTCCCTATTCTCAGAATGCAATTAATCTAAACAATGCTGCAAATATATGGCCAGACATTTTCACAGCAGCTGAAGAATAGCTAAACTGAATAACTAAAAGCTACGGGAAAGGTAGTGTTCCACTGTACCTCAGGGAAGGCTGCCCGCTTCCTGCCATGGACTCACTGGGCACACCCCGGCAAGGCTCCCAGCACATGCAGGCATCCCGGGTGCCAATGATGTAAAGATGAATAAAGAGCCACGTGTGCTTCTTAAGAGGTCGATACAGCAAGAGGTAAGACAGATGTGGGATGGCTGACAGGCGTGTACAGAGAGCCAGGAGTCTGCACTGGTGCAACACGCCCCGTTATTTGTGAGTGAGAACTGGAGGCTTCCCAGAAGAGGAAGACGAAGGACGATGAGGGGGACAGAACTTATGAAGGCCCAGAGGCTTGCAAAACTGCCATCTGCTCAGTGAATTGCACAGGGCGTCAGGGTTTGAGAGATTTGGGGGCTGAACCAAGAGAAAGGATAAGACCACAAGGTGGCAATAGCAGGCATGAGCTTTACTGAGCAATGTGTTGACAGGTCTGGGTATGGGGAAGGGGACCGTCCTCACAGCAGGAGACTGTCTGGGGACTGTGGCAGCGTGGGGGTGGGGGGGCTGCTACTCAGGAGGGGGGAGTGCAAGACAACTCCCAGGGGAGAGGCAGGTTGAAGACGGGGCTTACATGTGGAGATGGTTAATTTTACATGTCAGCTGGACTGGCCATAGGGTGCCCAGACAGAAGGGAAAATTCACTCTCTGCCTGTCTGCCGTTGAGCTGGCCTTCGGACCCAGACCAGAACCTGCACCGTCAGCTCTTCGGGTTCTCAGCCTGCTACACAGAGGCTGTCTTTAGCTCATTCACACAACTCGACGGCAGCAGGGCTCGGCTGTAGGGTTTTACCAGACAGGACCGGAATGATCTCTCTCAGGTGGATTTTTAGAAAATACAGAATTTGATTTCAAAGTCTCAGATGGCTTTTAAAAAAGAAACTTGGTTTCCAAGAGAAATAAATGAAGGCAGTGGCTGCCTTGTTCTCAGCCACAGCGTCTGCCATCCTCCCTGATGACTGTGCGACACTACTCCTCTACTGCTTCAGTGGAGCTGGGGACCTGCTGGGACAGGACCGCATGCCGCAGAAAGCCAGTTAGCTCGTGACTCCATCCTCCCCTCTCTGAGCCCTGCCACCTTCTTCCAAGCCAGCCTCAAGCTACTGACTGAAATCAGCAACTGCATCAGCTTCATCCACCAAAGTAAGGTCTCCCGGCCTTTAATCTTAAAATGGTGCTTGAAAATTAATCCAAATACTGATTTTCATAAAAATTGAAGAAAGTTAAGTCAACTGTCAAAATGAATTCAGTCCTGAAAATTAAAGCATGGCCTGCTGAGACTGCCAGCAGCCTTCTACGGTAGGACGTACCGGCGACTCTCCACCCAGGCCCTGAGACCTGCACGGCATGTAAGAAAGAAATCTATTCCTTTCAGTTAAATTGTTTCAGTTAAAAATTCCTGAGGCAGCTTTTTAAAACCGAAATCAAACTAAATCCTGAAGACGTGAGAAATAAATCACTTCATGTCTCTTGGACGTTTGCCAACCTGGCCTCTAGGAGGAGTTTAATTCGTCACATCTAAAGAAAGCCTTCTAGCTCTTTCCATACAATTCTGCCAGGAAGTCCACTAGCTCCCCTCCCATAGCATATGTACTCCAGGGTTAGCAGCAGAGCCTGTCGCACGCAAGCCACCAGGGTCAGGCCTCACATCCCGGCCGGGTTCTTCCCCAGGGAGCCAAGGCCGGAGCACGTGACAGAGCTGACCGTGGGTGGTCAACCAGCCCACACGACTGCCAGCGAAAGGCTGCTGGGCCTCCCAGGATAGTTTCTGCTTGTTCAGATTCCATGAAATCCTGTTGGGGCTCTATGTCTACAAAAATAACAAAATCATACTCACACAGGGATCAGGATTGGGGTGAGCACTGCCTACTCCTCTCTCCCCAAGTTGCCTGGTGGAGAAGGCAGAGTGCCCAGGAGAAGCAGGTGAGGGTGATGATAAAGTTGGGTGCAGGTGCAGAACCCACTGTGTTGTGTAAGACTTCAGAGGCTACATCCACCCAAGAGGACTCATCCTCCCAGGAGGCCATGCTCACCAATGACCTGCATCCACCAAGGAGATCGAGTCCATTCAGGAGGACTTACCCTCCCAGGAGACTTCATCTACCTTGGAGGCTGCATCCTCCCATGCAGACACATCCACCACAAAGCCAGCATCCACCAAGGACCTGCATCCACCAAGGACCTGTGTCCACCAACGACCAGCATCCACCACGCAGGCTGTGTCCATCCAAGAGGCCATGTCTACCCAGGAGGCTGTGTCCTCCCAGGAGCTATGTGCATACATTCAACAGAAATTCAGGGGTCGTCTATTCTGATGCTTTAGTACTCATGCACTGAATCGTTCCCCAATAAGATGACTTCAGGACAGATCCAAAGAAATGAGGAAGGGAGTCCTTTGGCTATTTGGAGGGCAGCATTTTTGGTTGTTAGAACAGCAAGGTCAAACCTTGCTGTGGGCCTGTGTGGCTGTAGTGTTTACAGATGAGTGGTGTGGGGCAGCTTGTGCTTGGAGTGTGCAGGGTAGGGTAAGGATGAAAGATTTTATCTTGGAAGAGACAAAACCATTGGCATATTCTTAGCTGCAGAAAGAAATGTTCTGAGATTCTTTCATTAAATTAAAAAACTTTATACTTTTCAAATTTAAATAGATTTAGGGGGTACATGTGGTTTTTTGTTACATGGATGAATTGCATAGTGGAGAAGTCCAGGATTTTAATATACCTGTCACCTGAATAGCGTACATTGTACCCAATAGGTGATTTGTCTTTCTGTGCTTGGCTTGTTTTACTTAATGTAATGACCTCCATTTCCCTCCATGTTGTGCATATGACAGGATTTCATTCCGTTTTATGGCTGGATAATCTGTACATGGAGGAATGAATGCCCAGCTCTGTGCCCAGCTGGGTGAGCTTAGGCAAGTGCCCAAACCCATGTAGCCACGAGCACAGTCAAGATCTGAGTCACGATCATCACATCAGGGTGGCTGCCATATGCCTCCCAGCTAATCCTTCTGGCGTCTGCTGGAGGCTCTAGAAACAGAATCATTCCAGCCTCATTCAGATGTGGCAGGATCCTGTTCCAGGCGGCTGTAGCACCAAGTCCCTGTTTCCTTGCAGGCTGTCAGCAGAGGTCACTGTCAGCATCCTGAGGCCACCCGTGTTCCGTGGCTTGTGGCCCCCTCCTCCACCTTCAAGCCAGCAATGGCCGATGGAGTCCCCTTCACACTTCGGATCTCTTTGACCTTCTTGTTCTCATCTCTCCAAGTCTTCTTGCTTCCTCTTTTGCTTCTCAGGGCCCTTGACATTACCTTGTGCCCACCCAAATAAGCCAGGATAATCTATTTTAAAGTCAGCTAATTTTAAAATTAGCAACCGGATTCCATGTGCAAAGTCCCTTCGCAGCAGTACCCAGAGTGGTGTTTGACTGAATGTCAGGGAACCAGAATCTCAAAGGCGTCTTTGGGATCTTGTCTGTCTCGTCCTCCACATGGCCCTGTGCCTGAGCTCCACGTAAATGGAATCATGCAATAAGGACTCTTCCGTGTCTGGCCTCTTTTGCTCAGAATAAAGTCTCTTAGATGCACCCACGTTGTAGCATGCAATGGTACTTGAGTGTTTTGATTTTTGAGCAGTATTTCATCGTGTGGACACACTATAGCGAGTTTATTCATTCACCTGTTTAGGGGCATTTGTGTGGCTTCCAGATGTTGGCAACGATGAAGAAAGTTCCTATGAACATTCAAGAACAAGTCTTCTTGTGAACATACATTTTCATTTTTCTTCAGTAAATATCCAACAGAACTGCTGGATCAAGGGGAAAACATGTTTTTTAATTTTTTAAGAACTCACCAAACTGTTTCCCAAAGTGGTTTTCTTATTTTGTTTTCCTACCAGTCACTTTTGAGAGTTCCCTTTATTCCAGATCCTTTTAATACTTGGTATTGTCATTATTCTTAATTTCAGCTGTTTTGCTGCACATGCAGTGACATCTCATTGTGGTTCTAATTTTTATTTGCCTGATGACTAATTTGAAAATATTTTCATGTGCTCACTGGTCATTCATGTATCTTTTTTTTTAAAAGTTTTCAGCTCACTTTTTAATTGGGTTATTTGTATTTTTATAATTAAATTGTAGTTATTTATTTATTCTAGATACTCTATCAGATATGTGTTTTATGACTATTATTTCCCAGTTTGTGGCTCACCTATTTAAGTGTCTTGATGAACAGAAATTTTAATTCTAGCGAAATTCAATTAATCATTTGTTTTCCCTTTCGTAGTCCTTTTGTGACCTCTTTAAAACATGTTTGCCAACTCCAGGGTCATGAAGATTTTTCTCTCCATGCTGCCTTCTAGAAGCTTTATAGGTTTTGTTTTTACACTTAGGCCTACAACCTACCTTGAAGTAATCTGTATGTATGATAGCAGGCAGAGGGTCAAGGTTCTTTTTGTTGTTGTTATTAATATACTGTTTTACAAAGTTGTTCCAGCACCTTTTGTTGAAAAGACTTCCCTTTCATTTTATATATATATATATATATATATATATATATATAATTTTTTTTTAACAGAATCTTGCTCTGTTGCCCGGGCTAGAGTGCTGTGGCATGAAGCTCACAGCAACTTCAAACTCCTGGGCTTAAGCAATCCTTCTGCCTCAGCCTCCCGAGTAGCTGGGACTACAGACATGTGCCACCACGTCCGGCTAATTTTTTCTATATATATTTTTAGCTGTCCAGATCATTTCTTTCTATTTTTTAGTAGTGATGGGGTCTTGCTCTTTCTCAGGCTGGTCTCGAACTCCTGACCTCGACCGATCCTCCCACCTCGGCCTCCCAGAGTGCTAGGATTACAGGCGTGAGCCACCGCGCCCGGGCCCCCTTTCCTATTTTCTTGATGACTTTTAAAAACAAAATCAGTTGAGCAACTGGGCCTTCCGGACTCTGTCCTGTTGCAGGGTACACCCTTGTCTATCCTGATGCTAACAGGTCAGTCCTGATCACCGTAGCTCGAAATCAGGCCCCGCAAGTCCCCCAGCTCTCCTCTGCCTCTGCAGCGCTTTTCTCCCCTAGGTCTTTAGGGATTTGATGCAATCCCAGTCCAAGTCAGATTCCAGCAGTCCCTCCGCCCTGCCAGCCCCCCCCCCCTTTTTTTTTTTTTTTTTTTAAAGAATCTAAATGACTTCTATTTTACATTTTGCTCTGGCTGCCCTCTGAAGAACAGAGAAGCAGTGGACAGTCACAGTGCCTGGGCTGTGTGCTCTCCAAGAGAGGCTGGGCTTCTGAACGGGAGCCAGAGGATTTCGTGACGATTGGCCGCAGGTATAAGTTAAAGCAGTGGAGGCTTCCGGGCTTGGAGACAGGAAGGGCCCTGGTGTCAGCCAGAGTGGCTCCCCCTGTTTGACATGTGGACACTCCCTAAGATTTCAGCTGGAAACTGTATGCAGCTGCTTCACAAAAACACTTGCAAATAATGGCTAGAGCAGGATCTTCTTCTAAAATGCATTGAGTCGGTGACTGGCTCATGAATATGGCCTGAGAGAAGTGGGTCAGAGGACAACCTGTGGCTCCCACTCAGGAACCCAGAGGAAGACTCCCAGGGCAGAGTTAGGCGTAAAGCCCGACAAGATGGGCAACTGTGCCCAGGGCCTTGGTGAAGCTGAGCCCCTCACCTCTGCACTCTGGGCTATAGACTGACCGGTGGATGGGACAGCAGGTCTGGCATCAGACTCTGGGTCCGAGTGAGCTATAGCCGCAGCCAGAAGCTTCTGTGAGCAGGTCGTGTGATCAACAGAATGGCCCGGAAAGCCTCTGGGTGCTGCAGTGCGACTGGAAGACATAGTCAAGCCAGGAGAAAGCGGGGCCTTCCACAGTCGCCTGTTTCCTTGCTTTTATATTTGATTTTATTAATAGTTTGCTTTTTGTGGGAGGGATTTGCATTTGGGTGGGAGGTAGAGCTCCCTCTCTCATTTATTCACTTTTTCTTCAATCCATTCATTCTTTCAGTACCTACCATGTGCCAGGTATTGTGCTATTTTACACCTGCCTCCTCCTTCCGTTCTCATGGCAATCCTGCTGCAGTGGGATGAGGATGACGATGTCTGTCTTAGTACTGAAGAAAAACCCAGTAGCTTGCTAAGCTCACACACATAGGGGGAGTGAAGCCGCACCCGGACCCAGCATGTCTAAACGCCAGAGCTCACTCTCTGAACGACAACTTCATGCTGCCTTCTAGAACACAGCTGGCCAACTTGCAGGCTTGGGAAGCAGAGAGGAAAAAGAAATATGGTTCCAATGTCCCAAGAACAAATGCCAGTTTGGACTAGTTTGATGCATATATTAAATTTAGATTTTACATTTTGTGTTTTATATATTTCCCATATTACCTGCCAGTATGGTAGAAAAACACTGAATTCTTAATTTCCACAAACAGCAAATTGTACATAAACACAAAAATTATGTGTGCATTTTTTTTAAATATGTATTTTAAATGTTTTGAATTACAAGCAAAACGCTGAAAACATATCCCATTCCTCTTTCCATCTCGACTAGCAGAGTCTCACCCTGTCCTCACTCAGACACTGCCCCAGAGGGAGCGTGTAGGGAGGCACGGCTGAGACAGACCTATGACACGGAGTGTGCGTGCTCTAAGCATGTGCTGTGTGCATGGGGGTATATGTGGGCTTATATGTGGTGTGGGGTATGGTGTATGTCTATAGTATGTGCACATGTTGCATATGTGTGCATGGAAAATGTATTGTTTCTGTGTGTACACGATGAATATATTTTGTGTGCACATGCATGGTGAAATGTGTTACATTGTGCTTATGTGTGTGCATCATGAATGTGTTGTGTTTGTGTGTATATGTAACAGTGAGTGTGTTATATTGTGTTTGTGTGGGTACATGGTGAATGTGTTATATTGTGTTTGTGAGTGTGCATGGTGAATGTGTTGTGTGTGTGCATGGTGAATGAGTTGTGTGGGGGTATGCATCTGTGATGTGTGTTGTGGGGCATGTGTTGCGAGATATGTTGTTTAGGACAGGTGTGTGGGAGTACACAGGGTGCATGGGTGGCCTGGGTAGATGTGTTGCGTGGTGTGTGGGTGACTGTGTGTGCTGGGTGTGCCCTGCAGGCCTGGGTCCAGCCATCACTCTGGCTCCCTCTGCGGCAGCCACAGACCTCACAGATCCTGAACTGTGAGGATGTGGGGGATCCTCTGGACACACAGCGGTGCACTGGGGACAATGGCCATTCACCCAGTCACAGGGGACTGCTTGCATTTACAGCCAAGCTGCTCTCCTCTGAAATACTGATCTTGGTCCTCTGTGTGAAAGGGATGACTGATTCTCCTTGGTACCACCTGGGCCTGCATCCTACCTGGGCAGAGCTAGGAGCGGTTCCAAATTTGCATTTCCTTTAGCAGCCTGGAAACCAGCCTGGTTCTGAGGGGTTTCCTATTAGAACCATCAGGGGGTGCCTTCACGTTCACCACACCCATCTCTGATCTGCTGGAAACTCAGGCCAGCAATCATGGGACAAACTGATTAAAGCAGAGGACAATCAGTTACTTTTTCAGACTCATTTTCTTAAATGGCTTAATCTATGCCTCAGGCCAAACATGCTGTTGATTCCGTAAGAAACCCCAGTGGCCGCGCTCCCTGGACGTCTCTGCAGTGCTGCAAGGAAGGGTCTGCAGCCTCTGCGCCCGAGCAGGGCCCTCCCTGCTCCCTCTCTGGACACTAGGGAGACTGTGCCACTCTGCATGTGGACAGAGAGTGACAAAGGACAAAGCTCATATTGCAACCATCAAACTACCTCTACCAGGGGCTGGGGAAAGTACTGCCACTGGCACCGCAGCAGTAGGCTGCAGCAGTATCGACATCAGCAGGCCTTTCTGTATACTCTTGGAGCTCAGTTTCCATCCTAGGAGGACATGATTAAGAACAAAGCTCACTTACTTCAACCAAAATGAAACATCTAGATGACCTTTCACCAAAATCCCTGGTTTGAATCCAGTGATCTGCATACAGCCTCACATCCCAGTCATAGTTGCTCCTTGCTTGCAACTTGTGGCCCAGGGCAAATGCAGAATAACCTGTATTTCACATAAACATCTCTTGCTAGATATACAGAGTTGCTGTGAAATTTGCTTTACTATTTTACAATCTTCATGTGCAAAGCCCTGGCAGGTTTACTTTAGCCTCGAGGGACATAGAGACAAAGTGGTGTAGAGCTGGGGCAGGTTTCAGAGGCATCCATTATAAGCACACATGTGAGTGTGCACAGAGGTAGAGAGCTGGAAACATGTTCCATTCCCCGCAACACAGAACACAGAAGTCACTCCTTAGTACTGGCGGTATATGGAGTTATTAAAAATAAATTAGTCAGGAAGTAGATGGCTAACAAAGTTAACTGGATTTTCTAGTATGACTAGTAAAATGTAAACAATGGTAGATAATCTGTGTTCATGGCTTTGAAAACTTCTCTTTATTGCAAGTATCTATTAAATCAGACAATAATGGAATTACACATCCTGTACAAAATTCATCTGTGTAAACTGCAACACTGCAAAGCTACAAAGCTGATGTCAACATCTGTCACATTAACTTTGGAAGTCAGCAGTCCTTTGTTCAATTGGCAAAAACAGAGACCATCTGTACATTAAACAGGTAATATTTACAACCACTCTCTTCTACATGTAGGTTAAGTAATAATATTTTATTTCAAGATTAGTTATATACTGCTGACATTAGTCAGTTTGAGATTCTTTGATAAAAAGTATCATACACAAAACTACTATCTGCTTATTCCAATATTGAAGTGTTTATTAGTGATAATCACAGTAAACAAGGTCAAACTGCTCTTGGGAGTTTTGCTTCTGGCAATGGTGAAGTAGGTTGTTTCAGGTCAATACTGACATTAGAGTAACTAGAAAATATGATAAAATATAAGAAAGAAATCTGTTTGATGACATCAGAGAGTACAAAGGCAGTGAGGAACTTTAAGGCTAAAATCTGGGGCAGAATTGGAGACAAGAGAGGTGAACCCAGCATTTGGAGCCACTTTCTCCATTGGGCACATTGCCAATGACAAAAGCAGTGGCTGAGATGCTGAGCAGAGCTCTCAACAAGTCTTATGGACCTGGGCAGGTAAAAACTGGAATTCAGGATCCCCAAAGAAGAACACACCTTGGTCATCACCCAAGGCTTTCAGCTGGGAACCTGTAGGGCTACACCCTAAGAGTCAGAGTGAACTAAAAATAGAAGAGACACAGCAGAGAATTAAGTTCAGCTTCAAATTACTTAAATACCTGGTTGACTTAAAGTGGTCTTGTATTGCTAGTGCCCCCACCCCAGCTTCCTGAAATAAGCAAACTTAAATTTCTCTGGAAAAAGATAAAATCACCCAGAGCCTAAAATTACATCTTAAAATTTTAATATACAATACCTAAGACCCAATTAAAATTGCTAGGATTATGAAAAATCAAGACAAGATAAAAAATAAAATAAAAACAGAAGACAGAAACAAACAAATAGGGTATATACACAATAGAGTTATAAAACACATACTGTCATACACTGTATAATGATGTTTTGGTCAATGATGAACAACATATGCCACAGTGGTCCCAAAAGATCATAATGGAGCTGAAAAATTCCTATCATTTAGTGACGTCGTAGCTGTCATATTCTGTAGTGCAAAGCATTACCTTTTCTATGTTTAGATATGTTTAGATACACAAATACTTACCATTGTGTTACAATTGCCTACAGTATTCAGTACAGTAACATGCTGTACAGGTTTGTAGCCTAGGAGCTATACCATACAGCCTAGTGGTTGGTAGGCTATACCATCTACGTGTGTGTAAGTACACTCTGTGAAGTTTACACAATGATAAAATCAACTAAAGATGCATTTCTCAGAATGTATCCCCATCATTGAGTGATGGATGACTTAACTTTAAATTAATTGTATCTAATATGTAGAAGTTAAAGAATTTTGGCAGAGACTGGGAAATAGAAAAGTAAGTCAAGTGGAAACCATAGAAATGAAAAATAGACTAACTAAAAATAGGAACTCAATGGATATGTTTAAGAGCTGACTGGGCACCGATGAAAAGAGAATAAATAGACTAAAAGATAGGTCAGAAGAAAGTATTCAGTCTGAAGCAGACATATAGACACGTAGACACACAGGCACACACAGCAGGAGGTAGGGAATGAGATATAAGCAGAAGGCCATAAGCATAAGCACAAGAAAGGAGCATCAGATCCAAAACATGTGTACAGATGCTCCTTAGCCTTCAATGGGGTTATGTCTCCATAAATCCATTGCAAGTCAAAAATGTTATAAGTGGACAATGCATTTAATACCCTGATAAACCTATCATAAAGTAAAAAAAATTATAAGTTGAACCACTGTAACTCAGGGATCATCTATAATTAAGTTCCAGAAAGAAAGAATAGAGCAGATGGGACAGAAAGAATATTTAAAAAGATAATGATTGAGAATTTTCTAAAATTAATGAAAGATATCAAGCCACAGATTCAGAAGTGGTATGAACCCCAAGGATGAGAAATACAAGAAAAACACAAGTGGGCAAATTATAATAAAACTGCCGAAAACCTAAGCTAAAGGAAAGTATTTTAGAAACAGGAAGAGAACAAAAGACACCTTCAGGTGAGCAATAAGATAGACGGCTGACATTTCAATGGAAATAATGAAGGCCAGAAGAAAATGGAATATCTTCAGAGTGCTGATACAATACAGCCAGCCAAGATTCCTGTATCTTACAAAATTAGCCTTCAAAAGGGAAGGGAAAATAAAATATTTCCAGACATTTATCACCAGGTGACCACACTAAAGAAAACACTAAAGAATGTTCTTTAAGTAGAAGGAAATGATCCCAGATTGAAGCTCAGAGATGCAGGAAAGAATAAAGAGCAATGGAGATTTTATATATTTAAATGGGTATTGACCCTGGAGAAAATAACACTGCTCCAACAGAATTTGAAATAGAGTCAAATCATGGCACAACATTATCATGAAAGGCAAGAGGGGATGAATGGGAGTTTAAAGGCACTAAGTTCCTTGAATTGTCCAAAGTACTAATTTAAGGGAAACCTTGTGGTCAAGGAAGTATGTTGTAACCTCTGTAATAATTACTAAAAGAATAGTAAAAGAATGTTAGGTAAGAATCTAAAAGAGGAGAAAATCAATACAATTTTTGATTTATACAAAATAATGCAAGAAAGATGAAAAAAGGAAACAACGAACAGATAGGTCAAACAAAAACCAAATAGTGAGATGTTCAATCTTTAACCAAATATATCAGTTATCACATCCAATGTAGGTAAACTAAATACTCTAATTAAAGACAGATGATCAGACTGGATTTTTTTAAAACCTTAATTATATATTGCTTAGAAGAGTTACATCTTAAATATTCATGCATGAAAAAGTCAGAAGTATGACAAAAGCTGTAAGATCATAACATAATCATTAACATTTTACAACAAACCAAGAAGAATACTATCAGAAGAGTTGCCCTGACTAATTAGGCAGATGACATATAGTGCCAGAAGAAATAAAATTACCCAAATAGCAAATAAAAAGAAAATGATTATGTTCCAGAGGAACTTTGGCACATCTAGTCCTCAAAAGTAAAATGAGGTAACATTGTCATGGATGAAGGACATAAAGTTGCACTTTGTGAAGTATCCACAACTGTCTTCTGTTGAGGCCCTCTTATGTTCCTTCTTGGTGCTGTACATACCTTGTTTCATTTAATCACACCATCACTTTACAGCTGCAGAAACAGAGGCTCAGTAAGTGAAACTACTTGGGTCCAGGGACCCTCGCAGGCTGGAGAGTGGGGATAAGTCGGGCTCAGGATGTTCTAACTGGCTTCAGCAAGCTTCACAGAATCACATCCACTGCCTGATTCCTACGGGCCCCATCACAACTTCCCTCCCCTGCCAGCAGCTGCTTCCACCTTGTTCCCATGTGGCAGCTGGTCTCCAAGGTGACCACAACAATTCCTTTGTGCAGCACCCTCCACATTGTACCAGGGTTGGTCTGTGTGACCCACAGAATACAGCATACAGGATGGGATGTCGCTTCAAGATGATGCTGTGAAATACTACTGTGGCTTCCACCTTGGGTGCCTCTTGATCCCTCTCTGATCACTCTCTCTGGGGGAGGTCAACTCACACCTTAGGAGGATACTCGGTGAGCCAATGATGAGGCAGACATAGTGAGGATCTGAGCTGCTGCCAACCACCAGAGAGGAACAGACGCCTGCCCGCAGCCCTGTGAGTGAGCCGGAAGAAGATCCTCCAGCCCCAGGCGAGTCTCAGATGAGGGCAGCCCCAACACACTGCTACCTCAAGAAAGACCCTGAGCCAGGTCAGCCACGCCTGCATTCCTGGTCCTCAGAAATGGTGTGAGAAAATATATAATTGTTGCTTTAGGCTGCTAAATTTTGGGATGATTTGGTGTGCAGTAATAGATAACTAGAATACCATGATATCAGACTTTGACTTTATAAACATTTCTGATTTTTTTAAAAAAATACAAGAACTGCAATGGAATGACATATAAATGCACTAGCATGGTTGTGTTTAAGCCATTCAAGAATGCTGAAGAGGCTGACAACACTAAATGCTGTCAAAGATTATGGAACAACAGGGACTCTCATACATTGTTATAGTGGTAGTGTAAAACCATAGAAACATAGTTTTAAAAGGTCTAGTGGTTTCTCTAAAACTAAACACACATTTATCTATGATCTAGCTACATCTACCTATGATCCAGATAGTTCACTTATAGGTATTTATCCAAGAAAAACAAAATCACATCTCCATAAGAAGACTTGTATACAAATTTTTGTAGCAGCTTTATTTATAATATTCAGACCTAGAAACCACCCAGATGCTCATCAGATAGTGAATGGATAAGCAAACTGTGATGTAGCCACAGAATAAAACACCATTCAGCAATAAAAAAAATGAACTACAGATGTATGCAACATGCATGGATCTCAGAAACACGTTTGGTGGAAGAACCAGACACAATGCAGAATACACTGTATGATTTTATTTATATGAGGTTATGGAACAAGAAAAACCAATCTAAGATGGCAAAACAATTGGAACAATGGTTGGTGGGGGGTGGGATGAGAAGGGGATGGGTTTTGACTAGGAAAAGGGGTGAGAGAACTCTCTGAAATGATGGTAGTGCTTTATATTTTGATAACAGTTTGGGTCACACAGGTGTGTATATTTTTCAAAATGTATTAATGGTACACCTGAGGCTTATGCATTTCATTGTATGTAAATTTTACCTTAAAAAAGAACCCACAGGCCGGGCGCGGTGGCTCACGCCTGTAATCCTAGCACTTGGGAGGCCGAGGCGGGTGGATCGCTCGAGGTCAGGAGTTCGAGACCAGCCTGAGCAAGAGCGAGACCCCGTCTCTATTAAAAAAAAAAATAGAAAGAAATTATCTGGCCAACTAAAAATATATATAGAGAAAAATTAGCCGGGCATGGTGGCGCATGCCTGTAGTCCCAGCTACTCGGGAGGCTGAGGCAGTAGGATCGCTTAAGCCCAGGAGTTTGAGGTTGCTGTGAGCTAGGCTGACGCCATGGCACTCACTCTAGCAACAAAGCGAGACTCTGTCTCAAAAAAAAAAAAAAAAAAAAAGAACCCACAAACAAATATTGCACTACAGGTAATAATATGCAGGCTGAAATGCTCAAGGGGAAGAAATTTAAGTTACATATCTACAACTTACTTTGAAATACATAAAGATAAGACATATTGATAGAAGAATGGAGAGATGGATAGTTACATATATGTGATAGAGAAAGCAAAGTGTTAATTGTAGAATCTAGGTGGTAGGTACGCAGGGTTTCAGCTTTTCTACATGTTTGAAAAATTCTATCACATACTAGTAGGGAAAAATATAGTGGTGAGATCTAAGTGTATGAAAACTATTTATAACTTGGAGGAGCTAGAAAGCATCTACTTGGACAATTTCTTCATAGACTCACGATATGAATTTTTGTGTTTGTTTCAAGCCAGTTTTGCTGTCTACTTTGGAAAGAGGTCCAGTTCATTAGAGATCATCCATCTGGACATCCCTTCAATATCTACACTGGATATTTGTCCCTCAGACCCTTCAGATGACCCTCTGTAGTGAATGCTGACAATTTTATGCTGCCTTGGCATATATTTTGAATATAAGTTGGACTTTCTCAGGCCAGAAGCAGGGCTCAGTCACCCTCGACAGTTTCCAGCTCTCCATCTCCTCCCAGTTCCTCAAAACGGTTGATCCAGAGACGTGCCTTACAGAACTGCTTCCTGGTGACCACCTCCCTATGGGACAGCTAGATGTGACCTCCTTGGCTGCCCCACTGACCCTCACATCCTGCAAACACTTCCCAGATACACCACAGCGACCACCTCTCACTCATAGCGTGGCCTCCTGGTACTCGCACCTGCTTGCTCTAAAAACCCACCAGGTAGAACTCCCCATAGGAAACCTGCTTGGGTGATGCCCTGGACTCCTATAAAGGCTTCATTCAGCTCACTGGTCCCTCACTCTGCATCCCTCTTGCTCCCCATCCACTGGCTGAGTGCACGTGCCCTACATGTTTCCCCACTCTCCACTGGCCCTGCACGGCATGCTGGCCTTTTCCCTCTGGGACAGGTGAGTCACACACTGCTTCTGCTATTTCACGTGTTTTGTCGTGCTGCCTCCTCTATGTGTCACCTACTCGACACCCTTATACATGGTGAAATGGTTAGTATAGAGAAGCAAATTAACTTATTCATCATTTCACATAGTTCCTTCCCCCCACCCACCCTGTGTGTGTGTGTGTGTGTGTGTGTGTGTGTGCGCGCGCGCGCGCGCGCGTGTGTGGTAAGAGCACCTGAAATTTACTCTCTAAGCAAATTTCCAGTGTACAATGCAGTATTATTAACTATAGTCTTCATGCTGTACATTTTATCAATATAACATTGTTTGGATTACCGTACTTTTATAACGAGTCAATATCTGATATTGTTATCTTTCCAACTTTATTCTAATTTTTTGAAGTTGTTTTGTTTATCCTATGTCCTTGAATTTATATATGAAGTTTAAAGACAGCTTGTCAATTTCTACAGAAAAATCATCCTGGGATTTTGATTAGTATTGCACTGAATTTAAAGATTGATTTGGGGAGAACCGACATCATAACAATATTGACTCTTCTGACCCATGGACATGGTACATTTCACCATTTATTTAGGTCTTCACTCTCTTTCAGCAATTTTTGTAGTTTTAATGTATAGGTATTACATAACTTTATTAGATTTATTCCTATTTTATATTTTTTGATGCTATTGGCAAATGTCTTTTTTAAATTTTCAATTAGGTCTTTTCTGAAATTTCAATTTCCAATTATTCATTACAATTGTAAAAATACAATTGACTTCTGTATATTGACCATGTATCTTACAACACTGCTAAACTCTCTTATTAGTTCCAATAACTGCTTGTAAATGCCACGGGATCTTCTACATAGGTCATCATGTCTTCTTTGAATAGTTTACCTCTTCCTTTTCAATCTGAATCTTTTTTATATTTGCTTGTTTGACTGCACTGGCTAGACCCTCCAGCAAATGTTGGCTAGAAGTGGTCAAAGTTGTGATCTCTGGGGGAAAGCAGTCTTTCTTTCAACAGTAAGTATCATGTTAGCTGTGGGTATTTTGTAAATACTCTACATCAGAATGAGGAAGTTTTCTTCTATTGCTAGTTTTCTGAGAGTTTTTAATCAGGAATGAATGTTGGATTTTACCAGACTCTATTTATTGAGATTTTCATATAGTTTTTGTTTCTCAGTTTGCAAATATGGCAAATTACATTGATTTTTGAATGTTAAACTACTTTTGCATTCTTGTGATAAAATCTACTTGGTCATGATGTAGTATCCTCTTTTTATATTGCTGAATTCAATTTGCTAAAATTTTGTAAAGAGTTTTCACATTGTTCTTCTTAAGGAATAGTTGTCTATAGCCTTTCTTGGTTTTCATATTAAGGTAATGCTGGCCCCACAGAATGAGTTGGGAAGTATAACTCCTCTTCAATTTTCTGGAAGAACTGGTATAATTTTTCTTTATAAGTGTGGTAGAATTTACCAATGAAGCTATGTATGCTTGCAGTTTTCTTTGTGAGAAAGTTGTAAACTACAGCTTAAATTTCTTTAATAAATACAGAGCTGTCCAGGTCATTTAATTTTTCCTTGCATAGGCTTTCGTAGTTTGTACTTTTCAAAGATTTTTCAGATTTCATTTAAGTTGTTGCATTTATTGGCAGAGAATTGCCTATAACATTCCCTTATAATCCTTTTATTATCTGTAGAATATGTACTGAGGTCATCTCTTTCTTGATATTGTTAAATTTGCATCTTCTTTTTCCTCTGATTATCTGGCTAGGGGTTTATCAATTTTATTGATCTCAAAGAATACACTCTTGATTTCACAGACTTTATTATTTTTCTGATTTGTATTTCATTGACTTCTGTTCTGATCTTTATTATTCCATTTCTTCTGTCTACTTTGGGTTTAATTTGCTCTTTTTTTTCTAGTTTTCAAGGTGAAAATTGAGGTCATTGATTTGAAGCCTTACTTGTTTACTAATAAAAGTGTTTAGTGACATAAATTTCCTCATAGATACCACTTGTTTATTTGAATATTTTTTTTCCTGTCCCTTATGTCTATCCTTCAGGAACTCCAATAACACTTGCTTGCATTTTTCTACAGGTCACTGATGATTTTTTTTTAATTAATTTTTTTTAGAGATTGGGTCCTGGTATGCAGCCCAGGCTGGCCTTGAACTCCTAGGCTCAAGTGATCCTCCCACCTCAGCCTTCCATGTAGTTGGGATTGTGTGTGTGCCACTGCACCTGGCTTTCACTGATGCTTTTAAAATTTCTTTAATTCTATTTTTTCTCTGTTTTTAATTTTGGATATTTTCTATTCCTGTCTTCATGTTCACTAATCTTTCTTTTTCTGTAAAATCCAATCTGCTGTTAATCCCATTGAGTTACTGTTTCATCTCAGATATTGTAGTTTTCATATCTGGAAGTTCAATTTGGGCTTTTAAAAATATCTTCAATATCTTTATTAAAATTTCTGAACACATAAAATATAGTTATAATATGTTGGGAAATAGGCTAAGAGATGTGAAAAGATTTCAGGAGTTTTGCAGGGCTTTGCCTTGAAGGAATCTGTGGACACGTTAGTTCACAGAATAGAAGCTGCTTCCAACAAGGGAGGCATTGTCAGAGGACGTTTGCAAAGCAACGTTTCTTTGCTGCCGGCCATCGCCTTGAGGTTTTTTGCAAGGCAGAAGCTCGGTTTGGGTCCTTGGTGGAGAAGCTGATTAAAATGCCTGCCCAGCAGATAACGTGCAGCTGGAACTATCCTAGACTTCAAGGCTATTCCTGCTTCACTCCTGACTACATGTCTCTGTGTTTAGAAGTAGATTAGAGTAGTACATAGACTCAGTGTTCTCATTTTATACATTTTGTCTTTAATTTGTAAGCTTAGCTAGGTCTGTTTCTAACTTAGGGCTTAACATGCTTATCTTAGAAAAATTTTGTAACTGTCTATTCTTGTAGACAGAATTAGGTAAGGTTCCCTGGAAACCTCAACAAATGAACTGTACATGTAATTCTCTAACAAAAGACAACTATTTGCTGTAACAATAAATACCGATCTGGGACTTCATTCGTGGTCTCACAGTTCACAGCAATACTGGAGACCCCCTGACTCCCCCATCATTTAAACTGCACTTTGTCTCCATCTCAATCATTTCTCCATCTATATTATTTCTTTCTGTATTTCCTATTATTTCCATATCCCTTGTGACGATCCTGCCTTGGGGCCTGTTTTGCTGGGAGAGTAGCTAATTCCCGGCAATAATAACTTTTAATGTTCTTGTCTGATGATTCTAACATTTATAGCAGTCCTAGTTTAGCTTTGATTGAATAATTTCTTCTCCTGATGGGTCATACATTCCTGCTACTGTGAATTCCTGGTAACTTTTAATTGGGTTTCAGACTGTGAATTTTACATTGTTTGGTGCTGGCCAAGTTTATATTTTTACAAGTATTCTTGCACTTTGTCCTGGAATGTAGCTACATTTCTTGGAAACAGTTTGATCCTTCTAGGTCTTGCTGTTAAGGTTTGTTAGAGTTGATCAGAGAAGTTTTTATTCTAGGGCTACTTATTCCCCATTGCTGAGGCAAGACCCAAAAGGATATTATATTCAGGCTTTTCCAGTTTGGCTGGTGGGTACAGCTCTGTGTCAGCACGAGGCACTGTTCCCCTTAATCCCCTCACGTGGTTCTCTCCCAGCTGCACAGAGCTTGCTCACACACGCACACATCAGCACACTCTGAGTGGCAGAGGCAAATCAACAATAACGTTATTGCAAGTTTATTCTCCCAGGTTCAGAGGTAGGACAAGATCAAACATTCTCCCACCTAACCAGGGACGTATGCATAACTGATTCTTCTTTTACTCTTTTTTCTCTTCAAACATTCATCTCATTTTACCTAAATGTAGATTTCTTGGGCACTAGCAAGATCCTCACACAAATGTAACCATTTGCCTCCCTGCCCACCCCTGCTCCTTTTTCTTTGTGTGCCCTCCCCACCAGATACCGAGTTCCCACATCCCTCCTGAGAGCACAGGGCACAGATGCTTCTGTGGTTTGCGCTTTTCCCAGGCACATCCTCAAAGTCGGGCTTAATAAACCTCCAGTGATTGAACCTTTGCCTCAGTCACTTATGTTGGGTTGTCAGAGCACAGCTGCCTATAGATTGGGCAGGAAGGACCGTGAGGGCGGGCCCTTTTCTTCTTTCTTCCTGCATCTTCCACACCCAACTCAGTGCTCCATGTGTGCCTGCAGACTGACAACACGAAGGCTTCGCTCAGGTGGGAGCTCTTCAAGATGCAGCAGCCTCCTATTTAAATATTTCAATTTAAAATAGAAAATATTTTATACCTATTTTAGTTTGCACAGCTACTTTTTAATATTAAATGGTGTTTAACTACATAGGACTCAATCTGAGCCACAGGATCAGAGGACCTTCTGCCAGGCCTGTTGTTCCTTCCCTAGTCACCTTGATTCAATGTAGTCCACATTCCTGAGTGCCCACTCGGGGTAGCCCACTCAGTGGGCTAGGGTTCTGGGAGACAGGAAAGGGAGGCTTTACGCACCTGTAGACACTGAGAAAGACTGTGATGTATGTGGTTGGCTTGCCAGAGAGGAAGTGTTTAATTTCAAGCAGCCACCATGGGACAGAATTTTGAGTAAAGCCAATAAAATAGGCCAATGATAACCTGGGGGTTACAACCTTCCCCAACAGAAAGGAAATGATGGAAATAAGATCTACTTAATTGATCAGTGTGACAAAAGGAAACTCACCACAAATGGCCGTAATGGGTGTGTTTGTTTTTGAGAGTATTTAAATACACACATCTATCTAAAGGGAGAACGTGTCTTCCTGAATGGGGCCAGGCCAGAGGAGGTGTCTTAGAAATCTGATCCTGGAGAGTTTTTTTTTTCCATTTTATTGCTATTATGTCTAGTCTAATGACACAGCTCTCCCCAGTGGGGACAGGACAGTAGGAAGACCAGTCGATGGTTTCATTTCAGTATTTTAAGACCCACCAACAAGACAGTCCCACCCCTGGCAAAGGCCATCATGCCACCTACTCATGTGTATTAACTCCTGCTTAGGAGTCACGGTCACCAGACCCCCGTTCTGTTTCCATTCATAGATGTGGGACTTGCCCGTGGCAGTCCGCTAATTGCACAAATGTGAGAAAAAGTCAGAGCAGTGAATGCTGGTGAACCGGCGGCAGTGCTCAAGACTGAGCAGATCTCACTTGGTAAGCATGTGAGTAATTATAAAATAAGGCACAACCAAATATTAATACATGTTACAGTGCGAATTCTGAGTTCCGGGGGATGGCAAAGAATGATTAGTTAATCCTACCTCTTCCAAGAAACTTCTTCCCCCACGTAGCCACGTCTCACTTTCTCGCTTCCCCAAATATTTGCTCGGATCCCATTTTTTAGCAAGGCCTTCCCTGATTTAACATAGCACACACTCACACCCTCTGCCGCCTCCCTGGATTTAGTTTTCTCCATAGCCTTAACTGCTCAAATACTCTGTCTTCTTCCGGTTGTCTGGTTGCTCATTGCTGTACCCCTAGCAGCTGGATCACTCTGTCAAGGGACTAGATGTGCCAGGTGTTGGGGACACACAGCAAACAAAACCTTGTGTGGTCCCTGCCATCCAGGAGCTCGAGATGCATCTTGGAAGAGAAGCCGATTTCAACAGGGAGACGAGTGTGTGCAGGGGAGTGGGTGGTGCCGGCAACAGGCACAGAGGTGGCTGCTGTGTCTGGGGAAAGTGGTGGTGGAAGAATGTAGTGGGTGGTGACGTGCAAGGGATAGAACAGGCCAGATGCTGAAGAGACATGAGTACCAGGTAGAGGAGTTTATTCTGCATCAAAGGATTCTGGGAAAAGAAGTCACCTGACCTGAATTTGTTCGGGAGGGACCCCTTTGGGACCGTGCAAAGGGCTGGCACGAAGAAAGCAGAATAGGCAAGGCTGCCCTTCTGTCTGGAGGCAGATCAGCGCTCACGTTCTCTGTGTCTCCCTGTCAATGACCTTGCCTCTTTACGGGGGTCGTCACCAGCCTCCGTGCTCTTTATTCTCAAAGGCCACCCTCTGCTGTATTGGGATTCCCATTATTGTGGTGTTTTTATTTTTATTTTTTCTAAACTTTCCATTTTGAAATAAATAATAAAAAATATTCCTAAGAAATTACAAAAGTACTACAGAGAGGACCCTACCTTGCACCTAGCTGCTGCCATCACTGAGATTTTCTTTCCCTTTAGACTTCCCCCCTCTCAATTCCCACATTATTTACACCCTCCCAACACACGTCTTTCCGAGGCCTCACAATGAAAATATCTCATTCTCTGAAACACTGGCTTTTAGAGAGATCTTAAACTAAAAAATGTTGATGCCTTAAAGAACTCATCATGCACGTGGAACCGTAGTCCTGTCGCTTGTGAGAACAGAAGGCAGATCCAGCCCCGGATGAGATGAGTAAGCGACGCCACCCCCTCTCCTGCCGAGCGCAGCCGTGACCCCCGGGCAGAGCGCGTGGAGCAGCCGCCGGGCACAGGGCAGAAAACAGCAGCACGCGGGTGGAGGGAGCCCACAGTGCACAGTGCCACCGAACCGCGGGAGAGTCCAACACTTCCTGCCTCCACCGTCCCCAGTGTGAGCTCAGTGCAGCCCAAACCCACAGTGGCCGCGAGCTCCAGGCGAAGTGTGCCAGCTCTGGCTCAAGAAGCAGGAAAGGGTCTCTGATATTCACAGAAAGTATGGAAATCCCTCATTTATCTTTCGCTCTTTTTTTCTAAATTTTTTTCTTCTAATTTTTTTTCTCAGTTCCCTGTGCCCTAGACCTCAAACAATTCTGTGACCCCAGTGGTGGACGGCAGGAAATTAAAACTATCAGGACAGGGAAACTTCTTCTCCAGTAAGAGGGTCTATGGTCCCCAGAGGGTGGGGACAAGCTCAGTGCTTTTTTTCTCTCTCTGGCTTCTGGCTGCTCAGCTCTGACATGGTGCGGGCAAGTGGAGTGCGCCAGAGAGTGGGGTAAATGAACCCCACCTCCCCTAGCTGGCTGGAGGGCCGTACTGGTGGAGCCCAGGTTCCAGAAACGATTGAGAAGGTTACGGTGAGGCAGGAGTTTGGGAGAGCAACTCCTTAAGGTTGTTCATGAACTCCTGGGCTTACCCTTGAGCTCTACAAGCGTGGATCTGACGGTAAAGAGATGACATAGACTTTGAGTATTGAAATATGGGCTACGCTACTGCCAGAGCCCCAGGCTGGCCACCAGGTGGCACACATGAGAGACAGAGCCAAATGGCACTTTTCGGACTTTTGTTGGAACCACAATCCACAGAGGTCGTAGGGATCGTGGAACTTGTGGTGTGAACACAACTGGGGAGATTATCTTCTAAAACAAAAATAACAATACTCACTGTAAGATTTTAACAACAACTGGAATCTCAAAACACAATATTCAAAATGCCTAGGATATAATTCAAATTTACTCAGAATACAAAAACCAAACAAACAAAAAAACAGAGAAATCTCAGCAGCTGCTTTGGGATGAAAGAGATATTAGAATTATTTGACAGAGACTTTAAAGCAGTTTTTACAAGTATTTTCCAACAAGTAAGCAAGGACACTCTTGAAAAATATAGAAAGTCTTGCAAAGAAATGGAAGACATAAAGAAGAACCAAGTAGAAATGTTAGAAATCAGAAAATTCAATAAATAAAATAAAAAACTCACTGGATGGGTTCAATAACAGAATGGAGATGACAGAGAATTAGCAAACTTATAAATAGATCAATAGAAACTAATCTGAACAACAGATAGAAGAAAGGTTGAAAAAGAAAATTAATAGAACCATAGGGACCTGTGAAACAGTAACAAAAGTTCTAACCCTCATGTCATCTGAGTCTCAGAGGAGAGGAGAAAAACATGGAGCAGAGAAACATTGAAAGAAAGGGCTGAAAGGCTGATGTACGACTGGAAGGCAATCGATGCAATCTAGTATTCTAACGGTGTAAAGCAAAACTCTACTCGATCTACATTTAAGAAATTCAACATCTATCCATTACAGAACTCTCAGCAACCTTGGAATAGAAAGAAATTTCCTCCACCTAATAAACAGCATCTACAAAAACCTACAGCCAGCACTCTGCTTAATGGTAAGAAACTGAATGCTTTCCCCTGAGATTAAGAACAAGGTAAGAATGTTCTTTTCCACCATTCCTATTCAACATTTTACTGGAAGTCCTAGTCAGTGAAATAAGTCAAGAAAAATAAAAGGTCATACAGAATGGGAAGGAAGAAATAAAATGGTCTCTATTCGGAGACAACATGATTATCTATGTAGAAAATCCCAAGGAATACACATACACACACACACACATACACACACAGCCCTCCTACAACAAATAATTGAGTTTGGCTTTAGCAAAATTGCAGGATACAAGATCAAGACACAAAAATCAATTATAGGCCGGGCGCGGTGGCTCACGCCTGTAATCTTAGCACTCTGGGAGGCCGAGGCGGGTGGATCGCTCAAGGTCAGGAGTTCGAGACCAGCCTTAGCAAGAGTGAGACCCCCGTCTCTACTAAAAAATAGGAACAAATTATCTGGCCAACTAAAAATATATATAGAAAAAATTAGCTGGGCATGGTGGCGAATGCCTGTAGTCCCAGCTACTCGGGAGGCTGAGGC
>CM052438.1:16459254-16482383 GCA_028533085.1 Varecia variegata
CCATAAAAGAAAAAAACATGAGTTGGACTGTATCAAAATTTAAAATTTGCTCTGCAAAAGTCACTGTTAAGAGAATGAAAAGTCAAGAACAGACTGGGAGAAGATATCTGCAAATCGCATATCTGAGAAAGGATTTGTACTTAGTATATAAAGAACTCTCAAAACTCAAGTATAGGAAAACAACTCAGTGTAGAAATAGGCAAAAAGCTTGAACAGACATTTCACAAAAGAGAATGTATGGATCGAAAATAATAACATAAAAATTTCAACATTATTAGATATTAGGAAAATAAAAATCAAAACATTAAGAAATACCATCACACACCTATCAGAATGGCTAAAATTAAAATTAAAAAAAAAAAAAGAAAGAAATGCCAAGTGCTGGCCAGGATGCGGAGCAGCTGGAACTCTCATACATTGCTGGTAGGAATGCAAAATGGGACAGCACTCTGGAAAACAGGTTGCCAGTTTCTTACAAAGTTAACATACACTTGCCATGTGAACCAATGATCCTGCCCCTTTGAATTTACCCTAAAATAATTAAAACTATGTTCATAAAAACACTATTCTTAAATGTTCACAGAAGTTCTAATCATAACTGCCAAAAATTGCAAATAACTGAAGTGCCCTTCAACAGACGGACAAAAAAACTGTGATGCAGCTACAGAAAGGAATACTACTCAGCAGTGAAAAGGAACAGACTATTGACACACAAGTGGGATGAATCTCAAAATAATTATGCTGAGTAAAAGAAGCTAGTTTCAAAAGATGAGGCTCTATGTGACCCCATTTATGTGACTTTCTTGCAAAGAGACAAAACTAGCAATAGAAAATAGAGTAGCATTTACTAGTGGACAGAGTGGGAAAGGGTCTGACCATAAAAGATAGCAGGACAGAGAATCTGGAGGTGATGAAGGGCTTCTGTGTCCTGATAGTGGTAATAATAACATAAATCTATATATGTGTTAAAATTCGTAGAACTGGACATGAAAGGGTTATTTTTTCTGTCTTTTAATTTGAAAGATAAATTTAAGGAAAAAAAATGACAACTCTCGCTTCCTATTTAGGCTGTCTGGAAACTAATATCAATGTCAGTGCTAGTTACAATGACGGCAACCACAAGTATGATGATCTACTGTTTTTTTGAGCATCTGCTACATGCTGTGCACGTCACCAGGCACTTTATATCACAACTTCTAATATTCACAATCACCTACTAAGGCAGGTTAGGCTCAATTTATAGAAAAAAATCTGAGGTTAAGGGAAGTAAAATAATTTGCCCTCTGTCTCATAGCTGGTGAGTGGCTGAGTCTGGACTCAAACTCAGATCTCACTGCCAACCTACTTCTCCACACTGCTGCCCACTGAAATTAACAAAACATGTGGAAACTGGCAGGGAGACATTAGATAACATGAATAGCAGGAAGTGAGCATTGCATTTTGATTCCCATAGATCACAAAAAGAGGGAGAGAGAGGGAGAGAGAAAAGAAAGAAAGAAAGGAAGAAAGAAAGAAAGAGAGAAAGGAAGAAAGGAAGGAAGGAAGAAAGGAAGGAAGGAAGAAAGAAAAGAAAAACTTTGGTTTTGGATTTATACTCTTCACTCTGTTAAAAAGGAGGAAACCAAAAAATGTGTAACAAGACATGATGTCATACTACGTGGAATGAAGTTTTCATAGGAAATTATCTATCAGTGCAGGGTTGAGAATACTGCATCTCAACTGAGAAGGTCAAAAAAAGGCTACCCAAAAAAAAAAAAAAAAAAAAAAGTATGGGTGTATGTTTTCATCTCAAAAAAAAATTCTCTGAGCATATTTGATTCTAAACCCTGAGTTGGTTTGAAATTCTGGGAGGATGAGGGAAATGTAAAAGCGATGCCATTGCCATTGCCATTTTCTCTTAATCCTCCAAGAGGTGGTTCTTAATTTTCAGTAGGATTCAATAGTCATCTCCACTTATACAGATGTACAATAATTCATATTCTTCCCTAAGTGTCTTAAAGAATCACTGTGACTTACAATGCTTGACAAAGTATTTACTAACACCACATATTGCAGTTTACATGTGTGAAGCAAAGAGTAATCACTAGAAAATTCTCTCCTCACACACATCTGACTGTCTTGAGAAGTTGTAACTGGCTCTTCCCACCTCTCCTCCTGGTACAAGCACCACCAAAAATAAATAAATAAATAAATATATAAATAAATAAAGTAAGTCCATTTTAGAGAAAGGAACTTTAATTTTTAGTCTATTATGATTATATATAAATATACAAAACATCATATATATGGATAGTGCGCATTTTTTCATATAGCAAATGACATCTACTTGACAAGTAGTAAGATGAATGTTGCCTTCTTGCTTGTGAATTATTCCCAACTACTTCCCAACTAGTTGCTGGTTTTTTCACCAAAAACTTTGGCCTAAGGTATCAATATTTTTCTCTCAGCTAAGACAGAGATATGAAACTAAGGTCTCCAATAAAAGTATTTTCTTAAATGTTTTATAATTTCTGCTCCACTAAATATATTTTCTTAAAAAATAAGTATGGATCAATTTTTACTTAATACCTATAAGATTTAACATAAGGCAAAGCCCAATTAGTGCCTTCTGCAATTTTATTGTAGAGAGTTAGGCCATTTATTTCATGCCCAAAATAAAGAATAACAAAAATAATTTCATCACCAACACTTTCTGTGACTTTTGAAAGAACCCAAATACCATCCAAGTACCACTGTTGTCAGGGAACGGAAATCTTGTCTTCTTATCTGGAAGGTGGTTATGCCCCCAAGGATGCTGTGGAGGGACAAGGAGGTGGGCTTACCTTCCAGCAGGTCTCTGGCCAGACCAGGTTCTGCCCCCGTGGACCGAACAAAGTCTGACAGGACTGCGTCCATATCAAGAGTCATATGATCATGTAGAAGTGCTGCCCAACACTCAGCTGAGGTGGGGTTTGGAAGCAGGCTAGAAACCATCCATCTGCAGGGAGGAAGAGGAAAGGCATCTTACCCACCAATGGAAAGAGATGTGACCCAGTGGAGAGAAGGAACTGCTTCCACCTGCTGTTACACATTTTCCAACTGGTTTGGGCCAACTACTTTATTCTTCATGCAAAACATTATGAAAGTCAAACTAAAATATCATCCCTTTCTACATGCCATGTGAGAGAAGAGTACTGTGGTCTGAATGTTTGTATCCCTCCAAATTCACATGTTGATACCTAACCCCCATGTGATAGTATTAGGAGGCGGGGCCTTTGGGAGGTGATTAGATCTTGAGGGTAGATCCCTCATAAATGGGATTAGTGTCCTTATAAAAGACCCCCAGAGAGTTCCCTTCCGCCATGTGAGGACACAGTGAGAAGGTGCCATCTATGAAGCAGGAAATGGGCCCTCATGATTCACCAACTCTGCTGGTGCCTTGATCTCGGACATCCAGCCTTCAGCACTGTGAGAAACACATTCCTGTTGTTCATAAGCCACCCAGTCTATGGTCTTTTGATGTAGCAGCCCAGATAGACTAAGGCAAGGGATTACCACCAATTCTAGTGCTTCTCACCTTATATTCTATCAATTTTAATAACCAATGGGGGAAAATGAATAGATTTAAAAAAAAAATGTCAAACACCTGAGTACACTTAGAGTCACTAGATTTCGAATCCTCTTCTGAGATGTACAGATATGTAACACTTGCACAATGGAATGTGCCTTACCTTCTATATCCCAATTATGCCTTTATCAATGCACCATCCCACCCTCTCAACCCTCACCCCTCACCCGCTGTCAGGAAAGATTCCAGGTTAATCCATAGTTGATTGAAATACCAAACTTGCTGAAGATGGCTACTAAGCTACGTGCCATCTCTCTAAGAGTTGTCATATTCACAGTAACAATCCAACAACCTTCTTAAAGAAGTCAGATTTCCTAAGCAGAATAAATCCCAGTCAGAGGGGTATATTGGACTTCCGGCAGCTTGACCGCAGCTGACTGTAGCAGCCAGTTTCTGGAGAAAAACTACAAGCCAGAGTGACTCACACTGGTGAACTGTGCTGGGCCCCCTGGCAGTATCCAGTCATGGCTGACACACTGCAAGAACAGCCTTCTGTTTATATAGCTAAGGGGTCGGCAAATTATGGCCCATGGGCCACGTAGTGTCCACCACCTGTTTTTGTAAATAAAGTTGTACTGAAACACAGCCACACCCATTCATATTGTCTATGGCTGTTTTTGCACATGGCTGAGTCGAGCAGTTAAAACAGACACGATAAAGCCCACGCAACAGGAAAGGTTTACTTTCTGCACCTTTACAGAAAAAGCTTTCTGACCCCAGTATAGATGATGGAAAATTTTTTACTCGCAAGCATGTAATTAATTTTACACACTGTGGGGAGAGTTTGAATCCCATGCTATTAATGACTGTCCTTTGTTCCTTCTTTGGAGATAACCATGGATGGGCATTGCTCAGTGGGGTGGGTTCTGCGGCAGTTGCTTGTGCTTTAGAGCTGGGCACACCAGGCTAATTTGGGCCCAGCTCTGTCCCCAGCTGTCTGTGACACAGTGCTTCACCCCTCTGAGCCCTCCTGTGCCTCTGTAAGAAAGGAGGACGCAGGACATCTAACGTGCAAGATCAAGAGGACCCAGGGGCTCGGGCAGCGAGGTCTGTAACCTCGGGGACATTCACTGTGATTATCCCATCTTGCACACACAGTTCCTACTTGGGCGTAATTTTTGGTTGGTGTGGCTAGAAAGTAAGAAAATTATTTGACCTGATGTATGTGGTACCAATTAGGAAATTGCCTTCTTCCTTCTCTCCATGCACCAGCACCGCGGCCGGGAGAGTCTCTCCTTTTGTCACTGCCACCTGGGGAATGAATCAGAGAACAGGAGCATGTTACTGTCCTTACCGTCGGACTGAGGCTGAAGGCTTTGCTTCTTGTCACAGGAGACTGCAACTGGGTCGGGGCCCACTGCCCAAGGCATGTCCCCTGCTGTCCTAGGCCCCCCAGCCCCCTGCCTGCCAGCTGGCCACATCTCCCACGCAGGGGGCCTACAAGGGTGTCTCAGCTTTCCTCATGTTAGCAAGCGGTTGTATTTCAAGTAAGTATCACTTCACAGTTACAGAGCTGTTTGCAACTTTATGAGTAAATACCATATCAATACATTGAATCTTAGCTATTGTGGTAAAATATACACAGCATGAAATTTACAATTTTAACCATTTTTAAGTGTGTGGTTCAGTGGCATTAAGCACATTCACACTGTTGTGCGACCACCATGACCATCCATCTCCAGAGCTTTTTCATCTTCCCCAATTTGAAACTCTGCACCCATTAAACACTAACTCCCCGTTCTCCCCTCCCCCAACCCCTGGCACCCACATTCTGCTTTCTGTCTCTATGATTTTGATGGCTCTAGGGACCTCGTATAAGTGGAACCACACAGTATTTGTCCTTTTGTGACTGACTCATTTCACTCAGCATGATGTCCTCAGGGTCCATGCAACAGCAGCACGTGTCCGAATCTCCTTCCTTTTTAAGGCTGAATAATATTTCAGTACAGACCCCATTTTCTTGATCCACCCATCCGTCTTTGGACGCTCAGGTTGCTCCATCTCTTGGCTGCTGTGAATGATGCAGTCTCAGCAGCTTTGTACTTACACCAGGTTGCCGTGCTGTGAACCTGACAAGCTTTCACCAGTGTGGGGGTGAAGATTCGTGCCCCTGTCTCCTCTGTATCTTGTTTTTCATGCAGATAGCAATTGAAGGGTGGGCTTAAAATGAATGTTTTATGTAGGAAAAGCCAACTGTGCATCTCCACTTCAAGATATATAGCTTAAACCTAACACCGCCCCTGCCCCCTCAGCCATCCTTGCCTGCTGCCCAGGCTCAAGTACCCCTACTGTGAATGATAACACATAAAAGAGGGTCAGGCATACTTTAATCTCGCCCTGCCTGGTGTGGAAACCCACCCTGGGAGGGGCTCAGACATATGGGCTCCATCAGTGAAATGAACGGGACACAGGACTCAGATGCCAACATTTCTCTTTCTTGGAGTCGGCTTTGGTTCATCCCTTGCCAACTGCCATTGTGACCGCAGGCAAGTGTGGTGAACTTGGGGACACAGGTTTCTGTGGATGTCACATTATAAAACACATCTTCCAGGGCATTTTCATGGTTCAGAGGAAAATGAAGAGAGCCCAGTGCCTTCCAGTGCGGGAGGCAAGAGTCCTGGGAAGTTCGGCTCTGCAGAGCATTCATGTACATAAAGCATGTTATCACTGTCAAAGCTGGGTCATATATATTACTTTATTTAACTCCCACAACACAAGCCAGAGGTGAAGATGGGTCTGAGAGTAATTCTGGCTGTGACAAAGCAATTTCTACAGGAAATTCAAACTAAAAGCATTGGATGAGGAGGGGAGGGGCTTCTTACTGAGGAATAAGACAGGCCTGGCCTGACAGTGACAGACGGGCCTGCGTGAAAATCATTTTGCACTGCTGCAGGGCCACGCCACCCTTAGTATTTCCCTCAGTGAAGCCGATACTCTCAAATGCCCAGTGTTGTGCCTTCCTGGCATCTGGGGGAAGCTCCAGTGGCAATAGCAGGCAGCACCAGAACCCACCACTTGGACCTGGGGCTCGGAGGAGGCTTACATGTGATAACTGTGCCCTTCCACTTGTCCAGCAGGTGCTCTGGGTGGAGTGAGGCACACCTTTCAATCCAGGGGCCACGGCTGGGCCCAGTGCAGCTCTCAGAGCACAGGTGGACACCAGATGGTTTAACTACCATGGAAAAGTGAGATGCTAAAATTTGTAAATGGCATCTTAATGCCCCAATTGCTATACTCGTAAGCTTAGATTTTTAGCCTGACAAGGAAAGCACAGAATTAAGCCATGGTATATATTAATATTTTAAAAATACTTTTCCAATAAAAAATTTAAATATGTGTAAGTGTAGACAGAAGAGGATAATTATTGCCAATGTACCTCTCACTCAGGTAGAATCATCATCTCTTGGCCAACCTTGTTTCCTCTCTGTCTCCAACCACTCCCCCCTCCCATATTATTTTGAAACAAATCCCAGAAAACATATTATGTCATCCAGAAATATTTCAATATGTCTCTAAAAGACTCTTTAAAATATAACCACATTACCATTGTCACATCCAAAAATTAACAATAATTCTTTAATACAATTAATATCCAGATGGTGTGAAAATTTCCAATGATTTCAAATGTTATAAATTTGTATATTTTTAGTTTTTCAGTTCATTTGAACCAGAATTCAAATAAAATATACTCATTGCAGTTGGTTGGTATGTCCCTTTTAATCTGTAGGTTTTGCCTCCATCTTTTTTTTCTTTCTGCTTGTGGAAAAACCTGATCATTTTTCTTGTAGAGTTTTCCGCCATCTGGCTTTTATGGATTGTTCCTGTGGTGCCATGTCACATGTTCTTCTGCCCTCTGTATCTCCTGTAAATTAGCGCTTGGATTTAAGACTTGGTCAGACTCAGGTTCAATTTGGGGCAAATTTTGGTGCTGTCTTCTTTCATTAGGTGGTGCCAAGGGTCCAGATGTCTCTGCTGGTGACGGTGGCAGCCACTGACCTAGACCCTGCAACACACAAGGGGTCGCACATGCGGACTGTCTAATTCTGCTACTCCTTCTTCATTTGTTAGCTGGAATACTTACATCAGGGCAAACTTCCACTAATCTACTATTTGGCCACCCTGTAGTAGACTTCAAATAGAAAAGGCAAGATAAATGCTTTATTTATAACTTTTCAATTCATCATTTTACTTGGATGAGTTGGTTCGCAAGCTTCCTCCAATGGCAATCAACTCATTTTTTTCTTTTTTCGAAATACCATCTTGCACTCACGGATTTGAAGGTATTTGACACATTTCAATTCATCCAAGATAGACGCAGTTATCACCTTTATTGATGCTCAAATTGTCCTCATTTTGGCCAGTGAGAGCCCCTTCAAGTGCTCCTGAGCCCTGAATCGAGTTGCTTTGACTCTGGCGTAACTGACCGTTTCTTTTTTATCAGGTGTGACAAGAAGTTTCATTTGTACATTTACTGCTTCAGATCTGGAACCCAACAGTTCTCCAAGGAACCATGAGTCTTTTTTAGCAAGAATGGTTTTTGAAGACCACAATTTGGGTGCTTGGTGTACCCACTGCAAGCGGGTTAGTAATTGTTTTATAGGACTTTTTGGTGAGCAGAGCTAAGAAATATGTTTGTTTTAAGGCAAAATATATCTTGAGTTCATTCTAATATTTCCAATTCAAATTGAAGACTTCAGAGTTTTTACTTAACTTCATCCCTATTTTTACACATGAACTTCCTCCTCACTCCTCCATCCTAGTTCTTAACTACATCAGGAATGATAGCATATCACACACTTACTCATTCAATTCATCCTACCAAAATCAATGCTATGTATTTCTGCATGTAAATTTATTATCTGCTGCTGTTTTACTAAATTCTTACTGTTTGCAATAATCTTCCATAGTTTTTTTGTTTGTTTTCTAGATATACAATCAAATCAAATGCAAATAGATTGTGTTAATTCTTAATTTTCACTTCTTCAGCCTCTTTTTTCTCTTGCCTGATTGCACTGATTAATGCATTCAATATAATATTAAATATTATTAGAGGTAATGGTCATCTTTGCTTTGGTTGTTTTCACATTGAGTAAGATACTGGCTATTGGCTTTTGGATTACACACATACACACACACACAAGTTTTAAAAGGTATCCATAAACCTCTTCCACTGAGTGGTTTTATCATGGATAGATGTTGACTTTCATACTATTTTTCTCTTAAAATCTATTAATATGACTCATTCTATAAATGGACTTCCTAATATTGCACTTCACTCATAGTTGTGGAATAAATCTCCTTTAATTATTCATTAGTGCTTCTTTTTATGTGCTTTTTGATCCAGTTTACTAATTTTCATTTAAAATTCTTACATTAATATCAATGAACTGGATTGATTTATGGTTTTTATTTTTATGCACAATCTTTGTTGGGATTTATAGTCAGTATTATATACATAAAACAAACTGAAAGTTTTGCTTTCTTTCCAATGCTCTGGATTAACCTAAGCTGCACTGGGGTCATCTGATATTTGAAGGTTTGGTAAATTTCCACTATGAATCAATCTGATCCTGGTGCTTCTTTGGAGGGGTAGCTTTTTTACAACTTTTCCTATTTTTTTCTCCTATGGAAATTGCTCTGTTTAGACTTTTTATCTCTATACGGTTTAATTTTGTCATGTTATATCTTCCTAGATATTTACCCATTTTATCGTGGTTTTGAAATTTATTTGAATGGAGTTAAACAACAAAAGAGATTCTTCCCATGGGACTCAATCCTCTGTCTCAATGAGGAAAATAAATGGTACTGACTTGCTGAGTGCCCACGATAACACTGACTGTGCTAAGTGCTTTATGAGTGACTTAACTCACTCATTCAGACAGCTCCACAGGGAAAGTGGCTTTGTTCCATTTTACTAAAGCCCAGTGGCAGAGTAACGATTCCCACATAGACCCACTTTGATCCAAATGCCACCATTCTTCCATCACACAACACTGTCCCTTTACAATGGAACAGGGTGTCTTCAAAACTTTTCAGGTCAAAACATCTGGTGCCTTTTGAAATATATTATGTGCATAGACGTATGTTCAGAAGCAAAACATTTCCTCAGTTAACACTCAACTGCACCTTTTCATGATTTCCTCCCAATATGAAAAGATGGAAGAAGAGTCTTTCCTAAAATTTACATCTTTGGGAATAATAGTGAGTGTAGGATCTACTGAGGTTTTCTCCTGTGTGCATTGAAATGATACACTGATCAATGATGTACTGAATTCTTTAGGGGTTCTTAATATGAGAGCAGGTGTATAGCTGTTGTCAGAATCATGGGCTCATGATCCCCAAAGAGTTACAGACTGTTCTTTTCATGCCACTTCTTGCTTTTAACTCACATAAAGACTACAGATACATTCATCAGTTTTCAACAGGGTTATGTACTGATAAACTTATGATAAGTTGAAAATACAGTAAGTTGAAAATGCATTTAATATCCCAATAAACCCATCGTAAAGTTGAAAAATTGTAAGTCAAACCATCCTAAGTTGGGGACCATGTGTAGACAATTCCTAAAGAATTCATAAGGATTAATAATCACTAGTTTTAAAGATAGGACTTGAATGTAGAAGTGAACTTTGTAAGGCCACAAAAAATGGTGATCCTTGTTCTGACTTGTAGAGAAATGCAACCTTGCGACTGTGTAATATGTCCACACCCAGAAATGATCACCTTTCAAGGGAACCTCAATGTCAGAGACATTATCTCATCCTTGGAAATCTGCAGTGGAGCTTCCTGCACAATTCTAAGCCTCCAGCACTGGAATGCTTGCAAAACTCCCTTGCTTTGAAAGATTTATGTTTCTATTCTCCAGCCTCACAAATCTAGCTGTCACACTGGCATAAAATATGTGTCTGAATCAGACCAATGTGCCATCCATCAACAAGGGTTTAAAAAAATCCAAACAACTCACTAATCAGGTTTATACTTCTATTGACTCCAATCATTTTATTCAGTTCTTCTCTATGAGGAAAAAAATAGCATAATGGATTAGGCTCTCTTCACAACCACCGCTCTCCGCTGTCATTTTGGGGTAAGAGGGGTGTCTTGAGCAGTGAGCTGCCACCCTGACCTCCCCACCTCCTTCCCTGTCTCTGCGAGGGCTGCTCTGGAGGGCGGGGTTCATAGTTGATTTGTCTTAACATCATCCCAGGCTGGAATACACCAGATAAAAAATATGCTGAGTGAATGAACAAAATTAACATGAAAACACTAAACCCGACTTCCTACACCACTGCGATGGGTAGACACGAAAAGAACCATAATTCAACTCAGATTGGAACCAGTGCTCCAATATTGTTCACAAGCAAATCCATTAGAATAGGAGAAAGCAACGGCTCCCTGTTCCTGGTACGATGAAGAAGATGAGTTTTTGGGTTGATTTGGAGAGTGTTTCCAGGCTGGGTGAACAGCATGGGCAGAGGTGCAGAGCACAGACAGCCTGTCTGTCCAGGAGAGCTGTGGGCCTGAGACTGGGCTGAAGGCTGGTGCCTGTCATGGCGGTGGCCTGGGACAGGAGATGAACAGTATTATGAGGCCAGTGGGAAGCCACTGGGAGTTTCTGAAGACATGTGCTTCAGGAAAACAAGCAACGATGTAAAAACTTGGTAACAGGATAACACATGCATCCAGAGCATGGAAAGAAATGGGAAGGTGCTCACTCAGTCTCTTAGGTGTTGCTCACCCTAACGCCCCTTCGCCTATTATGGATAGAATCTTGGTGCAACAAGGAGAATAGAGACCCTGTATTTCAGAGAAGACAGACAACATTCCTAGCATGTGGGGATGAGTCATAATTGGTGAAAGCCAGTCACTGCTAATCTCATTCCCCTTGACCTGGGATTCACCAATCTGGATTGACCAAGCTGGGCGATTCAGTCTACCTGACAGGAACAGAGGTCAACTGGGTCGGGTTTATGGGAAAGCATTTGCTTACCTGATGGAAAGGGACAGGCTTAACTGAAATATTGATAGCCCTTTCCCATGCTGCCTTTCCCTTTTCTTTATGCCTTAAGCAAGGGAATAATATCTGCAAGTCCACCCACCATTGTAGGACTATGAAGTGTAAACCAAGAAGACAAAATCCTACAAAAGTTGGGTGCGTAGAAAATCCATCCCTGAATGTGTCACGGAACATCTGCACCAGCCCTAGACAGCCCACGCCTGGACTTCTTATCTTTCTCACAAAAACACTCCTATTTGTTCAAGCCAATTAAGTCGAATGTTTGGGTACTTGCAGCTGGACGTACTTCTAATTAACAGATGAACACAGAATGAGCTGGATGTCAAAACCAGAAAAGAGGCAACAGAAAAAAGAAAATCAAAGGCAAATGTCATTTATAAACATAGACGTAAAACTTAAAATGAAAGATTAGCGAATGAATCCAAACTGTTGTAAAAGATATAAAAAGACAAAGAAGGGCCCTGAGGAGCTTCTGAGGCCACTCGGGGCCTTGAGAATGGAGGATGTTTAGGCGGAAGGAGGCCAGTCCCTGGGGCTGTCTGCAGATACCATAACCACCCCTGAAATGCCACATTGCAGGCTCACCTGAGGGAGAAGCAAATTCCCCTCTTGTTAAATCCTCCATGATGTCTCCTCTCTGATACTAACAGCCAAACGAGATTCTCATGCCAACATACTATTAATATATTCACAAGTTTGAGGAGGAAAACCATATGATCATCTCAAAAGATGCCAAAAAGCCCACATTCATTCATTACACCAACTCGAAATGAACCAGGCATGGAAGAAAAAACATTTTTTATTTTTTACTCATTAAAGGATATTGATCCTCAACTTACAGAAATGATCAGACCTAATAATGAAAATATTAGAAACACTTCCATTCAAGTTCAGAACAAACTTACAACTAAGTATTAGAACAAACGAGAACATTTTAAGTGGCTGGAACAAGATCAACATCCAAAAATCAATACTTTTTCTACATACTAACATTAGCCAATTAAGCATTTAAAAAACAACAAAAACATCCATCATTTCACAATAGTCAACACCAAAAAAAAAAAAAAATCTTGTAAGTTAAATAGGGAAAACTCAACAAAAATGAAAGAAATCTTTATTTTTTTCTTTTGCAGAAAATAATAAATCTTTATCGAGAACTTAAATAAATGGATGGGAGGACTATATTTTTACGATAGTTCCTTAAAAATTTCTCTCTAATATTTATAATAAATTGAATACAAACACCATAGAATTTTTCATGGAAGTTGAGGAACAGTTTCTAAAACTTGGAAAAATAAATAAGCAAGAAATTCCAAGACAATTCTGAGGAAGCACAAAGTGGATGCAGAAGTTTGTCCTGTCACACATCACACATCACACACAAAAGTAGATGAGTAAAGCCGTGTGGTACAGGGGCAGACAGAGGAGAACAGGAAAGGCAGGTGTGTGTGTGTGTGTGTGTGTGTGTGTGTGTGAGAGAGAGAGAGAGAGAGAGAGAGAGAATTTGGTATATAATTGTGGCAGATGCCCTTAATTTCTTATCTACTACCCATCCTCCTTCCTCTTCATCAATAGATATTTGCTCTTTCTCATGGACGCAACATGCTCAGCCCCGTGTAATGAGTCACCATTGGTCTAAGTGAATCCAGACAATTCTGATCTCTGCGTGACCCATTTTTCTTGCAGCTAAAAGTATCCATGTGGCCAGTTCTTCCCACTTCATGAGCCTCCAAAATGCAGCCTGCTAGCCTACTTTTGGGAAACATTTTGCTTTCCTAATAAAAGGGGCTTGTGTAGAATCCTCCCGCTTTTCCCCACCTGGAAGTGATGTGATGTGAGAAGCTGTACGGTCTGTGCCCATGAGGGACATGTGAAAAGAATGTCAAAGATGCTGCCCTGACCTCCCTGAGCAGCCAGCACTGCTCCAGACCCCGTGCTATGAAAACAAACATCTTCAATGAGGCTGAAAGCATAGCTGACAGGATGATACACATGGGGACCCCAAATCTGTGGGACCCCTGGGGAAAGAGCCATATTATAAAACAAGTTGGAAATCCACTCAGAAAAAATAAAGCCAGGTGCCCTACTCCATATCAGTGACCACCAAATCCACAGGCATTCAATACACACAGACAAGAAATAAAACTGTGAGTGTGCAGAGAAGAGCTCAGGTGAACGTGTCCATGACCTCGAGGCAGGGAAGCGTACTGGAGACCCTGCCTGACGTTGGCCTTGGCCCTTACGTTTCTAGATCACATTTCCTGGCCCATGGTCCCATGCAGCTCCATGTGGCCACGTGACTTTAGTTCCACGTCAATGGAATGTGCCCTGGAAGGGATGTGGGCCATTTCCTGGCCCCAACCTCCCACTGGGTCCCCACCTCTCTCTTATGTCTCACTTGTGAGTTCATTATAGGGCATCTCTGACCCCAGGGGACAGTGGAGCCACTGGATGGAGGAAACTTGAGTCCTTATGTGGTCTTGTGAAGCTGGGCTCTCCTGCTGACCACGTTAGTCTGATGCATGGCAGAAAATAAAGCCACTTTGTGTTAAAGCACCAAGATTTTGGGGGGGATGTTTGTTTCAGGATTTAGTTGACCGTAACAGAGAAAACCTTCTTAAGAGCTGAGAAGCAAAAGCTTATCAAAGAAAAATTTGGTAAAATTGAAAATAGCAAAAAACAAAGATAAACAAACTTCTAAATGAGAAAAAAATACCATAAACATTTCAAAGTTATAAACTTTGTCTTTACAAATTTATAAACAAAGTTATAAATTTCAAAGTCATAACAGAATAGGAGATTTTTGGAAAATATATGATAAACAAGAGATTGGCATTCAGAATACATAATGGACACTCCCAAATAAATAAGATAAAGGCATATAATCTGACAAAAAAATCAGCATTTCATATGCATGTGCCATTTACAGGAAACTCGAATGACCAGTCAACAAATGAAAAGAGAATCAACCTTAGCGATAATGAGGCAAATACAAATGAAACTACAAGATGACCGTTAGCCACACCTGCCCACATTCCTGCACATCAGATTGACAAAAAAAAAAAAAAAAAAAGCCTCAAAAGATCAAGTCCTGGTGAGGTAAAATAGGCAGTTTTTTCTTTTTCTCTTTTTCTTTTACTGTCCTTACCATAGTGATGGAATGAAATAGGTAGTTTTTAACCCTGCTAGTCGGGGTTATATCAGGCTAGTGGTGAGGTCAGCTAAGGGCATTGTTTTCAGTATCTATTTTTTTTTATGTGCATATCCTATAACTCTGCGATTCTGCCACTCAGTATCTTCCCAGGAGACAACCCAGTTCATGCGCACAAAGAAGCACATCTAAGGATGTTCCCTGCAGCACAGTAGAAATACCAGAAAACGATCGTTTGTCCACAGGAGAACGGCTACATCTAACACATGAACTACACTGTAGTGTCAATGTGGAAATTCCCCTAACACTGAGAATATTCACATGTTGCAGTGAACAATACTATAAGGAAACAATACTAAAAGGAAACAGATCTCATATTTAGAAAAAAACAGAAGACACACTGGCTGTGGCCACTTCATGGCCTTCCGAGTTCTTGCCCCGTGCTCACACAGTAAACCATATTTCAAGCATAATTTTCCACTGAAGCTATTTAAATAAGATAAACAAGAAAAGATGAGGGTGTGAGCTACAGTATGCAAGCAGATATGAACAGAGAAGAGCACAAAGGTTCCTTCCGGTCGGCAGGCTGTGTGATGGGGGCTGGAGGACTGAGGAGGCTGTGCAGGAACCTTGGAGAGAGGGAGGGCAGCTCTGAGGTGTGGCTAAGCCATTCTCTTCAAGTGTGGTCTTTGGGAAGTCACTAAACCCTGTGAATCTACTTTCCTATCTATACATGGGGAAGATAGTGCATCTCTCTTAGAATTTTGTTAAGCTTAAATAAAAATATTATATCTGTCTATCTGCCTGCCTACCTAACAGCTATCTATCTTCAATCTATATTCTATCTCTTCCTTTCTCATTCCACTTACTTACCTGCCCACAAAGCTATCTTTCTTTCCCTTTTTCTGTCTGGCTGTCTATCTGATTATACATTGTCTGTCTGTCCACCTAATTACCTATCATCTATCTATCGTTCACCTATTTATCATCTGTCATTTATATGTCTATCCATCATTTACCTATCCATCATCTATCATCCATCCATCTACCTACCTATTATCTATCATCTACCCATCTGTTTTTCTCACTGTCAGTCTGCCTTCCTTCCTTCCAGATTTTCTGTCTGTATCTCTCTATCTCTCTATTTGTAGTGTGTCTGTCTTACTACTACCTAGGTAGATGTCTAACTATCCATGTTTCTGTCTTTCTGCCATCCTGTCATTTCTATCTGTCTCCATCTGTCTATCCACCCACCCATGTGTTTCTGTGTGTCTACTATCAGCATGTCTATGTGTCTCTGTGCTATCTATCTGTTTGACTATCTGTCCCTCTACCCTAGTAATTCTCTATTTTTCTATCTGTCCATCTGTGGGTCTCTATGTCTGTCTATTCATCTTCCAACCTATCTTATTCATTCGTATATGTATTTATATGCCCACAAATACATCCATCTGACTGTCTGCTTTTTACCCATCTACCCATAACCTGTCTGAATGTCTATCTCCCTCTTTTCTTTCCCCCCCTGTACCTTTCTTTCTGTCTGTCTGTCTCACTGCCTAATGACTGTCTATCTCTCTGTCAGTCTAACTTCTGTCTATCAACTGATTTACCTGTCGCAGCCCCATCATGGTGCCTGACACAGTGTGGAGCCTCAACGACTGCTAGTTTGTTTCCTCCCTGTTCATTTCCTTTCACTTCCTCATTGCTCCCTTCCTATAACCTACAGCAATTAACTGAACCCTGGCTCTGTGTTATGTCTGGGGACACAACCTCAAATCAGGCATGGTCTCTGCCTTCTAAGAGCATTCAGGCTGGTGGTCTAAAAAACCAAGTTAAAGCAGCAGTTTCATCACACGGTGCTTAGTGCTATGAGAGAGACAAGACTGGGCAGAAACACAGGGGAAGGGCACCCTCCCTAGACTGGAGTGGAGGCGACAGTGGGAGAGGCTCTGAAGAAGTGACAGCTCATCTGCAAACCACAGGAGCACCAGGGATTTTGCAAAGAAGTTGAGGGCTGGGCTCCGTGTGATTTGGGGAGGGGTAGGGACAGTGAATGCAGAGTCAGAAAACAGAGGGAACAGGGCAAGTACAGACCTGGAGAACAGCAGAGTAAGGACACAATCCAGAAGTTAAACTGTAGGAAAATTGACAAAATTCAGAAAAAAGAGACCAGAGATGACCTAAATAAATGGAGAGATGTACTGTTTTCACAGACTGTAAGATATACTAAATTTAAGATGTCATCTATATTCATATTGATCCATAAATTCAACGCAATTCCAGAAGGATTCTTTGAAGACACAGACAAGCTGATTCTAAAATTTGTATGGAAAGCTAAAGGAATTAGATTAGCCAAAATAAATTGAAAAAGAAGAATTAGAGGACTCACACTACCAGATTTTAAGATGCATTATAAACTTTCTGTTGGTCAAGACAATATTGGTGAAAGGATGGACACATATATCAATGGAGCAGAAATGGACAACTGATTGTGCCAAAGGCACAAAGGCAAAATCCATGGAGAAAGGACAGACTTTTCAAAAATGGTGCTGGAAAAAATGGACATTCATATGTAAAATAAAATATAATAAAATAAAATAACTTCAACCTATATCTTACACTACATATAAGAATTAACTTTAAATGGATCATAGACCATGTGTACATGTGTGTTTAGGTGTCTATGTGTGAGCATGTGCATGTGTGTGCTTGTGTGTGTGCATTGTGTCCATGTGAGTTTGTGCATTTGTTCAAGTGGGTGTGTGTTTGTGAGCTTCTGTATGTCAGTGTGCATGTGGTTAATGTTGCATGTGGGTGAATATATGTGCATGTTTGTGCCTATGTGTGTGTATGTGCATGTCTGCATAACTCTGTGTGCGTGAGAGAGAGAAGGGGAGGGTGTCTAAGGGACATTTGGATAGAAGTTCCAGTGAGCTGGATGTTTATACTTGAAAGTTTCCAGCCTACTTACAGTAAGTGGAACCAAGGGAGCAGATTCAATAGCTCTTTTCCATTAAAAAAATTTAAATTTCATAAGCACAGGAGAATTCCAGCTGTTGGGCTTTTTAATAGGCTCATATTAGTTGAATATTTACAAGTCAGTGACTGGTGAAATTTAGTGTTTCATCTAAGTGTCTATCTTTCCAAATAGAACAAACCAGTTTGCCCAGATAAACAAAAAAATGAATAAAAAGGAAAAAGACATCCATATACATCCATCACCCCAGATGGCTTTGAACATTTTAAATAGACAACACTGATATAGATGGATTTTTAAGGACCAACCCAGGTTTCTATAATACTCTGGGAACTTTATGACCTAATAACTTAACATACTAATTGTTTCCTTCTTTGGTCCCTTGGGTTCTCACTTTTAGTCACTAGAAACACTTAAATATAAATCCACATAGACGTTCCAAAAATCCTGGGGACAACTTACATCTAGTCCCGGTTCTCACTGCCCCATCTTTAAAATCAGGATTGCAGTTCCTATTTTAATATGCTCATGGTGGTCATTACATAGCACACTGTCCAGCACATAGTGAATACAGACAGGTTAGGTATTATTATTGTTATTATTTATGTATTTATTAATAATTACAAACATATTCTTAAACAAATAACCTTATAAACCTAGTAAAACCCTCTGGAGTTCCATTTCTTCAGATAGCCTTTTGGTAACTTTCATATCATATCAAAAGAACTTGTAAGTTTTAAAAGGTTGGTTCTATATTAAAACTGATGACTATGAAGTCCAAGTTTACTGGATCAGCTGTTTGAATAAAAAAAAATTGCATTTTTCAGCATAAAATGTATCTGTCCCCACTCCCCTGAGAAAAGAATGGTAAAACCAATTTCACTCGAACATTAAGCATTGGCTCAAGACCAAAGACTAAGCCTTGTAGCCCGGAGGAAATAGTCACAGCAAGTTAGCAGCAGTTGTTTTCAACAAGGAAAACTCCTTTGCTACTGGCCAAGGATGGGGCACTTCTTTCTGAACTGTATGTTGTCCCCACAAATAAAGTGCCTCTGATTTCAAGTCTCTCTTATCAATGGCCAAGGATGCAATCAAAGCTGCAGAAAAGGGGAACCCAAATGGAACAGGAATCAAGGAAGGAAGATTAATTAAATAAAGAATGGGGAGAGGGGAGGAGAGAGGGAGGAGAAGGAAGAAGGGAGAAGGAGAAGAAGATGAAAGAGGGCTCTGTCGAGAAGGACGTATCCAAGTATAATCAATACTATAAATGTCATGGTGCTGTATTAGCTATCCATTGCTACAAAACAAAATACTCCTAATTTAGGGATGTAAAATGACATATATTTATAATCTCACAGTTTCCGTGGGGTGGGAATCAGAGTGCAGCTTAGCTCAGAGTCTCTCACAAGATTGCAATCAAAATGTTAGCTGAGGCTGCAGTCTTGTCTGGAGGCTCAACTGGGGCAGAGTCCTCTTCCAAGCTCCCTCATGTATGTGATCACTGGCAGAATTATTTTTGATGGCTGTTGAACTAAGAGCCTCCATTCCTTGCCACTCTGCCCTTTCCACAGGTGAGATCACAAGGTGACAGTTGCTTCATCAGAGCAGCCATATGCAAAGAGTCTGGGAGAGTCAGGAAGAGGGAAGTCGCGGTCTTTGTAGCCTGATCTTGGAAGTGACACCCATCACTTCTGCTGCATTCAGTTTATTAGGAGCAAGTCACTGTGTCCAGTCCACACCCAAGGGCAGTGGACAGCATGAGGATGGGATGTCAGGGGGCAAAAATGGGAACCAGGTCAGAAACTGCCTACCACAGATGCCCTCACAGTATCTACACCAGAGCTCAAGTTCATCCTTCAGGCCAAAAAGCAGCCCCTTAAGATGGTGCTACATGATCACTGCTAATTTGTCAGCCATGTTCTTTTTTTTTTTTTTTTTTTTTTGAGACAGAGTCTCACTCTGTTGCCCGGGCTAGAGTCAGTGCCGTGGCACAAGCCTAGCTCACAGCAACCTCAAACTCCTGGGCTTAAGCGATCCTACTGCCTCAGCCTCCCGGGTAGCTGGGACTACAGGCATGCACCATCATGCCCGGCTAATTTTTTCTATATATATTTTAGTTGGTCAGATAATTTATTTCTATTTTTAGTAGAGACGGGGGTCTCGCTTTTGCTCAGGCTGGTCTTGAACTCCTGACTTGAGCGATCCACCCGCCTCGGCCTCCCAGAGTGCTAGGATTACAGGCATGAGCCACCACGCCCGGTCTTGTCAGCCATGTTCTTTTAGCTAATTGTTACAGAAAAAGTTATCCCAAACTGGCAGAGGGATGGAGCTAGGCCTGAGCAGGGAGAGTCCAGGGCAGTGGTCACCAACTAAGTCCTGGACATCCCTAAGGAAAAACATCCAGTTTTTCAAGGGGACATGAGCACAGGAAACTTTTAAATAATCAACTTCCAAATTCTCAAATTCCATATAAAATCTGTCCTAAAATTCACGTGTTGGGAAGATGCCTACCCTGCAGGTTCCTCTTTCCCACATGTGTCCTGCTGCAGGTGGGAAAGCCCCCAGCACCACGCAAAGGGACAAATCAGCGATTCCTCATACCCGGTCTCTCCAGGAGTCCCTCTGTCGTCCATCTCATTAACAGACACTTTTCTGTTATATTTCATTTTTTTTAAGTAATAATGTTGCTTTGATCAACTATGTACTAATAATAAACCATAAATGATAATCCATAAGAAATGTCTTATCATATATGTGTATTAATATAGGTCTGTATAAAGACACACGCATATATATGCAAGGAAATATGATGGAATGGTTAGTAATGACTTTGAAGCAGAAAATTATAATAAAGTTCTGTGGGGGATATGGAAGAGAAATACGCATTCAGGGAGAAAACAAAAGAGTGTAAAATTTCAAGGTGAAGGAAGGACTTGGCCATGTATTTTGAATGAAATAAAGGTGAATATTTATATTCTACTATGTCTATTTTTAAAAAGTGATAGACCTATGCTATTTTAAAGTGTCATTATTTACAATATGCTAAAAATGATATCTTTGCATCCATTTACATTTATGATGTACAGCGTTAGATGTCCACTTAGACGTGGGAACACAGGATTCCCAGATTAGCTGAGGGACAGCAGTGAGTCATGTGGGGACCTATCCTTTGAATATCAGAAGAAAATTCTGCAGCACAGTCGGCTGCTCCTGCAGTCCCTGGAGCTCTCCTGGGCCCTGGGGAAGAGCCCTCTGGTCAGGATGGCAAGGCCAGGAGAGGGCCCGAGAGCTGAGGAAGGACGGCACGGCATGAGCTAACCTGCCAGGTCACCCAGCTAGGTGGCAAGATGTGGCCAAGGGCACAGTGCTGTGGGCTCAAAGGAGTCTGAAGCGCCCGACAGAATGTTGGCACGTGGGAAATCCTCAGCAGACACAATGGGCTCTTAATTCTGGATGCCCTGACACAAGAAAACCACAAAAAGCAGACCCAAAATACTGACTCACTGCTCCCTGGTCCTGTTCCTGGGGGCACAACCTGACCCAGTGCAAAATGACCCCAAAGCAGCGCTGTGCTGCAACCTCACAGCAGAGCTGCTCATCCTAATAACTGAGGCAGAGGGGTGGGGGAGGGGAGGGAGGGGAGCCCTAGCTCCTCCCACATATGAGACTTCTGTTACCACTGAGGCTTCTAGTGTTCTCCGCAGGTGCTGCTGCCCTGAGCAGCTCTCATGCCCTCCCCGAGCCCTGTAAGGTGGGCACTCCCATCCCATCCACGTTTTGGGGCCGAGGACACTCAGGCACAGAGATCCACTTACGCCCACATTTAGCCCCACAGCCAGGCCCTGGAGTGTCCAGGAGCTGAGCCGCAGCAGTCTCTCAGCAGAAGCTGCTTCCGCGCATCTTGGGCAGCCTGCCAGGCGGGGAGTGTCGGTGGGAGACTCAGCCTACGTCCCTGTCCTCGTCCTCCAGGAGAAAGCTCAGGAGAGGACTCGGCTACAGCTGCCTCTGCCCACGGAAGGCTGGATTTAAAGATATTTTCATTTAAAATACTAGTTAAAGGAAAATGTCACAGAACTCCAATGAACGGCCCCTGTGTGCCTCACCCTCTGCCCCTGACAACTGTGGACCCCTGGAGGGCCAGGAAAGGGGTCCCCTGTGTGGATCCCCAGTACCTGTGATGCTAAACGCATGAACAGAAGAGTGTGGACAAGGGAGGCTGAACTCATAGCCACACCCTTGGACACTCTCCGTCCAGAACCACAGGGACACACTGTCCCAAAACCACACCAGGAAGCTGACCCCACTGGGCAGATGGGAAACTGAGGCTCCATGAGGCCCAGGGATGCACCATGGCCACCCACCTAGAAAGCAGGGGGTGAGCACCTGCACCAGGACCCCAGAACCACAAAGAGCACAGGCTAGTGCTGCACACAGGCTGAAGGACAAGCCTGTGCCCACCAGCACTGTCCCCCACCACTGCCTCACAGTGTGGCACCAGTGAGCACAGCCCGATTCCCCGGGCAGACCTTGGGCCCCCTGGCTCCCGACCCTTCTCAAGGCCTGGGCGTGCCACCAGCCCTGGTGCAGCCCGAGTGGGAGCAGCTGGAGGATGGGGCTGCCACAGGCCAGGGGAAGGGAATGGGAACAGGGAGATGCAGGGCCGGGCCCAGGGTGGCGAAAAGGGGGCCCTCTCTCCCTGGTGTGGCCCGGGACCTGCAAGCCTCCTGGGAGGGGGCTTCTCTGCAGGGGGCTTAGCCTTGGCTTCAAGCCGCCTCCCTCCGGCTCTCCAGCACCCAGGCTGGGAGTGTGGTGCTCATTCAAGACCAGGTAACTCAGGTTTCCAAGTGGTCAGAAATTCCACAGGATGCACTTTGGGAGACTGGAAAAAGGAATTCTTGATATTTCCATCCACATATTCAAATGAAACCCAAGTGATCTCCTCAGTGTTGATGCAGAACCAGAGATTTGATTTTTAACTGCACTTTACGCATCCCATTAACTATTATGTCGTGTTTGCACCTGGGAAGACAGAAAAGGCACAGTGCCATCCTGGAGGAGCAAACCCAGGGGACAAGGAGACAAGAAGAGCATCTCTGGCACATGGACGACTGAGAAGAAGGAGCCAGAAGGAGGTGGTGAGACTTCAGGGAGGCTTGGGGCTGGAGCCAACCACAGGCGTCATCGCCAGCTCTGCAGAGACCACCCTTTGTCCTGGCTGACCACAGGCCGGCTGTGTTGGCATCACCCCAGAAGGCAGGGGAACAGGTGACCCCCTCGGGGCCATCCCCCCAGCTCAGCCTGACAAGAAGCAAACAGGAAGCATGCTGGCTGCGGGTGCACACCTCTGACGGTCATTCTGTGCAAACACCAGCCCTGATCT
>CM052438.1:16482883-16550774 GCA_028533085.1 Varecia variegata
CCAGAGGAAGTATTTTTAAGATACTAACATGTTCTCCCAAGGAAAAAATTTTTTTCACGACTCAGTCTAATGCACGTTCGTGTATAGCTTCTAAACTAACTTGTATTTTCAAATGCTGTTTTCTTGGTAACATTTTGAAAACATTCTCAAGGAAGATTCATTCTGTGGCAATAGAGTGCAAATAACACCGTATGAACTTGATCTAAACAGAAAGACATCTGGTAATCTCCAAATAAAAAGTCCAGTGGGTTATTGGTAACAGAAGGGCAAAACTGCCGGCAGCCCAGGAGGTCCCGGCACCGTGGGGGGCAGCTAGGGGTGAGCGGGAGGATGAGAAGGAACCAGACGGATGGTGCAGTGCACCTGTCAGGACCTTGTTCACTGACGGACGTTTCCTGTCCTGGCAATTTCACTTCTCCATGCAACCTTCCAACTGCAGGGACTTAACGCTGTGACTACTCACTCAGATCACGGACAGCCTCTGCTCTGTCACTAAGGTCTATTAGTATTTTTGCCAAAGGTCTTATAGAAGACCTCAGGTGTAAAGCAGCATCCAGCTGGCTCTCCGTCCATCCCTCCTGTGTCTGATAATAATTAACAGCTAATGCCTAGTGAGGGCCAGCCCCAGGCTCCACCCTGCGCCAGATGCCTCATGCAATGGTCACTCGGAGTCTCTTAGCTTTAATGATAAAGACACTGAGGGTTGGCCAGGTGAAGTATTTGCTCCGGGTCATTCGGGTGGTGTGTGACAGAGATGAGATTCATATCTAGATGGCCTAATTTCTTGACTGCCTCAATATATACTCCCTTGTGTGATAATCTCACAACAATAGAAAACATGAAAAATGAAGGACAATGTGACAGGAAAGAAAGTCTGAGGTCCTGATTAACTGATGCGTTAAAAATCATAATACAACCATCAAGGGATGCTAAGACCACTGGATGAACATTAGTCAGGGATGAGAATATTTACAGGATTTCAAAGTTCGCCCCACCAATTACTTATTAATTACAAGGAATTTTAAAAGGTGACTTTGTAAAGGAAGCACTGGCAGAAACCACCTTAGCCCAGTGAACAAAGTTATCATCACCAATAACAGGTCAAACGAATTGGTGTGCCCACCACTGAGCTATGAAGAAGAATGGACAGAATGTTTATCTGAATCTACGTATGAAGAAACAATCAGATAAGTCCAGATTATGAGACATTCTACAAAACGAGTGGCTTAGAGTCTTCAAAAACATCACCATGAAAGATAAAAACAAAAGCAGGGTTTGGTTTATTTAGGTTGAAGGAGACATAACCAAATTTAGGGCACAATACTTAATTGAATGCCAGACAGGGGAAAACAGCCAAGATGAATATTTTGGGGACAACCAGGGGTATCTGAATAGGAACAATATATTGGACAATATTATCAATGTTAAATTTCACAGTGATAATGGTATTGTAGTTTTGTAGAAGACAGCTGTGTACTTAGGAGATGACATCAGAATGTGTCATGATGTTTGAAACTTTCAAATACTTCAGACAAAAAAACTCCAAACACATACAGAACACACACTAATACGTATTAAAATCCCTGTGTGTGTGTGTGTGTGTGTGTGTGTGTAAATGATCAGTAAATCTGGGTGAAGAATTATGAGTATTCACTGTTCTATTCTTTCAACTTTTCAGTAGATTTGAAGTTTTTCAAATAAAAAGTAGGTAAAAAAGTAAATAAAACATGTTTGTTCCAAGAGTCCCAAGGCAAAAGAAGAACTATGCTATGTTGTCAACTACATAAAAATTATATTTTTGGACAAGAACTAAGATGAAACATTAAAAATGAAAATAATTAGTATGTTAAGATGATGGGACTATTTTTCTTTTGTTTATATTACTTTATTTATTTATTTATTTTTTTGAGACAGAGTCCCACTCTGTTGCCTGGGCTAGAGTGCCGTGGTGTCAGTCTAGCTCACAGCAACCTCAAACTCCTGGGCTCAAGCAATCCTGCTGCCTCAGCCTCCCGAGTAGCTGAGACTACAGGCATGCACCACCATGCTTGGCTAATTTTTTCTATATATATTTTTAGTTGTCCGGTTAATTTCTTTCTATTTTTTAGTAGAGATGGGAGTCTCGCTCTTGCTCAGGCTGGTCTCGAACTCCTGACCTCGAGTAATCCTCCCACCTGGGCCTCCCAGAGTGCTAGGATTACAGGCATGAGCCACCACACCGGGTCTGTTTATATTACTTTAAAAACCAAACACTGTTGCAACAGACAGCAATAGAGAAAGTAAATTTTGCACAAGTTTAAATCAAGTCACTTGTCAATTAGTACAGTCATGTTCTTTTTAAGAATAATGTCTATTATTCTAACCTCGAATTCTAATATGAAATACATTTCATGATTCTTCCTCAATGGACTAGGTAGATACCACGAATTTATCCAGGATTTAGACCTGATTTCCAGGTAATCAGCTCCAAGAATCACTACCAGCTCTGTCATTAGAGGTGCTGATGGCACTTGCCCCTCCAGCCATGTCACTAGGACCCCACGAACACAGGACTTACTTTTCAGACACCTGGTTCTCTGCAGGTGCACGGCAGTCAGGCATGCAGGTCAGCGCCGTACCGTCCCTGCTGGAAATGGCCCATTGTTGCCTCAGTGGAAGGTGTGTGACCACAGCCCCTGAGAACTCTGGAAAAGAGAACAAGAGTAAAAGAGAATGCTCACACTTCATGAAAAGTGAGAATTTAAAATTCAACTTTTAAGAATTAATTTTTTTATACCTTAAAAATTAAATATTAATATTTCAAAGTTAAAAATGATTTTAAATATTCCATATGCACTTGAAATTGTCTGGATGGCGAATCCGGCACTGCTGAGTCCTATTCCTAACATATAACCCCGCTCTTCAGTTCTTAAATGAATGCCGGCATCGGGAGATAGACAAGGATAAAGGGGCAGGATCTTCTCTGTGCTGACTCAAGAGAAGTGACACGGAGCTCAGAACCACTAGAAGCTGACGTTCGGGGGGTAGACTGTGCTTCTTAGAGGGGCTTGAGAACCAACCCTGACTTCTGAGATTCTTGGAGAGAAGTTCTGGTGTTGTTGTCCTCGGGGAGCTGCAAAGTTGGGGGCTGTTCATGACTGTTCATGACTGCACAGTGGAGCCCTCTGCACCCAGCCCAGACCGCGTGTGGTCCTCGAGGGATCCCAGAGGTCAGGGGATTCCTATATACCTTTTTAGGTCATTTTATTTCAGTTGTGTCTCATCTAATACCTATAGATAAAATTTAATCTTCTACTCAGTTGCTGAGTATCTGTCTTTTAACTGGGGAATTGAACTTATTTCCTTTTTTGTTTGTTTTTTGGCAGGGGATGGGAATAGGGTAGGGGATGACTAGTATATTTGGAATTTTCCCTGTTATTTTGTGTTTTCTACTTCTCAAGTTTTCTTGTTGCTGTTTTTTTTTTCTTTGCTGTCTTTAACTTAATTGATTGTTCTTATTTTTCCTCTAATATTTTTAGAAGTTATGTATATTTTCTTCTAATAGTTTCCTTAAATTTATAACACACATATATATTCATTTTTTTCTATCAAAATTGAGAATTAAGCAATAAATCAATATATATAACCTCCAGTTTCCACACAGGATAAGGCCCTTAGTTCAATCTAATTCCCTGCTCTTCCTGTGCTACCTGCTTTATTTTGTTGAAATCATTTAAAATGTTAATTAGAAATTGCTTTTAATTTCCATGTTTCTACCTTCTTAGGAATCATTTCTTAATTGCTGTAAGCATGGCCATATTATTAATAATTATAACATGAGACTGCGCTTTAGTGTTTGCTACTTGATCATGGGTAATTTACATATCTCTTGTTTCTTTTTTATTAAATTAATTCTTTATTTTACTAGAAGGAATCCTTAAATAGTTATTTCAAAATGGTTTTGTAGGCAATAAATTTTCTTAGTTCTTGAACAGAAATAGGAAGAGACTAAATCAAAAGGATGAGTATCAATAGCCATAACAGTCTTCAAAAAGAACAAAGTTGGAGGTCTCGTATCTACTGATTTCAAAACATACTACAAAGCTATGGTAGTTAGAGCAATGTGGTATAGGTATAAAGACAGACCTATAGTCTACTGAGATACAATAGGGATCCCAGAAACAAATCCTCACATACAAGATTAAATGGTTTTCCACAAGGATACCAAGATCATTTAATAGGGGAAGGACAGTCTTTCAACAAATGGTGCTTGGAAGACTGAATATCCACATGCAAAAGAATGAAGTGGACCCCTACGTTATGCCATATACAAAAATTAACTCAAAATGGATCAAGAATCTCAGAGGTAAAACTATAAAACTCTTAGAAGAAAATATTAGGGAAAAGCTTCATGATATTGTATTTGGCAATTATTTCTTGGGAATGATAACAAAAGAACAGGCAACAAAAAATAGATAAATTGGACTTCATCAAAATTTAAAACTTTTGTGCATCAAAGGACACTACAGATAGAGTGAAAAGGCAACCAAAAGAATGGGAGAGAATATTAGCAAATCATATATCTGATAATATCCATAATATATAAAGAATTCCTACAACTTAACAAGAAGAAGACAAACAACCCAATTAAATAATAAGCATCAACACTGCAGGATCTAAAACCACAACATTAATGGAAAGAAGCAAATCACAGAAGAACACATACAACCCATTTATCTAAAGTGAAAATAATGGGAAAATCCAAGTGGTGTTTTGTTTAGCAATATAAACATAGGTGGTTTGTACAGTGGTGACCTCCGTGGGTGGGAAAGGCTAGTGTCAGAGAGGGGCAGGCACATTGATGACTTGGGAGGACAGTCACGTTCTTAACCTGTGCAACGGATGCATGGCTGTTTATTTTATTCTTAAACAGTTCACATAGTTTTTCAATGCATGTTTTATTGTATGCTATAGATAGTTTACAATAAAAAAAGAGGGTGAAAGAAAACAGTTGCATATGTAACAAAAAAATCCTAAAAGGCACTTATGGAAAAGCCTAATAAGTACAGAAATTATTTGAAAAACCTATAAAACTTCACTAAAAATATAAATGAAAACAGAATAAATGAAGAACCAGATAATATTCCTGGATAGGTAATGGAGAAGCAGATGATATTCCTGGACAGGTGGATAATATTTCAATGTCAATGGTTCCCTAATTAAACTTTAAAATCAATAGAATCTCAGCAAATTTCCAGCAAGCTGAAAAAGACATTTCTGAATTCCTAGGGAAGCAATGTCAAGCCGATGTTAAGGGGAAGAGGACTAGTTGTACCAAATTTTAAAAAGGGTAGAGTTGCTTAGGGAATGAACCTGTCAGTATAAAACACCTGGAGCTACTGGACCAAGGACAGTTTTATCTCTCAACACATCCTTTGGCCCTGAAGACAGAAGAGGAAGTAACTGGATTCCAGAATAGGTCCAGAGGCAGACATGCCAGAGGACAGCCTAAGCCTGGCCCTCGCACCAGCTGGCATGGGGCCGTGAAGCCCACACATGGCATGGAGGTGAGGATGACAGGGATGCAACAAAACAGGAACCTTGCCAGCTAGCAGCCCATGATGGGACTGATACATTTTGGGCTCAAGCCAGGGAAACCTCTGCAAAGAGGTGACTATGCCTGTGGCAACGGGTGGGTAAAAAGTATCCCATGAGAACTCTGCAGCATCAGGGGCTGTTTCTCACCCCAGGATCAGCACCCAACTTTATGTCAGCAGGTGGCATAGAAACCCTGGCCAGGGTTATAAAACTATAGACCAATATCCCTCATGAATATAGATGCAAAAATCCTTAACAAAATATTAGCTAACAGAATTCAGCAATATATAGAAGTAACTACACATCATTACTAAGTGGAGTTTATTTTAGAAATGCAAGGCTGGTTCAATCTTTGACAATTAGTAAATGTACACCAACATATTAACAGACTAAAAAGAAAAGTCACCTGATCATATCAATTGAAGCAGAAAAAAATTGAAAAAATTCAACACCCCTTCTTGATAAAAATTCTCAGATAAATAAGAATAAAACAGAATTTTCTCAACTTAATAAAGAGCACCTACAAAAAACCTCCAGGTAATATTATACTTAATGGTGAAAGACAGAATGCTTCCAAAGATTGGGAATGATGCAAGGATGTCTGCTCTCAAGACCCTTATTCAATGTCGTGCTGGATATTCTTGCCAGTGCAGTAAGGTAAGAGAAGGTAATAAATGGCATACAGATTAGAATAAAAGGAAGAAAAAACTGTTGCTATTTGTAAATGACAAGAGGTGCCATGTAGAAAATCTTAAGGAAACCATAAAAAATGTTAGAACTAATAACAGTACAGCAAGGTACTCAAACTGTATAAAAGTAATTCATGTAACCAAAAATATTTGTACCCCTGTAATATTCTGAAATTAAAAAAAATAAAATAAAACAAGAAGTGTCAAAAGTAAAGAAAATCCAACTTCTGTCATTAAAAAAAAAAAAGAAATTAATGCTCTCAGGCCCTTGCTAGACCTACGGAATTAGACCTGCATTTTAACCATATCTCCAGAGATTCACATGCACACTGAAGTTTGAGAATCACTGCTCTCTAATGAATAATAATCTCTGGCTCACAAAGCTGATGTGAGGATTAGCAGAACACTCTTTCCCTTCCATCACAGCTGACCTAGTGTCAGGAGATTATTTCCCTCTGCCCTTTCCTGGCACTGGCCAAGAGATGGAAGCAACTCTTCACACAGCATCCGGCCCACAGGATGGAGAAGCTGGATGCCCTGTGACTTGAGACCCATTTATAACATTCTAGTTTCCTGCAGCTGTAGAAACTCTCATGAAGTTACCGGTTAAGTGACAGCTTTTGCTTCCCACTCAAACAGCTGTTTTCTGTTTGCTTCTTTGCCCATATCTTTCAGTCTAAATTCACCATCCCACTTTTGTCAGTACTGAATTTCATCTTGTTGGATGGAGCACACTGTGACTCCTGCCCAGGAGAAGCTATCTGGACTCCTTTTAGCCTCACTTGGCTGCCTGAACCTCCAGGCGGAATCTGACACTCACCGCTCTGTGCACTCCCAGGATGGGACCCACACCCCAGGCATCTCCCTATGTTAAGGAGCATCCCTATCTCGTTCCCCTGCTGTCTTTTCACTGGGAAGTTCCTGGAGATCAGGAACTGACACATGCATGTTTGCAACCCCAAGACTTAGCACTAAATAAAACCTAACCAAATAAATGCCATTTGATCTGGAGGCCACAAAAGTTCTCTCTCCAATAGCAGGTGTCAAGGAACCTTGGCCTCCCTGTCAGCTGCCTATTTTTGTAAATAAAGTTTTATTGGCATATGCACGCCCATTCATTTACATGTTGTCTACTGGTGCTTCCATGCATGGCTGAGTTGACTAGTTGTAACAGAGACCATAGAGCCTGCAGAGGCTGAAATATTTACTATCTGATCCTTTATAAAACTTTGCCAACCCTTTTCCTATAGCATTTGTAAATGGCTAGACAGGAAGGAAGAAATAGCCTCACAGTAATCTACTAGAGACCCCTTTCTAGACTTAACTAAAGGACTAAGAGATAAATGTGCTCTTTGGTTGTGATCACTGACAACAGTGAATCCTATCCCAGAAACTGACATTTAGGCCATAATTTTCCATCTTTACCAGAGGACTGTCACGAGGACTTTACAAGAGCAGAATGTCATAGCTTGAAGGGAACTTAGAAATGACTTAAATCCAACAAATGGAAAACCTGAACTCAGAAGTGAAGCGACTTCCCAAAAATTAACAGCAGGTAAGTGACAGTTTTAGGGATTTGAACCCAATTTTTCTGATTCCAAGTGCATTTTTTTTACAACACTATGTTACCTCTTTAATCAAATGCACTGCAAAAATTCAGATGTATAATGTGCCTGGTGTTCCCTACAAAAACTCTATCCAGATAGAAAATGAAGTCAGACCCTACGCAGACTTCCAGCCAACACCACTTCACGTCGTGACTGTTCACAGAGGCACTCCTTTCTTCTGGATATCTGTCCCAGAATATTTTGTAATGTTGACATTACTGCCACGATTTGCAGAACCAAATTTCTCTTCTTCCTCTTAAAACTCCTAAAAATTGTTTAATGAAAATTCTTGAGCTACTATCAAAGAAAAGTCCCCTGGGTATGTTGGCGATTTTATGTCTTAATTTTGACACCTATCTGTAATCAGTGCTTGGTCCCTGAAGTATCTCTGTCTACTCCATCTTCTGTTCATCCATACATACGGTATAGGGAAAAAAACAACTTTCTTCCCAGTTCACACTAAGTAATGCTAACAACTTATTAAACTTTGTTCTCCCACCGGGTTCTATGTATGAGCACAAGGTGGCGCTTACCATATGCTACCCAGTTGTCTCATCCTGAGAGTTGCTACCACAGTTTGCCACGCGTCTTGGATGTCAAATTTTTATTCACAATATTATGGAATATATTTTCTACTTTTGAAATATAATCTTGAAGAATTGTGACTTTTGTTGAAAAATTATAAATTCTAAATAAATGATAGCACATACATCAACTGGAATATAGACAGACACTGAAATTGCAGTTTTAAAGTTTTATGTGTTTTGGGGAAATACTTAGGAAATGAAAAAATTCAAGAGAAAACCATATATATGGAATAACCTCAAGAATGTAAAACTTCACATATAAAAGACCAAAAGAAAGTACTCTAAAATGTTACCATGTAGCCAAATCTGCCAATCTATTACTTTATCATTCTGGGATTCCTGCCTTACTTACGAGGGCCTCCCTCAATTGAGATTATATGGATATTGCTCTAAACTTTCTCCTAGTATTTATTTGTATAATTTGATTTTTTACTCTACATTTAGAATTAAAATCCATCTGGAATTTATTCCTGTGCATGCCACATTGTTGGCATCCAATTCTATTCTCTTCCAACATCATTGGTTATGACAAGATATTTATTAAATATGCTTTCCTTTCCCAGAGAGCTCAAATATATCTATACTTCAATCTGTCTGTAAAATCTCTACTCTCTTCCAGTGATTTTAATATTTTCATTTTTGGTACAAATATCATATTCTTTTGACTAGTGTAGCTATGTGATACTCTTGTATCAAATATGACATAGGACCCCTTTTACTATTCTTCTTCAAGTATTTTTGCTTATATTTGTGGATAGTTTGGGCTTAGTTAAAACAAAAACCTAGGGTACTGACTAAAACTGCATTACATTTATAGACTAAATTGAAAAGAACTGATGTCTTCAAATTTAGTTTCTCTATCCATGATCATAATATAATTCTCCATTTATTTAGATTTTTAAGTCCTTTAATAAACGTTCATAATTCTCATACTTCTTGCTTTTGGTATGCATTCCTATGGCAAAATACAAATACAATATATGCGAAGTGAAGAAGAGATTGGGAGAAATTTCCAACACATCTCACCAAAAGTTAGACTTCCTAATGTACAAAGAACTTACAAAATTGATATGTAAAAAGAACAACAGCCTCAGGGGACAGTGAGTAAAAGTCATTCCTGCGAAAGAGGGAATGAGGACAGCCCACAGGATGTGAAAGAATGCACCACCTGCCCCTCATAAGCAGTCAAGGAAATGCAAGGTCAGACAAGATGCTTTTGTTCTGTAATCTAACAAGATGTGAACAACTTAAAAAGAGTCTCTGAGATCCAGAGGCGGTGAAGATGTGGGGGAGCAAGTGCCTCGTCCATGAACGGTGGGAGTGTGAACTGAAAGAAGATGTACCAGCAGGCACTCAGAAAATTAAACTGCACATGCTCTTTGAACCACACTTTCAGGATTTTATCCTACAGAAATTAAGGGTATCAGTAAAGAAAAATATATGTATAAAAGGCGTTTCCTTCTTCTTCATTATTTGAGAAAGCAAAAGTCTGAACACCATCCAGAGCGGAGAGGATGGGTGACTTTGGATATAGCCACACCGTATTGTAATGAGCGTACAGTTTTGAACGTTGACACCTTTCTTCCTTAAATCATGTCTCTTTTGCAGCTTGCTCATTTCAGGCCGCCTTACACTCAGAATCAGAGGCCACTGATCGGCTTTGACCCCTAGTACTGATATCCTCTGGAAATCCTGGCTTCTTGGAAGTAGAGGAAGCAATTAAACCATTTTTTCAATTCCAATAGCTGCATTAGCATTTCAAGGGCCTTTGGAGGGAGGCCTAGATGAGAGAATTTTACTACCTGCCAGGGACAGGGGGACCTCCAGACTTGGGGACTAAGAGATGGAAAGCCCACCACTGCAAGGGACTCTGGCAGGGAGGGAGTTGGAGAAGGAAGTAAGAGAGAATCAGGCGGCCTGTGCTCTTCCTGGGCCAAAAGCCTAGTGGAGAGAAATGTCAGAGAAGATAAGGGAGAAAAATGAAAGCAGTAGAGGGTGGATTACACTGGGCTCCTCTTTGGGACCGTGGAGGAGACCAGTCAGAACGTAAGCAGAATGCAGCAGGATGTGGGGGTGATGCAGAGAGACAGGCAGGGGAGAGAGGGAGGGAGAGGGAGGAGAGGGAGAGGGAGAGGGGGAGACAACACAGGCCACTCCTAAGCTGGGAGAAGGCACAGAACTGGGAAGGAAAGACTACAAATAGAGAGATATTTGTTACCATGAGTGTGAACTGGTTTTGTAATAAAAACAAGGAATAAAAAATGTTATCAGTCACAAGCCTTTGAGTGATAGGATTCTAGATAATTGTTATTTTCATCTTTGTTCTTTTATGAGTTTTCCCCAATAGATATATATATTATTTTTGTAATCCGAAAAACATAGACATTAAACAAACACAAAGGCATGAAAGCATTCAAATCCATTTGCTCTTCATCACAGAAAAGGTTTTTGTCAGTCAGGCCACAGCCAATCCAGCTGCATGAACATAGCTGGAGATCCCCACCTGCATGTGTGCCTCAGGTGTGTGTCCTGAGAGACCAGCACCCGCCACTGAGCCACAGGACTCGAACTTTATCCAGCTGCACTGCCATGGGAACACATGCCTGGAAAGCTCTCAGAGCCAGGTTCCTGCTCACAGCAGAGGCAAGTCTCCCCTCTCTCCATTGCCCATCATACCCATGGATCCGTGGAGTGGCCCCCAGGGCTGCTCAGAGGTGCAGAGAGGTGAGAGCAAGACCTGGGGGACTGCAGGGAGGTGGAGGAGGACCAGGCTGACAACTGGTGGTAAGAAAGAACCCCCCTCCCCTGAGTTTGTGGCTTTGGGGCCCAGGATACTTTGCTGTTCTGGGAAGTTGAAGGAAATTAGAAATATTTTTACCCCAAAATATGGCATTTTGGTGTGCTAGACTGACTGAACAAGCCTCCAGGTCTTTCTGACCTCCCCCACCCGACCACCGTGGACTCTTCCCAAATCCTTGAAGTTTCTTTATCTGCCTGAGATTCAGACTGACCTAGGAGAAACAATTGTTCTTTTCTTCCTCTCCCAGTAAGACCAGGAGTGTGACTACACTTGAAGAGACTCTTTAAGAAGATAATGTCCCATCTCTCAGATGCATTTCAATTCCAAAAGGAATTATTCACCAGTTAATCTTCACTTCACCCCAACAAGGTAAAGCTGTACAAATTCACGGGGACAGTGAAGGGAGAGATAGACAGTAATGCACTAACAGTAGGAGGTTTCAATATTCTGCTTTCAATAATGGATAGATCATCCAGACAGAAAATCAACAAAGGAAACAGCAGATTTGAACAGGAATATAGAACAGATATCTACAGAACATGCCACCCAACAGCAGCAGTAGAATCCACTTTCTTCTCAAGCCCACATGGAACATTCTCCATTCATAAAACAAGTCTTAATAAATTTAAGAAGGTTGAAATCACATTAAATATCTTTTCTGTCTGTCCACATTGGAATGAAACTAGAAACCAAAGGAAAATGGGGTGCTCGCTTCAGCAGCACATATACTAAAATTGGAACGATATAGAGAAGATTAGCATGGCTCCTGTGCAAGGATGACATGCAAATTTACGAAGCGTTCCATGTTTTTTACAAAAATCAACTCACAATGGATAACAGGCCTAAACCTAAGCCATGAAACCATAAGAATTCTAGAAGAAAATGTTGGAAAAACTCTTACAGACATTGGCCTAGGAAATGAATTTATTAAGAAGGCCCCAAAAGCAATCACAGCAACAACAAAAATAAATGAATGGGACACAATGAATTTAAAAAGCTTCTGCAGAGCCAAGGAAATTATCATTAGAGCAAACAGACAACCTACAGAATGGGAGAAAATATTTGCATGCTACACATCCAATAAAGGGCTGGTAATTAGAATCTATATAGCACTTAGGAAAATAAACAAGAAAAAAATCAAACAACCCCATTAAAAAGTGGACAAAGGATGTGAACAGAAACTTTTCAAAAGAAGATAGGCTAATGGCCAACAAACATATGAAAAATTGCTCAACATCTCTAATCATCATGGAAATGGAAATCAAAACCACAGTGAGGTATCACTTAACTCCAGTGAGAGTGGCTTTTATTAAAAAGTCCCAAAACAACAAATGTTGGCGTGGATGCAGAGAGATAGGAACACTCATACACTGCTGGTGGGACTGCAAATTAGTACAACCTGTATGGAAAGTAATATGAAGATACCTCAAAGAACTAAAAGTAGAACTACCATTTTATCCAGCAATCCCACTACTGGGTATTTGCCCAAAGGAAAAAAAGACATTCTGTAATAAAGACATGTGCACTCGAATGTTTATAGCGGTACAATTCACAATTGCAAAGATGTGGAAACAACCCAAGTGCCCATCAATCCATGAGTGGATTTATAAAATGCAGTATATGTATAACATGGAGTTCTACTCATCCACAAAAAAATGGTAAACTAATACCTCTAGTATTATCCTGGATGGAGCTGGAGCCCATTCTTCGAAGTGAAGTATCACAAGAATGTAAAAACAAGCATCACATGTACTCACCATTAAATTAGTACTAATTGATCAACACTTATGTGCACATATGGAAGTAACATTCATTGGCTGTTGGGCAGGTGGGAGAGAGGAGGAGAGGATGGGTAAATTCACACCTAACAGTATGCACTGTCTGGGGGATGGGCATGCTATGGCTCTGACTCAGGTAGTGCAAAGATAATTTATGCAATTAAAGTGTTCGTACCCCCATAATACTCTGAAATTAAAAAAATAAAATAAAAAAACCAAAGGAAAATGGGAAGATTCATAAATATGTAGAAATTAAACAACACATTCTTGAACAATCTGCATCAAAAAATATATCAAAAGGGAAATTAGAAAATATCTCAAGACAAATGGGAATGAAAACACAGCACCCAAAACTTAAGGAATGCAGCAAAGGCAGTTCTAAGAGAAGGTTTATAGCAGAAAATGCCTACTTAATTTTTTAAATATATTTTTAAAATTTTTATTGTATTTTATTTTAGAAACAGTATCTTGTTATTTTGCCCAGGTTGGACTGGCTCGAACTACTGGGCTCAAGGCATCCTCCCACCGCTGCATCCAAGTAGTTGGGGCTATGGGCATGCGCCACCCCATCTGGCTATGGCTTTTCTTAAAAAAAGAAGAAAGATCTCAAATAAATGACCTATCTTTAAACCTCAAGGAACTAGAAAAATGAGAACTAACTAAGCCCAAAGTTTGCAGAAGGGAGGATATAATAAAGATTAGTGTAGGAATAAATGAAATAGAGAATACGAAAACAATAGAAAAAATTGATGGAACTCAAAGTTGGTTTGTTGAAAAGATAACCCAAACTAGACTAAGACAAGAAAGAGAGAAGATTCAAATAAATAAAAACAGAAATGGAAGAGGAGACATTACAACTGATGGCATGGAAATACAAAGGATCATAAAGAATGATTATGAATGATTATGCACCAACAAATTGGACAACCCAGAAGAAATATCAGTACCAATTCCAGGTATATATCCAAAAAAACTAAAATCAGGATCTCAAAGAGATTTCTACACTCTCATGTTCGTAGCAGTATTGTTCACAATAGCCATAATATGGAAAAAACTTCAGTGTCTGCCTGTGGTTGAATGGATAAGGAAAATATGACACACACACCCACACCCACACACACACACACACACACACACACACACACAATGGAATATTACTCAGCTTTAAAAAGAAGGAAAGTCTGCCATTTGTGACAATATAGGTGAACTCTGAGTATGTTATGTTAAGTAAAATAAACTAGACACAGAAGGACAAATTCCACACAATCCCACTTATATGAGGAATATAAAATATTCAAACTTATAGAAGCAGAGAGTAGAATGGAAGTTTCCAGGGTCTGGGGAGAGAGGGAAATAGGGAATTAGTCAAATGGTACAAAGTTTCAGTTATGCAAGATGATTAAGTCCTAGATACCTACTGTACAGCCTGGTGCCGATAATTAACAATACTCTATTTTTAACTTAAAAATTTGCTAAATGGGTAGATCTTATGTTAAGTGTTCTTATCACAGAAGTAAATAATAATAAAGAATACTGCAGGACACTTTTGGAGGTGATGAGTATGTTTACAGTATAGATTGTGGTGATGGTTTCATGGGTGTACATTTATCTCCAAACTCATCAGGTTGTATACAGTAAATATGTACAGCTTTTTAATGTCATTTATACCTCAATAAAGTGGTATTTTAAAAAGATACACTTGCAAAATACAACCCAAACCAGCAAAAGTAAGAAAATAGTTGAGATAGGAGAAATCAATGAAATTGAAAACAGAAAAATATCAATGAAACAAAAAGCTGGTTCTCTAAAAACATCAATAAGATTAACAAACCTCTAGTAAGATTGACAAAGTAAAAAAGAGAAGATATAAATAACCTACATAATGAGAATGAAACAGGACATCTCTATAGACTCTCAGACGCCAAAGTATAATAAGGGAATATTATGAACAACTTTATACATATAAATTACGCCGGTTGGATGAAATGGACCAATTAATTGAAAAGCACAAGCTACCACGATTCACTCATACAAAACAGATAATTTGAATATCCCTGTAGTTATTAAATAAATTTCATTTGTAATTTCAAATCTCCAGGCCCAGACTCTTTCTGAAGAATTTTGAAGATTTTTACCACACAATTTAAAGATAAGCTAATGCCAATTCTACACAATCTCTTCCAGAAAACAGAAGAGAAAGGAATACTTTTTGACTAGTTTTATGAAGCTAGTATGATCTTACTACGGAAATCTGACAAATACAGTACAAAAAAGGTAACTAATATCCCTCCTGAATATAAACATGAACATTATTCACATAGATCATAAATAGTAAATAATATATAAATGAATATAATAAATAATATAAAAGCTACTTGGTCATGATATAAAAAGATATTTTACATATGCTTATATACATATAAAAACATATATGTAATATGTATAATATTTCATAATAATATATATGAAAAACTATGACTAAATAGCATTGTTTCAGTGATGCAAATGCAAGCCTCATTCAATATTCAAAAATTTATCAATGTAATCTACCATATTAATAGGCTAATGAATAGAAATTGTATGATCATATTCATGATGAAAAAATTTCAGAACACTAGGGATAGAAGGAAATTTACTCAACTTGATACAGAAATCTACAAAAATGTGACAGCTAACAACATCACAGTTAATGATGAAAGACTGAATTCTTTCCCCCCATGACTGGGGACAAAGCACAGATGTTTGCTCTCACTACTTTTATTCAACATTGTACCAGAAGCCAGAGCAATAAGCAAAAGGCAAAAAAAAAAAAAAAGAAAAAAAGAAAAAGAAAAAAGAAAAAAAAGGAAACGAAAGGCATACAGATTGGAAAGGAAGAAATAAAACTGTCTCTGTCTCTATTTGCAGATCACATATTCTACACAGGAAATCCCAAAGAAGCTACAAAAGAGTCTCAGAACTAATAGGCGAGTTCAGTAAGTTCACAGTATATTTCTATATAATAGCAATGAACACACAGAGAAGATAAAAATACAATACTATTTATAATCACTCATTAAGCAAATGAAATACTTAAACCTAACAAAACACGTACAGGACTTGTATGCTTAAACTACAACATTGATGAAGGAAATAAAAGAAGATCTAAATAAATGGAGAAATATATAATAATGTTTATGGAAGGGAAGACTAAATATAGTAAATTTGTCAATTCTCCCCCAAATGATCTATATATTTAACATAATTCCTATCAAATTCTCAGCAAGATTTCTATAGATATAGACAAGTATATTGTATAATTGATATAGAAAGACAAAGGAACTTTTAGCTTTTCTTAATTTTTGAAAAAATTTAATTCTAATTAAATTTTAATTTAATTAATTTTAATTTTGAAAAATAAAAATAGTGTGGGATTAATCACTGTACCTGATTTTAAGACTTATTATATAGCTACAGCTTATCATACAGCTACACAGATCACTGGTACAGAATAGAGAACGCAGAGAAAGACCCACATAAGTAAAGCCAATTGTTTTTTTTTTTTTAGTTTAGCTGAATTTTTTAACATCTTTATTGAGATGTTATATAATTCACATATCCTACAACACACCCAGTTAAAGTATACAACTCAATGGCTGTTGGTATATTACATTACTAAATTTTTAAATTGTAGAAAATTAACATAACATAAAATTTCCCATTTTAACTATTTTTAAGCACATAATTCAGTGGTATTACAAAATATGGGGCCGGGTATGGGTGGGGCTCACGCCAGCAATCCTAGGACTATGGGAGGCTGAGGCAGGAGGATCACTTGAGCCTAGGAGTTTGAGGTTGCTGTGAGCTAGGCTGACGCTACGGCACTCTAGCTCGAGCAACAGAGCGAGACTGTGTCTCAATAATAATAAAAAAAAATGTAGAATGCTTCACAAATTTGCATGTCATCCTTGACAGGGTCCATGATAATTTTCTCTGTATCATTCCAATTTTAGTATATACTCTGCTGAAGTGAGTACTGGCCAACTGATTTTTGACAAAGGTGAAAAAGCAGTTTCGTGAAAGGAGGATAGTTTTTTCAACAAATGGATATTTGCAAATTGGATATCCATCAGCAAACCAACAACAAAAAACACTTAACCTAACCATCATATTTTACACAACAATTAAGTTAAGATGGATCATAGATTTATATGGGAAACATAAACCTGTGAAACTTTTAGAAGAAAACATAGGAGAAAAAATTCAGGACATACAGCTTGGTGACATAAAAAAAACAAAATTGATAAATTGGACTTCATCAAAATTTAAACCTTTTGCTCTGTGAAAGATCCTGTTAAAAAGTAAAAAACCAAGCTACAGACTAGAAGAAAATATTTGCAAACCACATCTCTGACAATGGACTCATATCTACAATAGATAAAGAACTCTCATAATTCAACATTAAAAGAGAAACAATCCAATTAGAGCACAGCAAAAGACAGGAAGGAACATTTCCCTGAAGAGGTTATATATAAATAAATGCTTTTACATTCATCACTGCTACTGTAGCCAGTATGTAAGTGGGGCACGAAATGGCTAAACAGCAACACCCCAAGGCCGGTGGCCAGGGGGAGGTTTGCGAGTGTAACCCAGAAAGACTTCTGTAGAGAGGGACACCAACAAGGGACCAAGGCTGAGGTGACCCATACACTGGGCCTTCCTCACCACCTGCTGAACAGGGAGAGTCCATGTGACTTCATGGAGGGTTGGGAAAGGATTCTATCTAATCTATATGCACTGCCTGTATTGGGGCATTAATCGATAGAGACAAAAATGCTAGCCCTATCTGCTTGAAGCACTTGCAAATTTGGGCTGAGATGGAGACTTCTTTGCAGTAATAACACCTGTTCTCCAGGATGGCTGCAGAGAGTGGAAGAGTTGACCCTGGTGGCCCCACATCACCGTTTGAACCAGTACCCAACTCAGATTCCTCAATGTGTATTAAGTGAGCGTCCCAGTGCAGAGCTGTGCCAGGCACTGGGGAACCAGGGCAAGCACGTCATCGCACACCTGGAGTTGGCAGGTTAATGAGGGATAAGGGTTAAAATTGCCAGGAACACCTGTGGAGAAACGTGAGCTATAGAAGAGTCAAGGGGTGACTAACACCCCAGTTCACACCCCCAGAGTGTGGCGAGCAGGGCAGAGGTGCCCGCTCAGGCATGGCACCTCTGGAAATCCACTGTGCATGGAGAAGGAGAGGTTGTAGTGAACACAGGACCATATGCCCGGTCAGCCCTGCACTTCCACCCACCTGGGGTGGGTGAGCTGGTGCTGTGTACGAATTGTACCTACGTATTAGCCATGTCTTGTATTTGCTGGGTTCTGATGCTTTCACATCTGGAGTCTTGCTAACCCTGAAGGGACAGCCCTCTCAGGGCTGGCCAATTCCTAGGGATGGTAAACAACTCTCCCCGGAGGAGGGCACCTTTCATGTGCAAACCAACTGAAGCAGAGAATGCCCCCAACCACTCCACCACTGGGCCCCCATACTCTGGGCCACGATCCACCTGCCCTAATCTCCCAAGGACCAGACAACTAGGGGCAGCGCCTGTGCCCCAGAGCCTGCTGAAATTATTCACACCAGCCAATCCCGAGCCTGTCTACCCTTCTTCACCCGTTCCTTCCCACAGAAACACAATGACGGCTCTCGTCCACAGCTCCCCCTCCCTCTGTCTCATCAACAGTGATGGCCTGTCCCCACGTGGCCCCCCGTGGTTTGGTGTGTCCCCTCCTCTTGGGAACTGTGAGTAACTATCTTTTCAATGGCAGTAGTCTCCTGATCTGTGGGCCTTACTTATACCTCAAATTTCCTATTAATACACTGTATTTTAAAGCAACTTGACCTTGAGATTATGACTAAACTTCATGTACTAGGCCTCCCTTTCCATAATGTGGTTCCATACTTTCCAATGAGATTTGTTGGTTGCTTTGTCACATCTTGAATTCAAAGGGATCTTTTAGAATATGGACAAAGCAATTGAGCCAACTCCCCCCAGGGTGGCTCCCAGAGCGTGTAGCAGTGGAAGGGAGGCTTAGTGCCATCGACCAGCTCCATTTTGCTTCTGACGCCCTGTGGTAATATCCTTTGGGTTATCTTCTGCTTGGGCCTGCACGTAGGCTAGCCAATTATAGGGAGAATTTAGTTTGTAGTTCAACCCTAGAAGGAAGATGATTAACTGTCCCTTTCCCAAAACTAACTCCTGGGGAGATAAGGAAAGTGTGCACACAAGTAACAGTGCTACATTAAAGACTTATAGGAACATGGTGAACTGGTCTCCATCATCCAAAGTTAATTGACAAAGAACAAAGAGGTTTCACAACCTCCTCAGACCCTTGCTGATGCCCAGGTGTCTCGGTCACTTCCTGCAACTCCCCTCCACTTGCCACTTCCCTTAACACAAAAAGGATCCTAAAGTTTATACTAACTTAAGATGGTTCTTTGGGTCACTGGTGTGCCATTTCTCAGTTTGCTGGCTCTATGAATGAAAGTCACTTTCCTTGCCCCAACACCTTGTCTCTCAACTTATTAGCTGTTATGCAGGGAGTGGTACGAGCTTGGACTTGGTTGTAAGTGTGCAAGGAAAGTCAGTGGCCCATCCTAGGGCATGAGGCCTTCCTGCATGCAGCGCGGGACTGTCCAGCACTGGTAGCAATGCGGGGTGATGGTAAGTCTATGTCAGAGCTGGGGGACAACGCGTATTCTTTCCATTCTGTTTATGGTGCGAGCGTCGTTGTGACCCAGAAAGAATCAGAATTAGCGTGATAAAGAGTCTTATGCTAAATGCTGTTAACTGGCTAGTTCACAAGCTGATGAAAGCTTGATTTTCCAAACCGGCAATGGAAAACAGTTCATCAGACAGAGGTGTGAGTGATGCGAACGTCTTTGACTTGACATGAATGTGAAATGGGCTACAGGTTCTCAGCTACTCCTTCAGGGCCAGACCAGGGCGAGGTTCTACCTTGTCTCTACCCCCTGAGGAAGCCCATCTCCCGGAGCTGGCTCCGTGGGGCGAGCCGTGCAGTCAGTGCCACTTGGTACAATATGCTGTGTTCAAACATCTTACTTCTTTCGTAAGCTTTAAACAGCATCATTTGATCCTAATTCTTCTGCTCAAAATTGTTCTTCCTTTCTCTTTCCCCCTCTCCTGCCTTCCCTCACTTCTTATCACCATTCTCCATAATTCTGCGCACTTCACTTGCTATAAACCACCTTAAAGACATGTGACTTTCCAGAAGGATTAAATTCTAAATTGTATGATGATATCTGTAATAACTACAGAGTTTTGAAAAATGGAAAATACAAACCCAAGAATGAGAAAGGCTTTCCTTCCCTAATGTCTTTTAGAGCAAGCTATTTTGCAAAACTCCCTGGGTTTAAGTTTGAGAGCTGATTCCATGGTATGCACTGAGGTTCAAAGAACTTATGAGAACAACACACATTTGAGATAACTGGAAATAAAGGAGAAGGAGTATGTTTATGTCATCTCAGATTAGGATGTATCAATTCCATTATTTAAAGTGGCTCTCCTTGTATGTAAACTCTGAGTGCCTGGGAGACCACACACCAGGACACTGGCCCCAAAGGGTATTTTTCCTGCCTCCTGGGCAGATGGTTATTGTGTTTCTGTGTTTCTCTCCAGTTTCTTTGGCTTGAGCACCTACATGGTACAGCAACAAGGAAGCACCGCTATGCCGCAGGACACAAGGCACTTCTGGGCTAAGCGCGTTTCCCCTCACACAGGTGTGGCAGGCCCTGAGAAATCAGGCATCTCTGCCTAGGATGACACTGCGGGTCAGGAGTGAACTGCTCAGACAAAGGGAAACTGAATGAGCAGGATGTAGGGAATGTAATCAAAATTTAACCAATTTTTTTGTCTCCTTACTTCCTTAAAATGCATTCCATTGGAAAAATTCAGAAGAATTCCTGGTGTAAAGGGCTCTGCCTGGCATCCGTCTTTACCTAAGTGTGCTGGGTGGCAGTGTGGAGGCAGGAAGAGGGTGCTACTCCACAGCTGTCTCACGTGGGGGCCTGGAGTGGCGCAGGCGGCCCTGCCCTCCTGGGCATGTTCATTGCTTCTTGAACAAATTACCTGGTCATACACACAGCAGACCTGCTATTTGATTCCATTCATCACATTAAGTGTAAAAACAGGCAAAAATAATCTCTGGGGTAGAAGCCACCACAGCGAATAGAGGAAAAAAGGGGAGGAGAGAGCACAGGGCAGGATGGCTACAGGTAATGTTCTATTTATTGAGCTGAGTGGTGATTACAGAGGCATATTTAAATTTTTATAATTCATGAAGCCGTATATTTTGATGTGCATTTCTCTGTGTTATTCTTCAATAAAAATGATGGGCAATAAAAATCTATGGACCATGAAAGAGCCCTTATGCAAAGGTAATACACAGGCTCATGAAGGGCTTCTCCAAACCAACTTCTGTCTACACAGAATTTTGAAAAACAGCCTCCCTAGCATTCAGCTGGATGTCTGCTAGTGCACTCCTGATTGTTTAATTCAGTTTGAATGGCTTTACTAACATCAGCAAACCACGTCTTCCCTTCCTCCAGTCCCTTCTCAACACAGCCTGAAGGATCTCTAGAAGATGTAAATTATATCATGTCACTCCCTGCTTTAAACCCACCAATAGCTTCCCACTGCACTGCATTGAAATCCAAACTTCTCTGCATGTCTTCATCCTTCCTGCACACCTGGCAGCCCCACTTCTCCAGGTTCACCTGGTGCACGGCTGTCCTAGTCCAGCACTGTGGGCTGGGTCTTCCCAACCCCCACACATGCCAGCTGCTCTCGTGACTCCTCCTCGCACCGTGAACGACTCTGCCTGGAAGAGCTTCCATGATGCTCTCATCCTCCTCCTCTTATTTTAAGTATCTGCTGCAATTTCACCATGGCTGAGAGGCTTTCTTTGACTCCTCTGCCAAACTACCTCCCCATTATTTCATTGAGTACCAATTACTTCTTCTGTGGCACCATCATTATCTATAATAACATTATACATCATCCATCCAATCATCCATACCTCCATCCGTCTGACCGTATATGCTCCCTCCAGAGAATTTAAGTTCCAGGAACTTGCTTGTTTTGTCTTCTCTATCCCCGAGGCCCAGCATAGGTCAGGGCATATAACAGCTATAGGTAAAAACATGCTGAAAAATTAAATAAAAATTATAAAGGCAACCGACCATTGAATATATTTCTCTGCTTAATATCTGAGCATTTCATCCTTTTCCTAGACTCCAGAGTGACCCCTTCTTGAAGGGTTCACTGCTATTTCCATTCAACAAAATTGTATGGAGTCCTTCCTGTGGGTGCTTGGCAGTGCACTGTGTTCTGAGGGTACAATAAGACACAGGTGTGGTCCACATTTTAGTGGTGAAGTGACACACAGAGACTATTGTGGTTCCTACTGGTTTATGAGGAAGTTATATAATTGTAAATAAATTAAGCAAATGAAACCAATTATTTCTCTTTTTTTCCTTCTTCTTCTTATTATGTTGAGGGTTAGGGTCCAGACATGAGAACTCCAGGAGTGGGACAGAACTTTCCCAAAGAGCAACCTGTGGACATGTCAGTTCACTGAGCAAAAGCTGCTCGACCTTGAGGGGGACATTCCACCAATCGGGGATGTCTGGAAACGGACCCTGCCTTGAAGCCTGAGGGCCACAGCCTGGATGTCTGCAAATGGATCTGGGCTTGTAATCCGAAGGCGGAGAGAATGATCAAAGGATGTCAGCCCAGCAGATAAGAGCAGTTTGCTATTCTAAGCCTGAGGCAATGTTCCTATCTCTCTCCTGAGTTCAAGTCTAAGTAAATGAGGAACTAGATAAAGTAGAAGGAAGTACGTGGTCTCTTGTGTTCCCATTTAGATTGTACGCTTTACTGCTAACTCATGAGCTTTTCACGTGAAATCATTGTAATCCATAGCATGAAAAAGAATAAAAAAAAAATGGGTGCTAGACTTCAGTCAGTACCACCTGGCTCATGGAGATCCTGGTGGTCCCCTGACCTCCCCCACACCCTTTCAGCTTACTTTTTGTGTTCGTGTCTTTGTCTCTCCCATCTCTTGCAACACACGCTGCCCAGGGACCCAGTTATATCAGGGGCATTGCAAACCCCCGATATTATTATTATTATTGCAAGGCTGGTGGTGGGCACCCCTCCCCTCCCTAATGGAAAAAGAAGAAGCCCACGAGACCTGCCGAGAACAATGCCTGCAAGGCCCAGCTAAGTTACAGGATGACCACACCTGGATGGTTACCCTGATAAGAGTCCACGGTTCCTAAAGTCCACACACACCACCGGCCCCTTCTATTTCTCAATACCTGCCCTAAAACTGCAACAAAGAAATTCCTCACTCTTTGCCCCGAAATCTTCCCGCCGAAGAGACCCCCATCCCCCAGCCCTAAAAACAGATATAAACCCACTCAGACTTTTGGGTGATGCGACTTCTCGGGTCTCTCTCTCTCTCCCGGGACCCGAGAACCTCGCCTGGGCCCCCCTCTCTTAGGACCCATTACCCTCACCCAGGAGTGCTCCAATAAAGCCTCTTTACTTATCCCTTTCAACTCTGCTCATCTTTCTGTCTCTGGCACCGACCAATCTAAAAAACCTTACACTTATTATTATTATTATTTTTTGCAGAAACCCAAAGAAACAACCAGAGAAAAAAACATGAGAAAAGTTTACTGGGAGCCCTTCTGAAAATCTACACACACATATATATATACATATATAGTTTTATTTCAATAATGCGCTTGTATCAATACCTTTATTCTGTGGTCTAAAAGGAGAAGGCCGTGCTGAGGTTTGAGGCATTCAAAGTCAGTGGGGCAAACAACCACACAATGTGTGAGTGGGCACAACCTCCACAGAAAGCAACGTGGCAGAAAGGAGCAGGGGCCGTCAGACTGTGGGCACACTTGGGCCGGCAACAGCACCGCTGAGAATGTGCAGCAGGAAGAGAGGCGACCCGCTCTAATACCTTCATGACTGCAGCTCAAGGACCACCTGGATGTGACCTGAGGACCCGAAAGTGGGGGATGATGCAATGAAATTTGTTCTATCAACTTCAGTGGAACATTTTTCCGATAAAAAGTTATGGAAAAATGCAGACTTCCTAATGGTATGTTCCCTGTGACTGTGCTATGTAGCACCTGTGCTCACGGACAAAGGGAGAAATTGGGGTGGGTCACTCCCTTGTTGGAAGCTGCCCTAGGGCCTACACCTTTGGGATTGGATCGTAAAGACTACAGGGTCAGTCCTACACACTCCTCTGTAATGCGGCATAAAAGGCCTTCCTTGATTTAACTTTGTCTACTTCATTTAATTTTTTTTTAATTTTGAAATAATTTGAGACACACAGAAAAGTTGCAAAAATAGTATAAAAAATTCCTATATACCTTAGATCCCCAAAGTTGAATGTCTGCCATTTCTTTTATCATTCTCTCCACATACAAGTCTAATCTACAGACTTAATTTAAGTTTTGCCCGTTGTCCCAACAATGCTATTTGCAGCAAAACGGTTGTTTTCCAGTTCAGGATCCTGCCCAGCATCCCACACTGCATTTTGTTCTCATGTCTGTAACCTAGTTTTTAAAAATCTGAAACAGTTTCTCAGTCTATCATTTCATGATCCCGTCATCCTACTTAAGTGTAGAATATCCCTTAATTTGGGTCTGTCCTGCAATGCCTGGTGATTAGACTCTGTGATGCATTTCTGGCAGGAATGCCTTGGAAGGGACGCTGTGTTTCCAGTGAACACGTCAGGAGGCATGCGATATCTATTTGGCCCATACTGATGATGCTAATTTTGATCTCTTGGTGAAGGTGATTTCTAACAGTTTCCTCCTCTAAACAGTTACTATTTTTCCATTTGTAATTAATCTGTGTCTTGCAGGGAAATACTTTGTGTAAATATTCTATTTCTCATTGAATTTTCTCCCACTGGATTCGGCATTCAATGATTTTCCTGTCTGCAATCATTAGCACTTGGTGGTTGTCAGATGGTGACTTTCTAGTTCCTTCCTTTCTTCTACTATTATTGGCCAACACTCTACTACAAGAGAGCACTGACCCTTCTCCCTCATTTATTTATATATTTATTCATTTATTTCTACCAATACAGACATACACATTTTTTCTGTACTAAGAATCATCACCTACTTTGATAAGTAATAAATTGCTACTATTAATATAATTATTCATTTGAGGCTCAAATTGTCCCAGTGGTCATGTGATAAGTTCACATCACTCTTTGGGCCACCTGTTTTTTTCTGGAAGCCCTAGTTCTGCAAATACACCAGGCTTTTGCGCGTCTCTTATTATGGCATCCTCTCCTTTGCTGGATAGTTCCTATTGCTTTTTTTTTTTTTTTTTTTAGAGACAGGGTCTTGCTCTGTCACTCAAGCTGGAGAGCAGTGGTGTGGTCATAGCTCACGGCAGCCTCGAACTCCTGGGTGCAAGCAATCCTCTTGCCTCAGCCTCCCGAGTAGTTGGTACTACAGGCGTGTGTCACCATATCCAGCTAATGTGTCTTATTTTTTTATAGAGATGAGGTTTCACTATATTGTCCAGGCTGGTCTCAAACTCTTGGCCTCATGAAATCCTCCTTCCTCAGCCTCCCAAAGTTCTGGGATTAAATGCATGAGACACTGAGCCTGGCCTTTATCACTTTTTTAAAGGATCAGCTTATAAAGTTTCCCCAACTTCTCTCTTCCCATCTTCCCTTCCCAAATCTTGCTACGACCAAGTTACTTCATCGTTATCATCCACTCTGCACTGTGCCTGCTTGTTTAGGCTTAAGCAGTTGGTCTATGACTTAAATGTCTTTGTACCTTCATAAAGCATCTACCTGGTCTATGTGAGGAACTCAATAAATGTTCGCTAAATAAACTAACAGGAAAAAAACTCAGTGTAAACCCTCTGACTCTACATAGCCTGCAGTTCTATAGGGTTCTATCTACTAGATCGCGAGTCTCATCATTGTGGTGTTGAGATCTTGCTAATTTTTTTTCTGTTGTTTTAAATCACTGAGAAAGTCATGTCAGTCTCTCACTGTAATTTGCATGTGTCAATTTCTCCTTATTGTTCACATGCTGAAAGTTGTGGCATTATATTTTAAATTCCTCCTTTATTGCAGGTTCTAAGATACTCCCTTACTTTCTTGAGAACTTGGATGTATAATATACATTTCAAAGTACACATGCCAAAATTCAGCTTCAGGGAGTCTAATATTTCCTTGCAAATCAAATCCTCCTGTAATCTTCTTCTCCAATCAGGGCAACCTGAGGCTTCCATTTGTTCAGGCCAAAGATGCAGGAGTCAACTTTAACGTCTTCCTGATTCCCTGCATCTGGCCCAGCCACAAGTCCTGTTGGATTCTAAATTTAATTTGAAGAGAGAGCCCTTCACTTGTCACTGCTCCCCTGCCACCATCCTTGTCCAAGTACCCTCATTCTTCACCTGCATCACTGTAGCTGTCTCTTGGCTAGTTTCCCTGCCCTGCAATAGTTTGATAACAACAGCCATGGTGGGTGATCTCCTTAAACCTGGATTGGATCAAGTCCCTCTGCCCAGGCACTTCCCATAATGTCACATCTTAGAGTAAAAGCCAAGGTCCTACCACATTTTATAATCCTCTGTGTGATGTGGCACCCTGTTCCCCTCTGATCTATTTCCTCCCCACTTCCCTCCCCACCAGCCACAGCCTTTCTGGCTGTTCCCAGAAAGTGGTCCCGCCTCACACCAGCCACATGCCCTGCCCTGATGGCTCAGACCATCTCCCTCCCTGAGCCTCCTGGTCTGCCTCAACTCCACCTCTTAGCGAGGCCTCCCTGGACCTCCTTATCTCCATGTTTAATTCCCCTGGTCCTTCCACTTCCAACCTCCCTTCTCTTGCTTTATTTGTTCTCTTTAGCATTGATCACTAACAGTCTATATCACACACACACATATGTTGCATTTGTTGTCCATTTCCCCCATTGAGATGTAATTTCCATGAGGACGGGGAGTTTTATTTGTTCATTAAAATGCAGTGCCTGGCACTAAATGGATACACAAAACATACTTTAAAAATTAAATTGAAATGCAATGAGTTCTGCATTTTAAAGGCTGTTCCTTCCATCTTATCTAGATTTTCTAGTTAGAGAAACAGTTTTTAGGATATCTAGTGTACTGTATTGTGGGAAACCTTGGTGCATCTTCGATGCACGAGGTTAAACAGGTGTGCTGGGCTGCTCTTTACCCTTAAGTCAGTTTGAAAAACTGTAAAGGTATTGCTTACCTCTAGTCGAAGAAAATCCAATAGCATCGTGCTATAGACAATCAGATTTTTCTTTTTTTATTTAAAGCTTAGATGTGAATACATTTTGCAGCCAGAGATTTATTAAGAAATGCAGCTGTTCTCTGTTAAGGCTCAATAAAAATGTAAATGGTGATATTAATGTGAATTAATTGAAACACTCCAAAACAGAGAAATAATTGCAGGAGAGTTTAAAATTGCTCACAAGACACTAACAAAAAGGGAGCCCAGTGATTTGCTCACATTTTAAGTAAGTTCCATCTGTGACACATCCAATAAAGTTGCTATGTACACTCATGTGCCATGTGACGTTTCCATCAACCATGGACAGCATGGTCCCATCAGATTACAAGGGAGCTGAAAAATTCCTATTGCCTAGTGATGTTGTCGCCATTGTAACATCGTAGCAAAATTACTTTACTTTTCAATAAATTTAGTGTACCTAAGTATACAGTGTTTATAAAGTCTACAGGAGTATCCCATAATGCCCTAGGCCTTCACATTCACTCACACTCACTGACTCACCCAAAGCAAGTTCCAGTCCTGCAAGCTCCATTCATGGTAAGTGCCCTATACAGGTGTACCATTTTTTACCTTTTAAACCATATTTTTACTGTACCTTTTCTATGTTTAGGTATGTTTAGATACACAAATATTTACCATTGTGTTACGGTTGCCTACAATACTCAGTATAGTAACATGCTGTGCCACATAGCCTAGGTGTGCAGTAGGCTATACCACCTAGGTTTGTGTAAGTGCACTGTATAATGTTCCCGCAAAGATAGAATTGCCTAGTGACACATTGCTGAAAACATATCCCCATTGTGAAGCAATATATGACTATATTTCTACTTAATCAGTGTGTGTGGTGTATGCACGCACATGTATGTGTATATATACACATATGTATATGTGTTTGCTTGTGCGTGGGTGCATGCATGTGCATGTGGCTCTTGAGGTAATTAGGGTGCGATATCACAGTGCGAGGCAGCGGATGGTTTTGCAGTTGGGGAAAAGGCATTAGAGAAACATCATCAGGTTTAGGTCATATGTGCATGTTGTCAGAACACAGGGCCTTTGGGCCACCACTTGTGTCCTGTGCTGTCAAAGTAAGGTGGCCTCAGGAGATCCCTTCCCCTCGAGAGATCCTGCTCTTTCCTTCGTCGATGTGTCTTTTGTGTTCTCCCTCACAGCGCAATCTTCAGCCACAGTTAGCCTTTTGAAGAATTTTTAAAGAATAAAAGTTGAAAATCACGTTAAAAAAACACCCTACCACTCATTGTCTCCAGTATTATGTGTGAAAGACATTAAGAACTTTGTCTAATACAAAATAATGTAATGATTTCTAAACCAATCTGAGCAATACTTCGTTTCCTTTTTTCTGCCCATAAAATTAAAATTTGGCCTTAAATTAATAGGGGCTATTGAAAAATCACAAGCACGTATCCCACAGACAAGCCCAGGGGCGCTGCTGTGTTCGGGAAGCCCCTGCATGGCCCCTCCGCGCGCACCTGAGGTTCGTGGGGTCAGGGCTGCACCGTTTCAGCACCTTCCCCACACGCAGCCCAGCATCTGACCCGAAGCAGGCGCTCAGCGAAAACCTGTCAACTGACTGCCTGAGTGAATGAATAGATGATGAGGGAAGAGGCAGGATGTGCTGTGTAAGCTACAGAGTCAGGAAGGACCCACCAGGAACGCGCCATTGAAGCCCGGTGGTGGCCTCGGCCCATGGCACAGCCTCATCGTCCCTTGCAGATTTTGGGTGCTGAGCAGAACATACCCCTGAGGTCGGGACCCCCTGGCAGGAACTGGGAGAAGGAGTGGGGACCAGGTGTGTTTGGTGGGGCACGGTAGCACCACAGGCACCTCGGTGACCCAGGAGCAGTGCTGAAGTTTCCGAGGCTGTCACAGCTCCCACCTTGAGAAAATCAAGCTGTCCAGGGCCCGCCTGGGTATGTATTCTGTGGCTATGACACAGGGTAGATATTCACGAATCTGTCAAGAAATGAGAAGCTCCTCACAGAATAGGAGGTGTGTGCCCACTAATGGCCCCAAACACTGGTGGCATGGAGTGACAGTGGCCCCATTAGGGAGATGAGGACCATGACAGAAAGAGCCATGGGGACACCGGCTTGAACACGGATGGGATGCAGGCAGGAAAGCTGTAGCCTGGGGCAGTGACCAGAACTGGCAGAGCTGCCACCACCCAGGGCCGGGGTTGGGGGGGGTGGGGTGGGGGTGGAGACAAGAGAGTGAAGCTTGGCCTCAGAGAATTACTGTCTTCTCGGGAATCTTTCTTTCTTTTTATTCCTCGTTGTTACTTTTTCAAAAGTAAACTAAATCGCACATGGTCTGGGTAAAAATCAAATCACAAATTATGGGGAGCAAAAAGCGAAAATCCCCTTTTGCTGGGCTCTGCTTCTGATCGCAGAGGAATTCAGCTACGAGCTCGTCAGGGACCAGAGGGGGCTGGCACTGGGGGCTCAGAGCCAGGCTGGGCCACAGGGTGCTCGGGTTGAAAGAAGCCCAGCACCACCTCATCCACTCCTTGATCTCACAGATGGCAAAACAGAGAGAGCACAACCCAGGGGCAGCGACACACACCAAGGGCGTGGGGCGTCCAGCTGGCTGTCAAAAAGGAAAGTTCTGGGTCCCAGTCCTATCTGCCGGTCCTGGGCAGCTGTGACCCGAATGCCCTGAGCCCCTCAACAGCTGCATGTAGGGGAAGACAGTAGGGAAGATGCTGTCGGCCAGTGGCCCCTCTTACAAGCACAGTGACCCCACCACAGGGAGCTGGACTGGGGGTAGGGGGGAAGAGTCAGGAGAGTGGAGCAGAAACGGAAGACAAAGGGTGCAGGAGGGGGAGAATGCAAGGACAGGAGCCCAGCCAGAGAGGAGAGCAGACCCGGCAGGACCCAAGGAACTCAGGAAGGCCACGGAGCAAGAGGCTGGAGCTGCCCGGCTGGGGTGGGGTTGCCAGGCGGCCATGCAGCCATCTTCTCCGCTCAGATCGCTCAGCGCTGGAGCTGGTGCCCGGCCTCTCAGCACCGCCCGCCCCAGTGGTGGGACTGGGGCTACACAGGCAGAACTGATCTGCTGCCTTGTGCAAGTCTATGCTTCACCCCTGACTTGTGTGAAATTGGGGGGCAGGGGACTTTAGCTAAGTGGCCCGCCTTGCTGAGAGAAAGAAATGAGAGTCATACATCCGTCTGGGCTTTTCCTTTACACACAAACCCTCACCTTTTTTCAATGATATAATTAAGATTATGTTATACGTTCTGGGGTGATCTGTTTTTTCATATACTATAGATATTTTTCCATGTCAGTAGACAGAGCTAATTCATTTCTCCCCACTGGCTGTGTCGATTTCCCTTGTGTAGATGTACTGTGATTTATTTAACTGTTTCCATTTAATGGGCTTTTTTTCTTCTTATTACAAAACAAGAGTGAAATTAGGACCTTTGTTTGGCTGGCTTAGCCTGTGCAGGCAAAAGTTGCTGCAGAAAAATAATACCTGGAAGTGGAGTTGCTGGGTCCAAATGGAATTACATGTTAAATTTAGATAGATATTGCCATGTCATCCTTCAAGGATCATATACCAACTAATCCATCACCAGCCATTAACCATGACGATGCCTGTCTCCCCACACTCTCAACAACACTGGGCATCTTTAATATTTTGTTTGCCAGCCTGGTGAACAAAACACGGTATCTCAGAGTTTTGTTGTTGTTTTACTTTGCCCTTCTCTGATTACTCTTGGAATTGACCTACTGTTCACATGTTTATGGGCTACTTGTATTTCTTCTCCTGTGAAATGCCTATGTATATCCCCTGATTAATTTTACTAGTTCATTTTTCTTACTGATTTGAGGCACTCTGTACATTATGGATAGTGCATTTTTAATTAATTTCTCATCATTGGTTGCTTGTCTTTTCATTTTTAAAGAAGACTTTCATCTCCAGAAGTTGAAAATGTAGCACAATAAAATCTGCACTGTTTTTCTCCTATGGCTAATGGGGTTTGTGGCTTGCTTACAAAATCTTTCTCCTAAAATAAATACTATTCTATAATATTTTCTTTTAATAGTTCTTGTAGTTATTTTTCTCCTATATGTCCACACCTTAATACATCTGGAAGTAACATTTGTAAATGGTAAGAGATTTAGCTTGTGAATTACTTCTACATGGATGATCAAGTGTTACTACATAGTCAAATAGTCTATATTTTCATCACTGATTTAAAATACCACACTTATCATACACTAAAGATACCTTTGATGCCATCCTAAGGACACAAGGAGTGTGTGATAGAAGCTGGTAGGGAGCAGGGTGAGCGCTTCAAGGGAATGAGCTTGTTTCTGCTACTCACAGAATGGGAGCTTGCAGAGAAACTGAGCTACACAAGTTACTTTTGCACACCTGAGATCGCACCTTCTACAGTCATAATACAAGAGCAGGGGTGGTGGGGTCCCAAAGCCAAAGTGAAAGGAGTGAATGACTTTTACCTGGAGGAATGTCCTCTGGATCATAGTCATTTGAAGGCTGACACAGAGAGTGGAAAAACTAGACATGATGATTCAGGGAAAACAGCTTTAGGGTGGGTCCTCCTGTTGAAGCCACCTACACTGAAGTCAAGAGATAGGGGCAGGGGTGAGGGGGGCAAGAAAACAAAGAAATGCAACTGCAACGTATCTGAGATGGCTCCAAGAGGAATGCAGGTGTGGCAACTGGCACTTGCAAGGGATCCTCAGCCTCCTGGGCTGTGACTGACTGTGGGGCAGAAGAACCATGAGCCTCAAGTAGCAGGGAACTGTGACGGAGCCAGACTTAAAATGACCCTAGAGCCTCCCAACCTACTGCAGGCAGGAAGCAGGCTGAGAAAGCTGCCAGCTCTCAGGGATGCTATTGTCTCCAGTACCCTCTTCTACAAAGAGCGAGGAGCCAAGGCCAGGAGAACAGCAGGTGGTGAAGCCCTGGTGAAGCTGGATTTAGTCTGATGGCTGACTTGTGTCATTCTTTCCATTCCCCACCCAAAAAACATCTCCCAGTGCCTTTTCTCACAGAATACTTGCTTTAGTTTGTTTGCTTTTGGTGTTACACCCCATTTTGCTAGTTGTACTTTCCTTTGGGTATCTGTCTACATCACCTTTTTGGCACCAGGGACCAGTTTCACGGAAGACAATTTTTCCATGGGGCTGGGGGGTGGGGAGGCAGAGCTTAGGCAGTGATGTGAGTGATGGGGAGTGGCTGTAAATACAGATGAAGATGTGTGCCCTGCCCACCATTCCTAAGTTTCATGGAAGACAATTTTTCTTGCAGTCTGGTCCCTAACAGGTCACGGACTTGTATTGGTCCACAGCCCGGGGGTTGGGGACTGCGCAAGGTCTACATGTTTTGCTAGCTTTGCAACAAATGTTACCCCAACTGCAATCTGGATGTCCTCCCCTCAACCACTGGTTCAATCTCTAATTGCTTCCCCATACAGCAGCTGAAACATAAGAGGTAAAACTCGGCCAGTCTCCTACAAAAAGCTCTCCAACAGTGTCTTAGCTTGCCATGGTGGGCTCTGGAGTCCCAGTTTCAATCCCGACTTATGATCCTGCTGGCTGGGTAAACCTGGCCAAGCTGGCGACTTGTATGAGCCCCCCTTCCTTACGTCTGACCTCGTTGGGTTGTTGTGAGAGTGACATGAGACAAACACAAAGGGTTGAGGACAGAGCCCAGCTCACAGCAGGTCTAACCACACGAAGGTGATGATAAGGACATTTGCCATCGCTACCTCCCACAAGTCTGCCCCATTGTGGCTCTTTTTGACCCCCCTCTGCCACCCTCAACAGACTCCTCATGGGCCCCTTGTTCTCTGGTCACCTGTAGGATTTGTGACGAAGCTGCTGCTTCTGCCTGAATGCTCTTCACACCTTCTACCTCCTCTCCGCAAGCATTCATGTCCTGCTCTTCTGCCTGGCTAATTTCCATTGGCCCTTCAGAGTTCAACTGAAACAAACACTCCTTCCTCCAGGAAGCCCTCCCTGGCTGCCCAGACCAGATCAACCTCCTGCTCTCCACCCTGAGTGCATCCTCAGCTCAATTAAGGAGCAGAGATCACATCTGTCTTGTTCACCACTGTCTGTCCAGAGCCTAGCATGGCACAGGGACATAATAAGTGTGCCACAAATATTTGCTGAATAAATGAAGTCATGGCTGGCACTGTCACCTTGGGAGTCAACTATAGACAGGATGCTGTCTGAGTGCTCTCAAACAATAAGTTTGGCAGAAAAAGAACTCAGGACTCAAGTCTCAGCCACACATAGAAGAAATAAAATCAGAAGTCAAGAGGAAGAGGAGATACCAGCCAGCCATCCTGACCAAGAGTGTTCAGAGGATGCCTGAAAGCCACAGGGCACAGAGACAGGACAAGGTGGAGAAGCCAATCAAGTTTCATCAGGGGAAGGTGAAACATGTCATTATAAAAATGTCAATTTTTTCCAGAAAGAACACAAAACTGGAATGCAATGTCAATCAGAGATCTGATGTTGTATTTTGGGGAACTGGATACAATTATTTTGAAGTATGAAGGAAAGAACTGATAAGAATAGTAGTAATATTAATAAAAGTAGCAAACATTTTTATACTTGTGGTTGTGCTGGCAATGGGTGAGGGTACGAATCTCCCCTCCCCAAGATTCGCCAAACTTGATAATTACAGAAGTGGAGTGATGGGTAAATGGGATTCAGTATATTACTCTGTATACATTTATAGGTTTTTTTTTTTTGAGATAGTCTTTCATTCTGTTGCCCAGCTACTAGAGTGCAGTGGCATCATCATAGCTCACTGCAACCTCAAACTCCTAGGCTCAAGTGATCCTCCTGCCTCAGCCTCCCTGGTAGCTGGGACTACAGGAGCGTGCCACCACACTGGGCTAATTTTTCTATTTTTAGTAGAGATGGGGTCTCACTCTTGCTCAGGCTGGTTTTGAACTTCTGAACTCAAGTGATCCTCCCACTTTGGCCTCCCACAGTGCTAGGATTACAGGCATGAGCCACCACATCGGCCTCATGTTTAATATTTTCCATATTTAAATGTTTAAAGATCTAAGTAAAATAAAATAAAGTCAGGAGAAATCAAAAAAGAGGCACCGACCTAAGCTCTTTAAATCTAGTCACACATTTCCAAGAGCAAAGAAGAAATGTGTAGAACAAAACAACAGTAAGGGGGAGTTGGCTTCACCATAAAGCCATAATAGCCACTGCATTATGAAACAAATATAAGCTCAAGGTGGCATTTCAGTCCCCAGGGAAGAGTAGTTCATTTAACAAATGGAGCTGGCAGAAAACAAACATACATACACACTCACAAATAAATTCCAGATATAAATGTAAAAAAAAAATTAGCTATAAACATAGTAGAAGAAAATATATTCAAATATTTGTATAACTTTGGCATGAAGAAGCCCTTAAGCAAGGCAAGATATGTAGAAATCATAAAGAAAATAATACAAATATCTAACCAGATGTTTTTAATATGGCAAAATAAATAAACTATATAAAAAGACATTAATGGACTTAGAAAAACAGTTGCAACCCATATGCAGGCAGAGCACTAATAGTCCTCTGAATAAAGAACTGCTATGCACTGTTGAGATGAAGACAAACAACCCAACAGAAACTGCAGCAAAAGACATGAATGGACAGTTTATAGAAAATGAAATCAAGATGGCCAGTGACGCACAGAAAAGATGTCGATCTGAGCAGTAGTCATGAACAAACAATGCAAATTGCCAATGGGAAATCATTTCACACAAACTGGAAAAAACCTGGGGGTGACATCCAGGGTCAGAGGGATTACAATGAACTCTGCATGCTCTGCATTCTTGGTAAAGACGTGAATTTCTATGTCCCTTTTAAAAAGCAATCTGGAACAGTGATTCAAATTCAATGTTTGTTAGCCATTCTTATATCTTCTTTTGAGAAATTTCTATTCATGTCCTTTGAAAATATAAGAACTTGTTGGCTCAGTGGTCCTATTTGGGGAAATATATCTTACAGAAATAAAAGCAGTAGTATATTAGAAAGTGTTTAATAACTAATAAAGAATTTTTGAAGTAGCAGAAACTGGAGAAAATCAGAATGCTTCTCAATAGGCAATAGCTGGAAAAACTGGGCGTGTACATATGGCACTATTAGACAGTGTTTAAGAAATAAATTAGATTTGATTTGCTGATCTGGAAGGACGTACATGCTGCACAGTTTACTGAGGAAGGGAAGTTTCACAATAACGTACGGAATCATAGATGTTTGGTTGCAAAAAAGTATATATTTTTTAAAGTACATAGTCATTTTCATAACTGTAAAGATGTAACTGATAATTTGCACATAATATCTATTAGCTCAGGGAAGTATAAACTGGCATTATTAACATTTTTAATCTTCATTGTTTCAGAGGCTATAAACATGTCAATACTTTTGTGATAAAAATTGAGAGCATTTTTATGAAAGGTAAGAGTTTGCCAGAGAAACTAAGTGAAAGGAGAATTTCAAAGAGGGGATAATTAGTTAAGTAGGAGCCAATAAAGATGGAGTCACAGAAGAACTTGGACTTCGGGTGAACGGCCACAGGAGGAGGTGGGGGAGCGACAGGGAGTTCCAGGCAAATGATGAGGATTCCACAGAGCCAGAGGCTGCTGGTGGAGCCCTTACCTTCCAGCTCTGCAACTGGCTTCCTAATGTAAAGAGGAGTGATGACGAATCTGAGGATGGACACCTCACAGCGCATTAAGCCAGAGCGGAAGGGAGGGAGGAACTCCAGGTCCCACCATCACACTTGGACCAGCAAAGGAGGTCCAGGGACGCAGAGCGGCTGCCTGCAGCCCCCTCGGAGCAGGCCAACACAGTTTCAGAGGGTCCTAGAGGCATTCTGACAGAGCAGGACAGTGATCCCCAACTTCGACAGTCCAGGAGTATCTGCTACATCGGCTTCCTCGGAGGAGGGGATCAGTGACCTGGTGCTGGCTGGGCCTGTCACCACCTGCGCAAATGCTGCCCCTCTGCGCCTCTCTCTCTGCGACCTGTGGTGTGTGGAGTCCTGAAATCCAGCCCGACGACAATCCTAACCCAAAATACTGATATTTCCTGGGACAGTACCAGCGGCTGGCTGGGGCTTGCCTATGGCAGATCTGGAAGCTGCAGCCTCACCTGGCTGGGGGAGACAGAGCAGGTGCAGGTGTGGGCGTTCCTGGGTAGGCCTGCGCCTGTGCCCTCCACATGTTTGCATCCGGCAGCCTGGATGCGGAAGAGCTGAGAAGCCTTCCCAATTTTTAAGACTATTCAAATTGTTCTTCAGATGAGGATTTTAAACATTCATTTACACCTACTAGGTTCCCTGAAAGCAGGGTATTCCCACACGGATGCTGGGACTCTGCTGGGACACCCCAAGGACCTCGCGGGGGTCAGATCAGACACTGAGTGCAGGGTTTCCAGGAAGCCCAGGGCTGCTGTGGGGCGGGGGGCTCTCCACTTGGTGGGGGCTTTGGAGAGACCAGGGTCTTACAAAAGCACACATTCCCGGGAGGCAGCCCAGACCTGTCACTGGGAATTTCTGGCTGTGGGGTTGGGGAATGCGTTTTTACAAGCACCCCGGGTATTTTCATGCCACTCACCTTGGATCAAACAGTTTTGGAAACCACTGAAGGCTCTCATAGAACTGAGTGTTTGAGGCCATTGTAGGGACCCCATGGACACCCGTGGGTTGGCTGATTTCTATAAAGAATATAATTTGAGGTCCTGTGTCTTTCAGAAACACAATGGCATCCAGTCCAATACTGAAAATACTGTATTCTGTTTATCAAAAACAACTGAACTTTCTTTCTCAGCTGTCCCTGCCTCAAAAATAAATAAAATAAAATAAAAGTAAATAGAGTGTTTTAAAAGTATTCACAGGTCGTTGTCAAATCCAGGAGGAAAGTAACAGCGTTGGCCAACTTTAGACTTTGATTAGTTAAATGATATGCATGTTGTCATTTCTATAGCAGTGTTAAAACAATAGACACAGAGTGTATAACTTTCAAACAACTACAAAGGGAAAAAAATGCAACGTCTGCCTTCGTTCAACTATCTTTTGGATGTATACCACGGGCCAGGTCCTACTGGAGACACGTGCGATGTATCAGTGAACACGAGAGGCAGAAATTCCCCCAGGACTTCTTTTCTAACAGACACAGACAAGCCAACAATGACACCGCAATCAGTGCACTGCACGGGACGTCAGAGGTGACTGCTGTGGCAAAGCCAGAGCAGAAGAGAGTAAGGGGGAGGAGGAGGGCCGAGGTGGGCGTGGGCACATGTTAAACGGGACGGTGGCAGCAGGCCTCCCTAAAAAGTGATTCTGGAGCAAGCAAGTGGAGGGGGTGAGCCAGTGACTGGGCCCCCCAGTGGGGAAAGAGGGTGTGGGAGCCCAGAGCTGGAGACACTTCAGGTGGGCACAGGAATCAGCACTGGCTAGAGCAGAGGTGGCGGTGCGACTGAGGCCTCGGTCACCGCACACACCCTGACATTCACAGCTTTCCCTCCGTGTGAAAGCAGGAGTCGCTGCAGGCTTTTGAGCAGGGCACACAGAACACCGCGGAGCTCACGTGTTCCCAGGCTCTCCTTGGCTGCTGCTCAGTGAGCAGATGGCTGGGGGACGGGGGAGGAAGGAGAGAGGCGAGGAGAAGATGGGTCAGGAGGCCACTGCCTGCTCCAGAGGAAGGAGGAGCACGGTCTGGCGAGGATGGCAGCCGTGGGGAGAATTCAACGAAGTGGTTGAATTCTCAATGTATTTTGGAAAATTGATTTTAAAAAGCATCCGAAAGAAGGCAATAAACCAGAAGGGGAAAAATGCCCCAGAGGATGTGAAACAAATAGAAAGTACAAGAGGAAATGGACAGAGGTAAACCTAAATGTGCCACTAATTAAATGGAATGTAAGGAGACCAGATACTCTTAAAAGCAATAAGTTGGCAGACCAAATACAAAATTCCACTATATGCTGTTCATAAACTACATCTAAAATACAGAGGTACAGAAAGGATAAAATTGAAAGGGTAGGTAAGAAATGCAGAATGGGAATTGTAACCAATAGAAAACCAGTGCAGCTCTATTACTATTAGCTAGAATAGACCTTACTAGTGATGAAGAGATTTATTTCATGATGATTAAATCAGACAAAATAAAAGTAGGACATAGATTTGAATGTATTATTGACAAACTTTACCTAAAAGGACATACAGAATTATACTCCCAAGAGCTGCAGAATACAAAATGCTTTTAATATACGTGGAGCGTTTACAAAGCATTTGTCATTCTTTGGGCCATAAAGTGCATCATAAATATATTTCAAAGGATGAAATTATACAGACCATGTTCTCTGATCATTCTACAGTTAAATTAGATAAGTAACTAGCAAATCCCCATAAGATTAGAAGATTTAACACGTACTTCTAAATAACCCATAGGATTTGCTTCAGGAGCAAAGGCAGTTAATGGTGGCAGTAGACAAGGGCGTAGAAAAACAAAATTGGTCACATCTGGGCGATGGGTACATAGGGATTCATTATTCTGTTCTGTATATATTTATAGATATTCAGTATTTTCCACAGTTAATTGTTCAAAAATGTAAGTAAAATAAAGTCAGCAGAAAAAAATCAACATGTAAAATAAAATACAATAAATATCCCAAGCATGAAAGAAGAAATTACAACTGAAATAGTGAAATATTTTAAACTAAATGATAATAAGATATAACAAAATTTGTGGGATATAATAGAAACAATAGGTAGAGGAAGTTTTATTGCTTTTAATAAATGTATTAATATATATATAAATAAGAAGGACTCAAAATTTAGAGCCAAGTATGCTTTCAATAAGTTAGAAAAAAACAGCAAAATAAACACATATAAATTAGAAGGAAGGCAATAATAATGATCAAAAATAAATAAAATGGAAAACAAACACACAATAGCCAGGATCAACAAAATCAACAATTAGTTTTATGAAAGAATAAAATGATTGTAACCTCTAATAATACCACACAAATAAATCAGAATATATGGATAAAATGGACAAATTCCTAGAAAAACAAAATTAAATTAAAATAATAGAAAACCTCAGTAGTCCTATAATCATTGAACAAATTAAATTAACAGAAAAACATTTTTTCTACAAAAGGACCTCCAGGTGCAGATGGTTTCCTCAACAAATTATTATTAAGAAATTCAGTCTCACAATCTAATCCAGACAGAGAATAAGAGGATATAATCCTCAGGTCATGTTACAAAGCTAGCACATCATCTTGGCATAAAAATGTGACAACGGGTAGTAAGAGGAAAAGAAAAAAAAATTACAGGGCAATCTCATTCACAAAGATTGATTATATACATTTATTATATAATATATCATGGCATACTTGGGTTTATCACAGGAATGCAAGGATGGTTTAAAATAAAATTTTCCACATCAAAAGATTAAAGGAGAAAAATAAATCGTTGTGTTTCAGTATATGCATACAGAAAAAGCATTTTAAAAACCAGACATTCATTTGAAATTTTATAAACCCTAAGAACTAGATATAGAAGAATATATCTGATATACGTTTCCTTAAAAAGAAAAAAAAAACTGGCACAAACATTTATTTATAAAGTGTCAAAAGCTTTTCCTACCACAGTAAAACAGAACTGAATTTAAACATATACATCGTTTAAATAAATGTGAATGGATAAACTACAGAATATTCTTTCCGTGTTGTACATGGAGCATTCATTTCAATTAAGTCAGAGGTTGTCATATTATATAGAAAAGCAAGACCCATCTATACAGTATCTTCAAGAGACTCACTTTAAATATAAAGCATGGGTAGCTTGAAAGTAAAAGGGTGAAAATATATATACCATGCAAATTGTGAGCATAAGAAAGCTGGAATGGATGTATTACCATCAGACAAAAAGGACTTCAAGAAAAATAGTATTGACAGAGATAAATATTTCATTATGATGAAAACATCAATTCACTAGGAAGACATGACAATAACAAATGTGTATAAATACACAACTTCAAAACATATAAAGTAAAATATGACAAGACTAAAAAGAAATGTAGGCAAATCCACAACCATAGCGGATGATTTTAATGTCTCTTTTTGAAGGTTCTCAAGGAATTGCTAGAACAACTAGGTTAAAAAAAAAGAAAAAGAAAGCAAGAAAAAAATAATCCAGTATGGATATAGAAAATCTGAACAATGCCATCAACAAATATAATCTAATTATCATTTATAGAACACTCCACCTTAAAACTGCAGAATATAAATTCTTTTCAAGTGGAAAGAGAGCCTTTGTATCTTGGTGAACAGGCCATATGCTGAGCCTCAAAACATGTCTCAATAAAATTCAAAATGCCGAGATAACATAGAATTAGTCCTACAACAATAACAATGGAAATAAATTGCAATCATTAACAAGAAGATATCAAACAAAGTCCCATATATTTGGAAACTAAATAAGATACAGGTAAACAATTCATGAATCAAAGGGGAAGTCCAAAAACTTGAAGATAATAAAAACATATCAAAATTTTGGCAATGCAGCTAAACTGTACTGTGAGTGAAATTTATAGTATTGAACACATATAAGAAAAGAAGAAGGCTTAAAATCAATGATCTAAGTTTTCAGCTTAAGTATGTTTGAAAGATAAGAAGACTGAAGTAGAAGGAAGGAAAAATGAAGAGGTGAAATCAGTGAAATAGAAAACAAACAAACAAAAATAAAAAACAAGAGAAAACTTTAGAAACAAACCAAAATTTGGTTCATTAAAAAGGGTTAATAAGATTGTAAACATCTAGCAAGAGTGATGAGAGAGAGAAATATGAGAATGAGAGTGAGAGAGATGGAGAGAGAAGCAGAGAAAATATGCTTAAATTAGTGTCATGAATGAAAGATAGGATCTCAGATTATACACACATAAAAAGAATAAGGGAATATTCTATATAAGTGATAATAAATTTGACAATTTAGATGAAATGGATAAATTTCTTTAAAAACTGTAACTTATTAAATGTTACATAATATGAAATAGAAAGTTTGAACAGCATATTTTATTCTGAATCTACAACTGTTAAGGAAATTGTATTCATTATGAAAATTCTTAACTTAAAAATAAGATATGGATGATTTCACTGGTGAATTCTACCAAAAATTAAAGGAAAAAATAATACCAACCTTATACAAACTCTCAAAATAAAAGAGCAGAAAACATTTGTTGTTTCTCAAGTTTTATATGAGGCTAGCATATCTCTCATACTAAAATCAAAGAAAAATATTAAAAGTATAGATCAATAACCATCATGAACACAGACATAATCACTCATACTATATTAATTGAATCCGGTAACATATAAAAAAGAATCAAGACCAAGTAGAGTGTATTCCAAAAATGTAAGGCTGGGTTAATATTCAAAAACCAATAAATAGTATTTACCATATCAATAGAAAAAAGAGCATTCTCAATGGTTTGAGTAAAGAAATATTCCATAAAAATAAATGTGACGATGTAGAGCATCCCCCACAAATGAATTAGAGCAAATGAGGTAAGCACTTTGTGACCCCAAAACAATGGCCAGATTCTCACTGGAAGCAATTGCAATAATAATATACAGTGCCAAATAGTTTGACATATGTCAAGGGAACCCACAAAAATAAATGTCTTGGATTTTTATTTTATATGAATCAAACAATGCAGGCTTTCATTTACTTTTAATGTTGGTAAATTATCAAAATGGACTAAGGGACCTAAAAGGTCATGCATGGAAAGTTCAAAAACTAATTCAAGATAGCAACTTCCTGTTAAATAGACTGAAAAATGTGGAAATGGGATAGTATCATTTGGGTAAAGGAAAATACCAACATGTTTGTCATACAAAAGAAAAAAACAAAAAGCAAACACACAAGCAAATAAAACAAGAAATAACAGCTCCTTCCTGCCAAGTACGCTGTCATGTCTGTACATGTGGCCAAGGATGGCACTGCCACGCAGGGCCGGAGACACGGCTGGTCCCACTCTACTGGGTCACTCACCAGTCTGGGCCTTTGACTTTAAAATTGGTGGTTACAATCACACCAGCTCTATAGAACCTGCCCTTCCTCCACGCTGTGTGGCGGCCTGAGCGTCCTGCATCAGTGCCAGAACCGCCTGTGTTCCCCTCTCTGGTTATGTGAATGCTGCGCAAAGCACAGCGCAGACATGGTTATTTATAAAGACTACGGGTTTCATTGGAACATCACAAAACCAATATGCTCTAAAAATATACGGCAATCAACAATACACCCAGAGTGGGGGGAATTATCTTGCTTCAGCTCAAGACTTCCCTCCTGAGCTCCAGACCTGGAGCTAACGGCCCCTTTGACATCTTTCCCTGGATGAAGCATAGCTTCCTCAAACATCGTCAGATCTCCACCCAAACCTGCACCCCATCTGGTAGCTCCTATACAAAAAATTGGGGAGCTTTTAAAAGTCCTGATTTAGCCTGGGCTTCACCCACAGTGATTTTGACATAATCAGTTCTGGGGTGCTATCTTGGCATTGAATTTTTTCCTTAAAGCTGCCCCTCCCTAAGGTTAAGAATCACAGCTCTAGATATTTTAAATCCTCAATACATTAATGGGCCTATTCCTCTTGCCATGGGTCTTCAATATTAGAATGCTCTCAACTGCTACAACCCCCCGCCAGAGCTGCTGTATCCCACATCAATGGTACTGCTAGGAGCTGCGCGAGGCAGCAGCTCTGCATTTCCAACCCCTGGGGTCTCCGGTGCTCCATGCTCTCTTGTAATAGCTATCAGGTCTGTCTGCATATTAGAAACATCTGTGAATCTTTTAAAAGACGTTGATGCTCAGAGATTTGGAATCAATTGGGTTGGACCCCACTGATACATTTTTAAAGGTCCCCAGGTGATTATGATGTGCTGCCAGTGTCAAATACCACTTATTTAGTAGGCTGGCACCTATTCCAACGGGAATCACTAGTTTCTGCAAGGTATCCAATGGCCTTTTCTCAGGACCTCCAATCTGCTGGTCTTTTCATTTTTCATACTTAATCTTCCTTCTGGGTCCTGCTTCTCCAGCTGCCTAGCCTACAAGAGCACAGCTCAACACACAGCCATGCTTTTACACATAATCTTCACACCTTACTCATCCTTCCCTCCACTCCACGCCACTTACTTTGCACTTGTTCCAAAGCATTTGACCATTTCTGGAAAAATTCTTAAAACTCTGATGACTGGGCTCTTTTCACATTTATACCATATAGGCACTGAAAACTGCCAAACTGTTTTATTTCCTTAGAAATTTACTTTGCCATTTTCTAAGATGACTATTTCATTTTCTATTCCTCTCAAATCTCCAACAACCTCTCCCCTCACCTTCAGTCTTTTTGATGACTTTCCTGCCTACTCTGCATACTGGTCTGTGGAAAACTGACCTTCCCATCACCAACTCTTCAGCTTCTGCACCGTCATCCTTCACCTTTCTCTCACCTTACCTCCCTTTGGATGCCACCCTCGCCTGCTAAAGGTGGCAAAGGGACATCATCCCTCCAATTAGCCTCAATTTCCAATGCATCATCAATTTCTCCTTCTCTACTTGATTATGCTTTCAAATTGCTCATCCTAAAAATACACTGCCTAAATCCCTCCGGCTACCACTCCCTTTGCTGCTCTCCTTTATAGCAGCAATCTTTGAAGATGTATCTATACTCTCTGTCACCAAATGCTCACTTCTTTTTCCTTCATTTTATAAAGATATTTGCACTGGGAATAGAATTTTAGATTTGGAAGCTTTTGCACTGAATGCATGGAAGTTACCATTCCACTGTCTTCCAGCCCCCAATGCTACTGTTGAAAGATATCCCATACACATGGACCAGAAAATTTAATGTTGTTAATAGGGCAACGCTCCTTAAATTGATGTACAGATTCAACACAGTCCCTTTCAAACTCCCAGCTGGGTTTTTCTGAAGAAATTGACGAGCTGATCCTAAAATTCATATGAAAATTCAAGGGACTAAGAATAGCCACAACAATCTTGAAAAATAAGGAAGGACTCACACATTCTGACTTCAAAATTTACTACAAAACTACAATAATTAAGATAGTGTAGTATTTGCATAAATCCTTACAGTTGTGGTCAACTGATTTTTTTACAAGGATGCCAAGACAATTCTGTGGGGAAGAAAAAGTCTTTTTAACAAATAGTGCTTGGGAAATTGAGTATCCACATGCAAAAGAATAAAGTTGCATCCGTACTTCACACTGTGCAAAAATTAATGCAAAATGGATCACAGACCTCCTAAAAGTAAGAGCTAAACTTTTATAAAAACTCCTAGAAGAAAACATAAGAGTAAATCTTTGTGATCTTTTGGCTATGTCAATAGTTTTAGAGGTATGATACCAAAAGCACAAGCAACAAAAGAATAGATAAACTGAACTTCATCAAAATTACAAATGTTTGTGATTCAAAGGATACCACCAAGAATGTTAAAAGACAACCTTTAGAATGGGGGGTAATATTGCAAATCATATATCTGATAAGGGTCTTGTATCCAGAATATATAAACAACACTTGCAACTCGATAATAAAGGGACAAATAATCAATAAAAATGGACAAAGGATTTAAATAGATATTTCTCCAAAGACTACATACAAATGGTCAATAATCACATGGAAAGATGTTCAACATCATTAGTCATTACAGAAATGCAAATCAAAACCACAATGAGATTCCACTTCACACCCAGTAGGATTGTTATAATCAGAAAGACAGTAATAAGTGTTGGTAAGGATGTGGAGAAACTGGAATCATTATATGCTGCTGGTAGGAATGTAAAATTATACAGCCACTTCAAAAAATACTTTGGCAGTTCCTCAAAAAGTTAATCATAGAATTTCTATCTGACCCAGCATTCTACTCTTAGGTAGATACCAAAGAGAAATGCAAACATACTGTACACCAATTGTCACAGCAGCGTTATTCATAATAGCCCAACATAGAAACACTCGAATATCCATCAACTGATGAACAGATACATACAAGGTGGTATATCCATACAATTGAATATTATTCAGCAATAAAAAGGAACAAAGTAGCAGTACTTACTGCAACATGGATGAACCTTGAACATACTATTCTAAGTGAAAGAAACCAAACACAAAAGATAATATATTGTATGATTCCATTTGTATGGAATGTTCAGAATAGGTAAATCTATAAAGACAGAAAACAGATTAATAGTTGCCTAAACTGGGGGGGTGGGTGTGTGAGAGAGTTACTGTTAATGCATAGGGATTTCGATTGCGCTGATGGTTGCATGTATCTGTGAATACACTAAAATCAATAAACTGTATACTTTAAAAGTGTGAATTTTATGGTATGTGGATTATATTGCAATCAAATTGCTTTTTCAAAAGGAACAGTAAGAACCCTGTGGTGAGGTTCCAATTCTACAGCAGCAGGAGTGCTGGCTGCAGCTTCCAGGCGTGTACCTAACACTCTGAGGGATGGGAACCCCCCTTTCTGCCTACAGGAGCTACAGTCTCAAGGGTTTGGAGCAAAGCCTCATTGCTTCTTTTTCTCTCTCTGTCCTCTCTGTCCTCCCCCCACATGGCCCCTTACACAGATGAAGCCATGGGGAGTGCAAGGCAGTGCGGGGACACTAAAGCTCTGGCTCTCGATCAGAGCACACTGAAAGGAACCAAGAGCCAGAAAAACCGTGAGGAGGAGAAGCCAAGCCCATAATGCTAACCTCTGAGCTGTGCATTCATGGATCTAACCCTGAACAGTGCACCGCAGGCTTTGGTAACAGAATCACAGGACTAACTACCTCCAGGTCCCAGACTCTCCACTGAGTGGTCCATACGCTGGAAAGATCTAAATAACATTGTAAAGGCTCTCAAAACAGACTTGACATTGGAACCACATCCCAAGAAGGGTCAGAACTTGAAGCCTAAACCTAACTAGGTCAACTGCCTGGTAAACAAACAAACACACAAACAAAGACCCTGACTCTCATAACATAAGATTCAAAATGTCTAGGATTCAATCCAAATCACTTGGTATACGAACAACCAGGAAACCCTCAACTTGCAAAGGAAGAGACAAACAACATATGCCACCCTGAAATGACAAAAATGTTGGCACTGCCAGACAAAAGCTGCTATTACAACCATGCTTCAAGAAGGACACACGTGGAAAGATAGAAAATCTCAACAAGGAAATCAGATATAAAGAAGAATCAAATGGAATTTTTTGAGATGAAAAAAATGACTAAAATTAAAAAAAATTCTTTGGATGGGTTAAATGGCAGAATGGAGATGGCAAAGGAAAGAGGTATTGACCTTGAAGAGAGAGCAATAGAAATTGTCTAATTTGAACATCTGAGATAAAAAAAAGATTGAAAAAAATTATAAGAGACTCAAGAACCTGAGGGGAAAGAAATCTCAAAAGGCTGAAAGTTTGTGTCATCAAAATTCCAAGAGAGGAGCAAGAGTCTGGTGCAGAAAAGAATATTTGAAATAATGGTGGCTGAAATCTTCCCAAATTTAGTGAAAGACAAATTTATAGATTCAAGAAACTCAGGGAACCCCAAACAAAATAAAATCAAAGAAATCCAGTCCCAGACAAATCATAATCACACAGCTGAAAACCAAAGATACGGTTTTTGACAAAAAGCTTGAAAGCAGCCAAGAAAAAATGCTGCATTATAAACAGGGAAGAATCATTTGAATGACTGTAGATTTCTCATCAGAAACCACAGAGACACCACAATTTTAAAGGGAGGAAAGAAAAGAACTGTTAACCCAGAATCTATATTCAGTATAAATAATCTCCAAGAATGAAGAGGAAATACAGACATTCTCAGATGAAGAAAAATTAAGATAATTAGTTACTGAAACTGCTCTGAAAGAAATGCTAAAGGAAGCTTCTCAGACAGGAGGAAAATGATGCGGGAGGAAAACTTGAAACTTCAGGAATGAAAAGCAACAGAAATGGTACATATGTGGGTAATATAATAGAGTCTTCTCATAATTTCTACAAAATATCAATGATGGGGAGTAAAAGTGATAGCATTGTCTGATGGGACTTTCCGTGTCTGTAGATGTAATAAGACATAAGACATCTGTATAACATAAAGGGAGTAAAGGGACCTATACGGCGATAAGGTTTCTAATTCCACCTTACGTGGTACAGTATTAATTCTACACAGACTGTGGAAAAATAAGTATGAACACTGTAATCTCCAGAAAAATCCTTTAAAATTATAGAAAGAGACAGAATATTAAAATAAGCAAATTAAAATGGAATACTAAAAAAAATAATTCAAGTATCCAAAAGGGAGATAGGAAACAGGGACAAGAAGGAAAGAACGAACAGTAAACAAATAATAAAATTGTCTACCTAAGTCTAAATATATCAATAATTCCACTAAATGCAAATTTAGTTGAAATATATCTTGAACTAAATTTATCTTGAACTAAATATATCTTGAATATATCTTGAAACTAAATATATCTTGAAATATATCAATTAAAAGACACAGACTATTGAATTGGACTTAAAAAATGAGACCCACCAATATGCTCTCTACACAAAAGCCATTTTAAGTATAACAAGACAGGTAGGTCAAAAGTAAAGGACGGGCAAAAATATACCATGAAAACATTAATGGAAAGAAGGCTGGAGTAGTTATATTAATATCAGATATGCTGACATCAGACAGTAGACTTTACAGCAAGGGAAACTACCAGGGATTAAGAGAGACAGTATATAACGATAAAAGGTTCAATTCACCAAGAAGACATAATAATCCCAAATGTGTATGCACCTAACAACAGAGTTTCAAAATACATGAAGCAAAAAAAAAAAAAAAAACACTTGGAATATAGTTTGGCAGTGTCTTATAAAATTAAACATATATTTACACATGACCCAGAAATCTCATTCCTAGGTATTTATTCTACAGATATGAAAATTTAGCTTTCTCAAAACCTATACATGAATGTAAATAGCTACTTCATTTATGACAGCCCCAAATTGGAACCTCCCAAATGTCCTTTAAAGTGTGAATGAATAAACAAACTGTGGTACATCCATACAATGGCATACTATTCAGCAATGAAAGGGAATGAACTATTGTTTCACACAACAAGAAGAATGAATCTCAAATGTGTTATGCTGAGTGAAAAAGTTAGTCCCAATATGTTACATAGCATATGATCCCATTTGTATGACACTCTGAATAAAGCAAACCTATAGGGACAGAGAACAGAAGAACAAACTAAACACAAAAGCAGAACAATGGAAACAATGAAGACCACAAATCAGTGAAATAGAAAACAGAAAAATAACATATCAAAAGTTAGTTCCTTGAAAATATGAACAAAATTGACAAGCCATTAGTCAAATTACCAATAATTCAAGAGAGGACATAAATTGGAAAAATCATAAGTGAAAGAGGGGATACCACTACCAAATCCACAGATACTAAAAGTATTAATTATATGAGACTATTATGAACAACTTTATGTAAAAATGTCAGACTCCTCACATGAAATGTACAAATTCTTAGAAATTCACAAATTACCAAAGATTATATGAGAAGAAAATAGAAAATCTGAGATCAATAACAAGTAAAGGAATGAAATTGGTAATAAAAATTCTTTCCGAAAGTAAAGCCCAATTCAAAATGGTGCCCTCTGCCAAGCATTTAAAGAAAATATGACACTAATCCTTCATAAAATATAGGAGGAAAGAACACTGCTCAACTCATTCTATGAAGTTAGTATTACTTTGAAAACCAGACAAAGACATTACAAGAAAAGAAACTACAGGCCAATATCCTTCATGAACACAGCATAAAAAGCTTGAATAAGATATGGGCAAGCCAAATTCAGCAACAAAACATATTAAAAAAATTATACCCTGTGACCAATTTGGATTTATTCCAGTAATGTACAGTTGGTTTAACATGGGAAAACAAATTATATGATACAGAACATTAATATAATAAATAAAAAATAACATTATCAATAGATGCAGAAAATGCCAGAAAAGCATTTGACAAAATCCAACACCCATTGTGATAAAAATTCTTAACAGACTAAGAATATAAGGGGACTTCCTCAACCTGACAGAAGGCGTCTTTGAAAACCCTATAGCCAGCAACACACTTAGTGATGAGAGTGTGCATGCTCTGTACCTATGATCAAGAACAAGGCAAAGGCGCTGTGGTCAACATCGTACTGGAGGCTCTAGCCAATGAAATAAGAACAGCAGCAACAACAAATTAAAGGTATCCACAATGGAAAGAAGTAAATCCAAACTAACTTTATTCACAGATGACATGAGTTTATATGTAGAAAATTCCAAGAAATCTATATGAAAATTACTAGAACTGAAACATGAGTTTAATAAGGTCACAGGACAGTAGATGCTGAAGGAGGAGTGAGGCATTGCTGGTGATCTGGTAATGTTCTGTTTCTTGTTCTGGGTACGGGTTTGTTCAACTGCCTATTTATCAGCTCCATTTAGATGTCAAACAGGCATCTCAAACTTATTATGCCAAATAGAATGATTGATTTTACTCCCAAATCCATACCCAATGTCAACTCCCCATGGACCACCTCCCTTCCCACCAAATGGCACCAAGATTCACCTGATTCCTCAGGCCAAACACTTGCAATTATCTTTCTCGCCCTTGTATCACATATGCATTTCACTGGTGACACCAGTAGGTTGTATCTTAAAATATATCCTGAATCCATCCGTGTTACACCACTTTTCTTCAATCCACTATCATCTCTTACTTGAATGATGCAAGAGCCTCCACAAAGAACTTCTAAAATGGTTAACTGTACTCTTATCCCCACCCCACTTACCCAAGCCCCCTTGCTTAAAATAACCAATACCATCAAAATATTCCAAGTCCAAATCCAAAGTCATTGGCATGACTTTGAAACGCCTACACTAGAAACCTCTCTCCAACTTCCTCTTAAGCCTTTCCCAGAGGTCACTTCAGCCTTTTGTTTGGTCCTAGAACCACACGTGTTCATACATGCTCTCCTGCCTGGACTTACATTTATTCTCCACAACAACACTTTGTTCATGACCTTCTCACTTTCTGCAAGCTTTAATATAAAACATTTTTAGAGTGCAGATTTATTTACCTGAATACTGTCTGTCTTCCCCTGCCAGACTAAGATTGCAGGAGGGCAGTGCTATGCCTTTTTCATTCACACTTATGTACCTGGCATCTGCATAATGCCTGAAAGATAGTTGGTGGTTTTTTTAATGCAAATGTACAGTGAGTAAGGGAAAAAAGCAATAAATCCATGAGTTGTGGGGCATACACAGAAACTGATGATTCTTCATGCATTGCATATACTAGGGTTTCCTAAACTTTGCTGCACAAGATAATCACTTAGCTAGGTTTCTAAAATCCCAATATACAGATTAAATCTTATAGTTATTAAATCAGAATGGCTAGGGATGAGGGCCATACATTAGTACTTTTAAAAGTCCCCCAGGTGATTCCAACGTTTGGAAAAATTAGGGAACCACTGACATATACTCTCTGAAAAAAATCATATAATAATGAACTCTTCAAGAAAAGAAAATTATATTCCTTTTATTTACACCACACATGTGTGAAGTTCAAATGGTTCCTGCAATATACTTTATAAGCCCCAAAACATCAAGATGTGCTGTTAAATTCTAACTGTGGTTAATATGGACAACTACTTTTATTTGCTAATTTGTAATGTATTCAAGAAGTTTGTATATAATGACAAGTAATGTTACATAAACACTTGTTTCAATATTAACAATGCTGAAAGTGGTGTTTTCCTGCACTATTTTCAATTTTTAGCTGATTTTATTATTGTCAATATTACCTGTCTAATATAAATATATATATATATAGCCTATCTATATATCTATATAGATGAATTCCACAAACATTTAATGAAGAATATTATTTGGCAGGTACTCAGCTCAATATTATATTAATACAATGCAGAAAATCAAAGATGGAGTGTTGTTTATACAAGACATTTCCATGTTGACAGTTTGCTAAAATGAATGACACTTTCTTTGACAGACTCATTATCTGGTGAAGCAACATTTTCCAGACCTAATCCAGTTGTCTTACTCTGTTTGGGCTGCTATAACAAAAATACCATCTACTAGGTGGCTTAAAAAAACAGACATTTCTCACAGTTCTGGAGGTTGGAAGTCCAATATCAAGGCATCTGCAGATTCCATGTCTGATGAGGGTCAGCTTCCTGCGTTACAGACAGTGCCTTCTCCCTGCATCCTCACGTGGCAGAAGGGCGAGGGAGCCTCTGGAGTCTCTTTTCTAAGGGCACTAATCCTGTTCATGGGGGCTCCACCCCCATGACCCAATCACCTCCCAAAGGCCCCACCTCCTAATACCATTGCCTTGGGGGTTAGGATTTTAACATACGAATTCTGGGGGATACAAACGTCCAATCCATACACTAGTTCAATCCCAGGTTCCACTATTAACCATTTGTATAAATTCAGGTGACTTTGTTAATCTTTGTATTTCAGTTGTTCATCTGAAATATGAGAACAACAAGGTAGATGCTGGAGTTTTTCGTAGGTTTAAATCATATGAAATATACAAATACGTTTCCAATCAATCAACAGACATTCACGTAAGTTAACTCTCCCACTGCCCACGACATATTTACATACCACACAAACAGGGAATAAGGTGGTGGGAGGTTGGGAGAGGCACTTTATAATCACGTCACAATCTGTTGACCAGTGCCTTTAAAATCAACAACGAAAGAACGGATCATCAGCAACTGCACTATTTAATGCTCAAGAAGAAAACTTCCTATGAGCCTTATTGAAATGAAGCTAACAGCACAATGGGCACAAAGATAAAAACCAGGCTATCTGAAGAGGAACCAAGGGCAGCCACACAGCCATTCTTAATGAGAGAGGAGTGTGAGAGGCTTCTTTTCTTCCCCCAGTAAAGCCAGCGGTGGTCCACAGAAATGAATTCTGGAGCTGAACGTTGCTTAGCGGTTTTTTGGACCACACACAAAAAACCTATGGGTCAGCAGCAAGTTCACATGAGCAAGGTGCTCTCTGCAGCCCAGGAACAGGCTGAAGCAGGCCGCCTGCTGACAGGTGGGTCCCAGCCAATCCAGGGACAGCTCTGTAACCAGTCCTGCGGTCACCCTATGCCTTGCACCTAGAAGCCTCTGTGCCAGCCCTTCATGACTGCTTTTAGACTTCTTTTTTCACCAAGAGCTTCCAACACCTTGGAAAATACTGTCCTCTGAGGAGGAGAAAAATGGAATTAAGAAAGACCAGCCCAGAAGAAAAGCAAATGCCTGTCTGCATGCAATGAAACATTTTGGCTTGAACCCGCCCCTCTGAAATAAAGATCTGGCACACGTCTACCTGTGAGGATATGTTAGCATCAGGCACATAAAAGCAATCAGGTATATCTCCAGAGGGGGGAATCTTAAACACTCACTGCTAGCTGCTGATCACAGCAACGTCAGTGTCCATGTGGCATCTAGAGATTATTCGGCACACTTTTTATGAGGCTTCGAAAGAGATCCTTGGTGTGTAGGAGACTCTGTCAGCCCCATTCATTTCCCCTCAATTCAGGATAGGAAGAGACATTTTCACTGAAACAGCAAAAACTTGTAACAGTCTTCTTCCAAAATTAAAAGTCAACTGACCAGGAGGATACACAGACCACCCAAAGAATATTCTAAAGCCTTTTTGTGGAAGCCAGGCCATTTCATCAGGCAAGGAGGGCCTGGTGCTTTCTCAGTGGGACAGTTTTGATTGAAAACAGAGTAAAAAATGGTGATGCTACAAGAAAGAGAGACACAATGTCATACCCAAACACAAATCTCCTCTCTCCTGTCCTACACAGTATGCTCACACACACACACACACACACACACACTCCTCCCTTCTCTCTCAGCATTTAGCCATTCCAATGTTCTAGAGAGTTTGACTGCACTAACCATCATCCTTAGTTGCTTTCTTGAAGACTCAGCTGCTTGCCAAATAAAATGCCAACATGTACAGACCTATATACATTTTTAAGACCAAAGAGTGGATTCACTTAAAATAACAAAAGCAGCATATTTGTTCATTCAACAAGTAATCACATCACATAATGGAGTGTTGTTTTTTTTTTTTTTTTTTTTTTTTTTGAGACAGGGTCTCACTCTGTTGTTGCCCAGGCTGGAATACAGTGGCATCATCATAGCTCAGTGCAGCCTTGAACTTCTGGGCTCAAGAGATCCTCCTGCCTCAGCCTCCCAGGTACCCAGGTCTATAGGAGTGCACCACCATGTCTGGATGCAGGTTCTTTTAGGTGCTCAAGCACACATCAGTGAATAAACAAAAATCCCTGCCCTGGTGAATTTTACATTCAAATAAGCAAGAAAAGAGAAAGAGCACACTATGTGGCATAAAAATAAGTCAAGTAAACAATAGGTTATGAGTCTGTGAGTGCCATGACTATAACAGACAATCTGGCTTGCTGGGGGTGGGGTGAGGAGAGTGGGTTGTAAAATTAAAGAGCCTCATTAAAAAGATGACATTTATGCAAAAGCCTGATGAAGGTCAGCTGTGCTGATATATAGAAAGAAAACATTCTTTGAAGACTGATTTTTCTAAGCAACAAAATGTGATTATTTTTTCCCCCACAGCGGATACCACTCTTAACTCAGTCCCACTGAATGAATGGGGCTGTGGTTCCGGGGACAAGACTGGCTCACGGATGCCGGAAAGAATGAAGAGAAGTGGGCGAGGCAGCAGGGACAAGAAAGAGAAGAATGAAAGAGAAAGAGAAGAACGTGAGCGTATTTCCTGGGAGGCAGACTCTGAACTGGCTGCCCCTGGGCCTGGACAAAAGTCAAACCACTCAGGGGAGTGCCTTGATTTCTCAATATAGTTGCTTGGTTTGCAGCAGCGGTGCATTAAAAGCGTCATTTCAGCCCAGAAGTCACATAATTAATACGTGAGGTGAAACCAACCACCACACGAAACAGAACATTTCCAGGGAAGGACGCACAGGGGAGTATAAGGAGGGGCGCTGCTGACATGCAGTGAACGCGCTGGGCTGGGCTCCAGGCAGGGGTGGAGGTGTGTGCTTTCCGGGCCTCTGACAGCTGCTCCAGCCAGGTCCCCTTAGCATGCCGGCCTTGCACTGCTTCCAACAGGCCTGGCACACCACCTGGCTGTGGCTTAAGCTTATTCCACATAATACTACCAGTGTGTGACTTCCACATAGTGACACACCTATTTCCAAACCACTCGGGCTTTGCAGAAATGTTTCAAAAAGGCCAACAAGCCCATGGTGTGACTTTTTGTTTAGTTCTGCTGGCTCGGAGTATCTCTTGGGCAGTGGCTGTCAGAATCTGTGGGGGGAGCAAGGGCGAGGGGCAAGGACTGCCTGCCAGCCTGTGGTGTGCCTGGGGACCCCGACAGTGGGCAGCCCCTCTCACCACCTTCTCCTTCCTCAGGAGCCTCTAGAGCCACCTGGTGAGAAGTGGCAGCCACTCTGCCCTAAGGAGGTTCATCTTTCCTTCCCTTGAGTTCAGATTTACTGTGGTCAGATTTACACGTGAGGATAGTAGCATCCCAGTATCAGTGGAAACCTGCTTTGCTCTCCTAAAGCTACAACCCAATTAAGGCCAAATGACCACAAAACTTAGGAGCACCAAGGAAAAAACAGTGTATCCCTCGTGTAGCAACACCTTTACAATGCACCCTGACTGCCAGGGTCTGAAGGAACTGGAGGGTCCTTACAATACCTTTTTGGGGTTGTATGAGCAAAACTGTTGACATCAGTTTATCCCTAAAAATGGTCATTTAACTTTCTAGTAAATGAAACTGGGCTTTAAATGCATACTCAGGGAGGCTTGCTATTGAACAGGTTCCTATCATTCCTCCTTTTCTGAAATGGAGCATCTTACTGTTAATATAAAGCCATCTGACCCCCGTCTCGGTCTGTTCAGGTCGCTATAACAGAATAGCATAGGTTGGGTGGCTTATAAACAACAGAAGTTTATTTCTCACAGTTCTGGATGATGGAAGTCCAAGATCAAGGCACTGGTGGATTTCATGTCTGGCGGGGGGCTGCTTCATGGTTCATAGATGGCACCTTCTCCCCACATCCTCACATGGCAGAAGGGGTGAGGGGTCTCTCTCAGGTCTCCTTCATAAGGGCAGTAATCCCATCCATGAGGGTTCCTCCCTCATGTCTAATCACCTCCTGAAAGGCCGATCACCTAATACTACCACCTAGGGGTTAGGCGTCAACATGTGGATCTGTGGGGTATACATTCTGTCTATAGCACGCCCAATGGCTGGTACGTCCATGGGTTCAAGGTCATCCAAAAGGTCAATGCTGAACCATAATTAAATACAATCCTTGCCGAGTGGGCTATCCAGATGTATGTGGACCCTGGAGGGACTATGGGGTTTCCAGGGTCTTGGGTCAGGGTAGGCAAGTGATGGAGGGAGGTCCTCCCCATCCTCCCTCCGTGAAGGAGGCTGGGCTGGGGGCACCAGCACAGGGCAGGCACCATGTGTGGAGCGCAGCGCCAGAGGCTGGGGTGCTGGTGCTGGTGCAGGCTCTTTGCCCTCAGGCTGGGGCTTCCACGCCAGATGCACACTAAGGAGACCTCACAGCAGCCACTGGAGTAGGTGGGTGGGTGGGTGGCTTCTGCCTAAAGGAGGCTCAGTGGAGGAGTCCTAGGGGCAGACCAGGAACTCTGGCGTCTGTGGGCAAAGAGGCGGAAGGCAGGAGCCCAGTGAGACGACGGCCGCAGAGTCAGAGCAAAGGAGCCGAGCAGTTCTAGCACTTGCAAAACCTAAGGTGGCAGCAGAGGGTGGTGAGAGCAGGCATGAGCACCGGGAGGTGAAGCAGGCAGGAATGATGGGCCGATTGGGAGGAAAGGGAGCAGTTCTTAGACACAGGGTTGCTGGTGGCGGGCCACGTGAGGGACAGAGGGATCTAGGGCTGTCAGTGTCAGGAAGAGGCCTGGGCTGAAGGGATAGATCTGCCTGAGTCCCTAGCACGGCGTGAATGGCGCAATGTGCAGAGATTAAGAGTACACGCAGGGATACGGGGGAGGGGAGGCGGTCACTTTGTAGCCACAATATTCACAGAGACAGCTGGGTGAGAAGAAATGTGCCATGGGGCAGGGAGAGCACTAGCAGATCCGGATCCCTGAAAGTGATGGGAAGGACTGGGAATACGAAACTCACTCACTGCAAATTATATTTCTCAAAGAAAGGAAGATGGGAAAAATTTTCCACTTACTTAACAAAATAAGCACACATTCACACAGTCTAGCTGAAGAATGCCCATGAACCACGGACAACGCACGTGCTGCCAAGGAGCAGGGGCCCAGCCACCGGGGGCAGCCCTCACACCTGGTCTGCCCACCTGATGCCTCCTCGGGTGCTGGTCTTTACACGAAAGAGTGTGTGCGTGGATTAGCGGGGCACCTGACTGCACAGGAAAACCTCTCCTCAGCTGGAGGGCATGAGGGAAAGATGAAGTAAGTTCTTTGAAAAAATAAAGCATATATATGTATACACATTACATACACACACAAATGTGGGGGGATTCCCTTCTTTCTCTCCCTATCTCCATGTCCACCATCGAGAATAGCATCTTCACTATTCAGTTTAATAATTCAAACATGATCAATGGAATGCAGATCAATATGGGCATGAATTTTGGGGGTAAAAATGCAATAATTCAGCACTGTGAAGGAAGCCCACACAGACATGGGTGCTTGAGGGAACAGCTACATCTTGAATGGATAAACTCTACTTGGTGAAAATAAAGTTATTTTAGGAATTTTTAATACACCTAAACATTTAATTCCACAAACAAGTTTGGGTCATTTTCTAAAAGACTTCCTGCCCTTCGCAGCTCTCTTCCCGAATCCTTGCCAAAGTTTAAGGCTATACTTTCCTAACCCAGGTGCACTCTCTAACCCAAAGGCCAAGTGTACCTCCTGGGGTCTCCATGCCCTTTGTGGCACTATCACCCAAAAAAAAAAAAAAATCCTTGGCTCCAAACTCTGAAATCCAACTCCCTTCACAACTCGTCACGCTGGCCACTAACACAATCTGAAATGTATGCTTCACTGACTTAAACTCTCCCTGGAAGGCAGCCAGGCCACATGTGCTTTTTATCCATGTTCTTAGAAGCTGCATGAGGAAGGAACCTCTGCTTTTCATAAGGCCGACCTGTTATATTAGAACTATCTCACTGGCAAATCAGTTCATATAAATAGCATTTGCTTTACAAGAAAAAAAAGCACTGTTGCTGGGTACAAGGTAGTTCACGGTAAAGAAACAGGTAGAAGAAGAAACCTCCTTTTCTTGGCCTCTCTCTATATTGAAAACAGAAGTCTGCTTGGGTCTGAGAGCCCAGGAAAGGACCTCAATGTATTGTTATACCTTGTAAAGGACAGCTTTGGGCTCCTGGTGAAACTTCCTGCACATCAGCCCTGGTTGTCACTGTCAAGCTCAGGCCACCAGAACCCTCTAGAGTCTTGGGCCACTCTGGAGGCTGGGGAGGGGGTGAGAGGGAAATGGAGGTGATGGGTGGCGAGGGCCACAATGCAGAGACACCAAGGAGGAACCTAAGCACCCTAAGGTGGGGGTCTGGAGTTCACACTCTCCAGGGTTCCTGCTGACCTTGACCAGTGATTTGGAATTGTACAAACTGACTGCTTTTGGTAAGGGCCTTTGAAATCTTCTTAGTGAGCAACAGAAGTCTCCAGAAGCCAGCCCAGGACAGAGCAGCACATATCTGGGATCTGCTCCCTGCTCAGAGGGAGGCTGCCATCCCCAAACAGAGAAGAGAGTGCCTGGAGTGACTAAATAACAAGGACAGCAGAAGCAGACGGGCCGAGACAGCTGCAATTACACTACTCTTTCTGCAGTATCTGCCCCTCTGGTTTATAGAATCACTTAAAAATAAAGCAACCATGATCAATTTCGCACACCTCAAGAGATTTCCCTACTGTTTTCTTCACTTCTAATAACATACACCATAAGCGCGTAACATTCACACTAGTTCCTACTTAATACATATGTGTGTGTGTGTGTATGTGTATGTACACACAAATTTTTAAAGCAGGGTGTCTGAAATATTGAGAAATAGTTACTTGTCTTTTGGAAATTATGAGAAGAAAATAAATCACACTCTGGACTAAATTCTTGGTTTAAACTAAAAAGTAAAAGAAACTAAATCAAGCCTCGCTTACAGGCAGGCACTCCAGTACTTAGCGGTGGGGGCGGGAGCCAGCGGCAGCTGTGTGAAGGTGACTACCTGAGCCCAGGTCTGCTGACCACAGGCCCAGCCCCCAGTGGTCCCGGAAGACACCAAGGCCAGGAAAGGGACTAATAAGGGATTTCTCACAGAAAGTCCTCCACCGAAGTGCAGCCTGTGGGGAGAAAAGACAAGCTAAAAGGAGTTAATGAAAGGGGTCTTTTTTACTACAAAAGTCAGACAGCAAGAAAGAGCTTTGCAAAATGCCTTCCATATTGGAGGAAGGGCAAGGGAGCCTCTGAGCCTTCCATCAAGTTCATCTCCCAAGTACATCTCTACAGTAAAGAGGGGCTGGCATTAGATCTGATGGCTGAAAATGCTAGCCGCTGCCGTTCACTGCACTGAATTCCTGCATTCCCATGTTCTAAAAAGTCAACAGCTTCTGCAAACTTACAACAGGGGAAAGAATGTGGTGACTCTAGGCACAAATATTCTGGATCTACTTAAGTTATATTTTTCATGGTAAATTTAAAAAGTGGGTTATACATGAGGTTGGTTAAAGTTAGTAATAACCCTGGTGGCAAAGTGTATTTTCTAACGATGGTCACAGCAGTGTCTCCCATGCTGTTTGCTCGTCTGCACTATGGCCTTGCCACCCCTCCCGTTGAGAGGAGGGGTCTGTGACCCAGCCCCTTGATTCTGGGTGGGCTCATGACTGCCAGGAGCAATAGAATACAGCAGAAGGGATGTGCTCCGACTGCAAGGACAGGTCATGATGGGTGATGCACCCTCGTTCACTGGAACACATGAGCCTGGAGTCCTGGGACTCCATCTAAGAAAGCCCCTGAGGTGGCCATACTGTGAAGAAGCGAAGCCACAGGAGAGGCCACATGTGGGTGCTCTGGTTGGCAGTCCCAGTCTTTGAGTCACCCAAACCCAGGCCCCAGAATGAGGCTTTGCGTGATTCCAGCCCCTAGATGGCAATCCCAGACACCAGGGAGCAAAGACGAGCCATGCCCAGTGTGTGTATCTGAATCCAGGGAGCTTAATGAAAAGTTGTTTTAACCGTTAAGTTTTGCAGTCTCACTCATGCAAACATATTACATGATTACACCAATGTATTAACATGCATCTTCACAGGTAACACACACCCAGGTCCACCCTGGCTCACCTAGCACCTCCCCAGTGCCCTCCACTTCCTGGGCCCAACACGGGGCTTGCATGCTCGGGGACACTGTCTCTGTTCCAGCCACACAAGGCCACTCACCTCGCCTACTACTTATTTCTTTAAACATTATCCTGTTGAGGGGCATGTGCCCTGCTTCTAAGTATTTATGACTGATTTGAAATAATAATAGATAAACGTGCTCACATAGAAACCTATATCCTATTTTGAGCCATTTCCTTTGGCAAGATTCTTTAAAGTGCAATTGTGAGACACTGAGCGTCAGTTTTAAGGATCCTGGTGACACTGCCAAGTGGTTTTCCTGAAACCAATTGCCAGTGAATTTGAATGCCGTTTTAAGCTTTATTGGTCATTTTAATTTTTCTTTTGTGAACCGTTTGTCCCAGTCTTCTGGCCACTTGAGAGTATGGATTTTTCCTTACGGACTGGTAGGTGCTCTTTAGGGATGCCGTGAACATGATGTACAGTGACCGAGCCCAGTCCCCACTGCTATGAACAGGCAGATGCTGGTGGCTCAGACTCACACCGCAGGGGGGACTGACAAGGCTGGTGACAACTCAAAGGGCCCGTGGCCCTGAGGGAGGTGACCAGGGTGATGCAATGCAGCAGTCTGCAGGGGGCGCACAGGAGCACATGGGAGGAGCAGATCACTGTTGCTGAGCTGAGACCCAAAGGAACACCACGGGAAGAACAAAAACAGCCCTGCAGAGCCCAGAGCTCAGTGTGCTTGGGCCTGAGGCACAAACTGAGGTCAGAAAGTTAGGGACAAGCCAAATCAGAGAGGGCTCCGTGGCCACAGGCAGATACTGGGGTTCACAGGAAGGGCAGCGGGAAGGTGCCTGGCGATGGGTGGTCAGCAGGGAGGGCCTGACCCAGGGGGTGACATGGGCACTGGGCTGGAGCCAGGCCAGGTGGAAGGTGATGGCCACTGTCCTGGGCAGAGGCCCTGGGGCCTGCGGGGAGGCAGCAGTGGATCGGCAGTGAAGACGGAAAGAAGGTAATTTTGGAAATAACTTCTCATGATTTCATGACTGGCTGTGAAGGGAGAGTAAGATGTCAAATATGACTCCAAAATTTCTGAACATCTCGGTATTGACGAAGCTACTCTGGAAACGGGAGGCCTGATGGTTGACAGGCGGGGTCAGGGCCCCTTTGGAACACGTGTAGACACCACACGAGCAACTGGTAGACTGCACGCGAGCTCAGGGGAAAGTTCTGGGCTGGAGGTGTGACTTTAGGAACCTGCACAAAACTGGTACTTAAAGCCATGGGCCTTGGGATCACTCAAAGAGAGCTGAGTTAAAGGAGAATAGGGCTGATCCTTCAAGAACTCCAACACTGAAGGTCAGGCAGAGAAGGAAATACCGAGAACCAGCAAGGGAGATGGGAAAGGAGCAGCCACTGAGCTGGAAAGAAACCAAAAAGCTGTGGCATCTGGAAACCAAGGGAGAAGAATGCTTAACAAAGACCAGGAAAGGAAAAACAAAAGGCAGAATTCCCCAGCTGCCAGCAACCAGAGGAAATGGAAAAGTGGACCTAACACTGACGCTTGCTGCTGAGGGAGCCTGGAGGGGACACTGTCTCCCCCACCTAGGGGTCTGGACATCAATGCCACGCAAGAATCCCAAAGCGGAGGTTCCATGAGGTCAGACTATTTTCATGATCATTCTGAGAGGAGATCTGCCTCTTCACCGTGCTCTGATGGTGCCAAAGCAACGCTGGGTGAAACAGCTGGCGTCTTTGCACAAATCGAGGCAGCAGCACGAGACCGTGCCAGTAGTCTTCACGTTCTTCACCACCACTTAGTGACAAAGCCAAACAGCAAACACAAAACACACATGGAAACTGGTTCAACTTAAAAATGTGCTTGAGGAAGTGGTGAGAATAATTAATTGTATTAACGAGCAACCCCTGAGTACAAGTGTTTCCCATGTTCTGAGTTCCTCTGCGTTGTGCCCACAGGGTCCTGAAAAAAAGTGCCCGTGTGACGGCCTGAGCTGCACCCTGAACTAGCTGCACTTTCCCAAAACAACATTTTCACTTGAACAATAACTGACAAACTATGGTAGTTCAGACGTAGGTATGTGGCAGGTATTCTCTTAAAAATGAATGGAGTGAGACTGTCACTTCAAAGAGAAGCCCAATAGTATTTTATTGCTGATGATAAAATCTGAGCTTTCCAATGAAAACTTCTGTATCCACTACTGTGAGCCTGACTGCTCGCAGTATGTAAAGACTTTACGTGAATGTGGACCATTCTGCTGATAAGTGTTGCCTTGTGGAGTTGCAGAAGGCAGGCTGGGTACGTGGGAATTAAGGCAGGGTCAACTCAGAAGGGGGTGACACTGTCCACCTGGGCTCATCTCTTAAGTGTGGGCATGTAGACACCATGAATGTAGAAGCATCTAAACCCTGTAAGTATGCATTGAGACATTTTCTTAGCTGGTCCTTTTAGAATGTTTAGTAAGCTTTTGGTGCATTTAAAAAAAATTTTAATAAATTCTAATCTATAGATATTTTCCTTTGAAATATCTCTCATACTTTTCTGTTTAGAAACTGTTTCCCTCACTCCAAGATTGTGCTAGATTGTATTTGTTTATTTGATGAAAGAGAAACAGAAAAAAGGTGAGTGGCATTTCCAGACCTGGCCAATGGAGATGGCAGCACCCCCAAAAGCTTGGCACCCGACAAGATCCTGCCCCCACCTGGAGCCCCCACTCCAGCCAGTGCCGCAGGCATGTTACTTGGGTCTGTCTGCAAAGCAGTGTGAACCTGTCTCATTTAACATGTTGACTGCCATGTGAGTTGTATTTAACTCAGGCTAGTTTTGACCCTGGGGCCTCATGAAGCAAAACCCTGCAGTTGGTTTGTGAAAATCTTACTTATTGATGTTCTTATTGTTACAATTAATATTGACAATTTAATTGTAAATACACAGATTGCATTGCATATAACTCATGCACAGAAAACAATAAAAATAACAAATTAGAAATGATTGTTTTGTTTTAATAATACACCGTGGCCCCAGGGGAAAAATTTTTTTTCTAGTGTGGCAATCAATGTGTTAAGCCATGGATTAGCTGTGGGACTCTGGACAAATGAGATACTCATACTGTGCCTCAGTTTCCTCACCTATAAAATGAGAGTAGCTAGCACCTTCCTAACAAAGTTGGTCAGAGGATTAAATGATACGTATGAAGTACACGAAGCAGGGCTGGTGCTGCGGTGTGAGTGTCCACTCCAAATTCATGTTGAAACTTACTCCCCACTGCGGCAGTGTTGAGAGGTGGGGCCCTTAAGAGGTGATTGGGTCATGAGGGCTCTGCCGGCACAGATGGATGAATCCACTTATGGATTCATGAGTTAATGGATTAATGGTTGCCATGAGAGAGGGGTGGCTTTATAAGAAGAAGAGACCTGAGCCATGTGATGCCCTGCGCCCCCTCAGAACTCTTCAGAGTTCTCACCAGGTGTGCCCCTCGACCTTGGACTTCTCAGACTCTGTAATTGTAAGAAATAAATTCCCTTCTTTATAAATTCCCCAGTTTCAGGCATTCTGTTATAAGCAACAGAAAACAGACTAATACAGCGGCTGGGCATAAAATAAGCACTAAATATTAGCTACTATTGTTATTTATAATAAATGTTATTATCTAGGTGAGCAAGTTCTCCATCCTCCAACAGCAGTTCTTGACAAATCTGCCTGGGCACTTAAGGCAAAGAGGCCTGGAGCACAGACAAAGTATCTCATTACTGGAACCTCTTTTTGTGTGTAAGACAGAGGTCGAGTGTGTGCCAGGGGTGAGTGTGAGAGGCTGAGTGTGTGGCCAGGCAAGGGTGTGGGCATGGTGGGAGCTGTGGGCAGTGCTTGCGTGATGGGTGACAGGTGTGTGGTTTTACGTGAGCGGGTGCTGTGGGGTGTGTCATAGGCCTGCAGAAAAGTGTCCCTAAGAAGCAAGGCAGCTAGCAAGTCCTAGAACGGAGGTTTCCAGCAAGAAGGTATAGCTAACTCACTCTGGGACAGGGAGGTCTAAGCAGGTCTCCCCTCAGAGCTCTGAAGGGGCAGCTGTGCGGCTCAGAATCACAGCGTCCCCAGAGCTCTGCCCAGGGACCCTGCAGTGATATCAGAGACAGGCTCCACCCCTCTCCTCATTCCATCATATCATGTATGTGAGGCCTGTTATTCTCCAAAAGAAGGACCCTAAAGAGGAGGGAAGAAAATGTTTTATATCTAAAAGTCAATGTTTCATTCTAGATATGTTTTAGGGATTCTCTAGTGGAGACATCCAAGGGGAACTGATCAGATATACAGGTCAAAACCCACAGCCTAGAGGTCAATGCCATGCCCAGATGTGGCAATAGATCAGGCTGTCTGGACCTGCTCCAAAGAAGCTGTACCAGGATGTGGGGTTGGATAACTGGCAGCTTGATCTCAGTGCTGGGCATTGTTTGACCAGATGTGATCTCTTTACTGGAGCAAGGAAAGGGGCCCTTGATGGCCATCAGGGAAGAAGCAAGGTAACAGTGCACAGGTATTTGCTGGCTCAGCAAGTGCAGCTCATTGGTTACCCTGAAACTGAGTTCTTAAATGAAACAGAAAGAAAGCATTTGATTTTCTAATAGAAAGTAGAAATTTTCCAAATTTGGAGTCCAGGTATGAGCTAATCACCTAAGAAAAAATGTCCACTTATAAAAAGCATACATCTCCTAGTCCACATCAAAGAATTAAAATGGAGGAAAACCCAATGACCATAAGGAATGCTGAAGCCCTTTAGCCTGGGTGGCAGCCTTAGAATTCACCGGAGAATTCACACTGGAGAAGCACCCCACAGACATGACTAATATGGGGAGGCCTTTGATGACCACCAGCAAGTTTCTTGACATCAAAATCCTTACATTGCTGAGAATCACTTTGAAAGTGAGAAATGTGGGGAGTTCTTTTGAATTAAGCCTCAGAATACATCATAGAATTCACAATGGTGAGAATGCTTTGAGCAGAAACAATGCAGAGAGGCTCATAGAAATGGCAGGCAATGTCATATACTTCACAGAACTCACAGCAGTGCAAACTCCCTCCTATGAACAGAATATGGGAAAGTCTTTAAATACAGCTCAATCCTCAGGAGGAATCTGAGAGTTCACATTGGCACAAGACCCTAAGAATATATCTAATGTGGGATCCTCCAGGAATGGCCCAAACCTTGTCCAACATTGAGGAATTTGTAATATGCTTCATTTAACATGAAAAGTCTACTGTTATATAATTATCTTACAATTGGCCACTTTACTGAACACTCTTATAATTCTAAGTCATTCCACAATGCTAGACCCAGAGTAGCACTCAAGAATAAATTTTTGAGTAATTGGGTGAATGAATGGGTTCTCTTGGATTTTCTAGGTGAATTATCATATTGATTCAAAGAATAATAGTTTTGTTTCTGTCTTTCCAATATTTATACGTCTTTTCCTTTTCTTCTGTGTGTGAATGCATTAAATCAGACTTACAGACACTGAGCAGTATGCATAAGAATGTGCCTGACCATGGTGCCATCATGCCAAAAGACTTTTTGGCCTACAGACCACAGAAACCCACATGAGCTAGCATAAGCAAACAAGGGAAGGACAGATGCTCCAAGGGCCAGAATAGACCTGTGCTTCATGACTGGGCAAGAACCAAGGTCTGCAATGCAACGAGGTGTTTAAATGGTTATCCCTGGATTTCCATCTCTTTTCTTGTTTTCCATCCAAATGGCTGTTGATGGGCAAAGAAAACAACCTAGTTTCTATGTTACAGATTAAGCCAATCAAGGACAGATGACTCTCCTGAGGAACCATTTTCACATTCCCATAAAAGAATGCGGAATCTTTCAAGTAACCCCCCTTGGGCCAATCACCCATAGTCACGGGTGGGGATTGTGTTGTGTTGGCCCCAGATTGGGTAAGGAACCCACCAGGCAACTGTGGTAGCGGTAGGGGGTGCAGAGGGTCAGGCCCCTTTTTAGGAACAGTGCAACAATGTGAATGAGGAGGGAAAGGGCATCCCTAGAGCAGAACTGCTGAGAAGCCTATCCCATAGTTATCTAGAACATACAGTAAACACTTGCAGAGCTCTCTGTAGTTTATAAAGAGAGCTTAGTCATAGTATCTCAGTTACTCCATCCTTCATGGTTGCGGTTTCCTTTTAATGTTCATTTTGCGTATGAATGAACTGAGTCTGAAGGAGGTGTAGTGACTTTTCCAAGGCATTCGAATTAATAAATGCCAGGACCCAAACTCTAGATTCCATTCTCTCTTCAGTCTATCTGCTGTTGTCATACAGCAATTACTGTGATCTCACATCCAGTTAGATCTCTGGCATCATTAAAGTCTTGAATAAGTTGGAAATGAATTTTAGATTGTTGGTACCTTAAGGGTGGATACACCATGGTAAGCGCTGTGTAACAGACACACAGAAGGTCTACTAGCAGGCACTCCCAGTAATACTGAACATCCCTCCAAGACCACACCTTCCTCATTCAGATAGAAACCAAGAAGCTTCTGGGTCAGAGTCACATTCAGCCTCATGTTCAATCAGATGGGACTATTTCTGGTGCCTTTCCTGCCGTGGTCCTCCCCAAGAAATACAAACATTCTCAAGATGTCATAAAGTAATCCCCACCAAAATTTTAACATTGTAAATGTTTCTAATACTAAATATTAATTTTAGAAACAAAAAATGAAGCCAGATAATTTTTATATTAACTCTCTGAAATGAAAAGGGCCACACGTTTGTCTTCTTTCATGATTGTTTCCTAAAACTCAAATTCTTCGCACCCAGTTCAGTGTTACTGAGGCTCAGTGTCATGCAACTCATATGATCTGGACATCTTTGCTCATGCCTTAATTCTGGCCTCAACAGGGTGGCACATTCAAAAGAAACACAACTGCCTCTGTAGGGAAAACTGTAGTGGATGTCCTCTCTGCAGGTCATGGAAGGTGGAGGATCACACTGAATGGCACAGTGAAGGTCCTGGAGAGTGGAGGATCATGCCATGTGGCACAGTGAGGGTCCCGGAGAGTGGAGGATTGCACCGCATGGCATAGTGAGTCCAGGCCGCTCCCTTGGGGCTTACCTGGCTTCCTAAAGTCCCAAAGCAAGTCAGCTGCCCACCCAGCTTCAGGGCTCTGCCCAGACTCATGTCCTCTTTCTCCCCTGCTCCTCTGCCATTCCAGTCTTTTCTCTTCTCCAGCAACAGCTCTGTTCCCTTTTTTAATACAAATCATTTCAGCCTCTTACTTTCTTCCACTTCTCAGACCCATCCATCCAATACCCTGATCGGCACAACCTGCCCCAGGCCAGAGCAACACAGGCGGGTGGCCAGGAGAGCAGATGGGAAGAAGGGGCAGAAGATGCCAGTCCTTATAATCCTCCCCCTCACAGCCATATCAGCAACACGAGACCAGCGGTCCTGTTCCTGCGCAGAACCATGGAGAGCCAGGGCTGCATCTTAACCCACCAGCCTGGCCCCACTGCCAGCTTCCTTCATCCCCACTTCATGCAGTTGGAGCTACAGAGGCCTGAGCTGAGAGACTTAATGACCGATGCCCACCAAGTCTTACCAGCTGGGAGAGAGGGTGAGGGTATAATTTAAACTCCACACCACGTTGAAGTGTAACCACCGCTGCCCCACGAAGTCATCACTGAGGACATTGTACTTCCCAGGTGTGTCAGGGAAAACAGCAACCAGAGACCTCTGCCATCACAGCTCCCATGAGGGGTGGGTGTCAGGGTCCCTGGAGGGCCTGGGGAAACCAGGTGACTGGGGTGCCAGAGATTCTGATTCATGGGGGCTGGGGAAGCCCCAAGAATGTGCATTTCTGATGAGTTCCCAGGTGATGCTGATGCTACAAGTGTAGGGGCCACACTTTGAGAACTTCTGCCCTGATGTATCC
>CM052438.1:16550874-16567679 GCA_028533085.1 Varecia variegata
ACAAAAAAGAGAAAGCACAAAACACAAGACAGCTCTCTGAAGGCTGAGGGGGTGTGGGGAAGGCACAAGTTCAACCTGGGATGGGGAGTTTCTAGGCTTGACACGGGCCTGTGACCTCCACTAATGAGCTGCCAGCCAATCTCGCAACAGCAAGCCAGACAACGTACCTGACTCCTATGCCCTGCACACCGCTCAGGGCCCACTGGCCCTCTGCTCACTAACAGCAGCCTTGGTGGCTACAGATGCTGCCCCGGACGGGCCCCAGAGCACGCAGGAGGGGGGCATCCCCCGTCACGGAACTGTGCAGAGGAGGTCTCAGTGAGGCAGAGGCAGAGGTTGAGGTCCTCTTTGTAGGGTGGGATGAGAACTTGACAACTGGGACACCTCCCAAAGTGACATTTTCCAGAGTATTATGGTGGAAACATGGACTGAGAGGTAGAAGTCTTGAGCTCTAGTCCTGACCTTACAACTAACTGGGAGTCACTCGGTCTCTCAGAAACTGAATTCTGTTAAATATAAGAAGTGGGCTGAGGATGTTTCTGGGATTCTTTCAAATTTTCTATTCTATCATCTTGCCTTCTTTTTTTTGTTTTTTGGTTTTCTTGCTTTGCCCCTCTTTTTGAGTAGGAGGGTCAATGAAATGCCCAAGTCTCTGCTTCTAGTTGTAGAATAGGAAAAACTCAACTAAACAGATACTTGTGACATAGGCACATGACAAATGAGTAAGGGACAAAATGTCCCAGACCAACCCCAGCATCCAAAAGGCTTTCTATTCAGCTTTGTGCTGACTGGTCAGACATGGGTTTCTACGATCAGCTGAGGAGTGTATTTTATATGAAATAAATAGCCTTAAAGAGTATTCCAAGCAGCTGCCGTACCCCCCACCCCCTTGAAACAGCCTTCCCCTGGCTGTCCTAACACCCCACTCTCTCCTGGTCTCCCTCCTTCCCCACTGGGTGCTCCCCAAACCCTGCTGACAAATGTCCCGGCTGCAGGGCTCAGCCTGACTGCTTTTCGTCTCTGTTTATACTCTCCTCAAACACTCTCGTCTGTCCAGGCTCCCAGCAGCATGTGGCTGGTGCAGAGAAGGCCCCCAGTCCCACGTCTGACACCAGCATCCCACTGGAGCCATGGATTTCCATATCCAGCACCCAGCTTGGCATTCCCTCCCGCCTCAAACCAAATACTGCCCATCCGGAACTCCTGCCTTGCTGCCCCATGCCCTCTGGAACAGGCTCCTTCTCCCTTCCTCCCGGCATCCACCTGTCTCAAGCCGAAAGCCTGTCTTCCTTGTTTCTTCCCTTCCTTGGCACCCACATGCAGTCAGCGGGCAAATCTAGAACATGTCTCAAGTCTCCACCTCTTGTCACCTCCCTGCCACCACCTTATCCACTTCATAACATCTCTTCTTACCTGGTTGACTAAAGGTACCTCCTGATTGATACCCCTGTGTTCACTTTCCTGACTATAATCTACTTCCCACGCAGCAGGCAAGGTGATTCTTTAAACACAAAAACCAGATTCCACCACCTCCAGTTTAAAACTTCCCAATGTTCCCGTCACACTCAGGCCAAAACCCAAACTCCATGGCCAGGCTCCCAGGATCTCTGCCTGCTCTGACCCTGCCTCCCTCCCCATGGCATCCCGTGCCCTCCCCTGGCCCTGTGCCGGCCAGCTTGTGCATCCTAGACCAAGCCACACCGGGTCCCACCCTGGGGCTTCTCTCATCTGCTGTTCCCCGCATCCGGCTCCCCACCCTCATTCAGGTCTCACTGGAATATCTTCTCCTCTGAGACCCTCCACTGACTCCTCAGGCAGAAGTAGTCCTCTATCACGCCAGCCTGTTTTAACTCTGCACAGTGATTATCTTCACCAGATAATGTTCTTCTCTATGCGTATATAAAATGTATTCTGTCTTCTCCCCCAGCTTCTGAGCACAGCCCTCATCTGCTTGGTCACCTCTGCAGCCACAGGGCCCAGAACAGCTACTGGCCTCCAGGGTTCTGGGTAAACACTCACTGGGACCCCAGTGCTGGGTTGAAAGGGTCATCAGGGAGCTCTTCCCTGCAATCCGCAGGCAACAGCCCAGGTGGGGAGGGGATACAGGCTGGTGGCAGGTTGTCCCCCACCTGGCATGCCTGGGAATTCCGTGTAGTCCTGCCACACTGTCATGCACAATGGTCATCCTCCTCACCACCATGCCCAGGAGACACTGCACACCAAACACCAAACACCAAGGGGCAGCTGGCACAAGGACACTGAAAATGACCCCAAGACCTTACCCCACCACTGCTCGAGAGCGCTCAGGGGATTGGGCAGCCGTGCTTCTCCCTCTAGCTCCCAACCCTCCTCGTACCTCCCTGGGAAGTGGCAGGACCACCCTTGCTGATGGGTCAGAACCTGCCCTTCTCGCCCCTGCCTGCATCAGTATTCGGAGTCTTTGGCCTCTTCAGTTTCCACACTCAGGGCTGATTCTGTCCTGGTGCTAACTATTGCCATCTTGGGTAGCCCAACCAGTAGTGAAGGAGGACCCTACGCCGTGACCAGGAGCATCACCTCCTTTCCCTTCAGCCTCCAGGGCTTCCCACTGGGCCAGAGGGGCACTTCTTGCCCCGACCTGGTCTCCCGGGGGTCTCTCTGCCCACAGAGCTGTCCATCTCCCCTCTATGGTCCACTGTTCCCTTTCTCCTTGAAAGTATCCCTTCTATTTAGCTCCTATGTCTCCACCTTTTACAAACTGAAACTATTTATGTTTCTTCTCATTCTCTGTCATTATTAAATGACAGTTCTGGAAGGGGTAGCCAGGTGTCATTTTCTTAAGCCCGTGCAGATGTGTGGTTAGAACTAACAGTGGAAGGCCCAGAGGAAGCAGATGCCCCACTGTCCCTGTCATTTAGAAAACGCCAGCCGATTGCTTTCCAATGCACACTACTCTTATTAAAAATGACTTGGAGCATCTCTCCTTTTGCTTTTTAGCCTTGTGATTTTCCTGTTCCATAAAAGGCTGATCATATACTTTGGTCATTTTTCCATCTGGCCTCCTCTTGGTCCTGCTGATTTGGAAGAGGTCCTTGTATATTGTGCCTTGGTATTGCAGATATTTTCTCCAAGTCTGTCATCTGTTTATTGATGCTACCCAAAGTAGATTTGTGGACCAGAGATTCTTAATGTTGAATGTGATCAAATTCATTATTTTTTCCTCATAATTTGTGCTCTGGAAGTTTTCCTTAAGAAGTCCTTCACCTAAGCCTTCTTCAATTAACTCTATAGTTTTACCTTTCACATTTAAGTCTTTATTTTTAACCTTTGTATGCAGTGCTTGATATGGATCCAGTTTCATTTTTCTCTAGATATAAATTTTTTCCTATAAAGTTTCTATAGAAACTTTCCCTATTGATTTGTGGTTCTACTTTAACATATATTAAGCCTCTGTCATATATAAGTCTGTCTCTAAGCTCTCTTTTCTATGCTATGGGCCCATTTGTCTGTACCTGCATCAAGACCACAATTTTTTTTTTTTTGAGATAGGGTCTCACTCTATCACCAGGGCTAGAGTGCAGTGGCATCATCATAGCTCACTGCAACCTCAATCTCTTGGGCTCAAGTGATCCTTCCACCTCAGCTTCAGAGCAGCTGGGATTACAGGTGCACACGACCACACCCAGCTAATTTTTCTATTTTTTTGTAGAGATGGGGGTCTCATTCTTGATCAGGCTGGTTTTGAACACTTGCCCTTAAGTGATCCTCCCACTTTGGCCTTCCAAAGTACTGGGATTACAGGTATGAGCCACAGCACCCAGCCCATGAGTTTTAATTACTACAGATTTGCAGTATGTCTTTCTGTTGCTCAGGCTAGAGTGCTGTGCCGTCAGCCTAGCTCACAGCAACCTCAAACTCCTGGGTGCAAGCGATCCTCCTGCCTCAGTCTCCTGAGTAGCTATTTTTAGTAGAGATGGGGTCTCATTTTTGCTCAGGCTGGTCTCCAATTCCTGAGCTCAAGTGATGCTCCCACCTTGGCCTCCCAGAGTGCTAGGATTACAGGCCTACAGTATGCCTTAATATCGGGCAAAGTAAGTTCCCCTCTTTATGCTGACAGTTATTTAAGAGATTATTTAATAACCCTATCTCTTGAAGCAGAAAGCAATGTGACAATCTCGATGTTATATTCAAATACAAAGTGGTCTCTTCTTATTTTTGTTAAGTACCAATCATCATTGCTACATGGGGTTGTGGAAGAAAACTATAAATTAGTAAATGAATGATTCATTCATTCACTCAACAAAACAACAACTACTGTGTGCCAGCTGGCAATGTTCTAAAGGCTTGGAATAAAGTAGTGAACAACAACAAAAAATATCCTGCCTTCATGGAACTTACATTTGAGTGACAGAAATCAGGAAATCATTTTAACATGCTCGCTTCCCCCAACACCCACTGTCTGGGGGATGCTTCTTCCCTTCTAGGCCCTGGGTAAGAGCCCACTCTGGCTCCTCGAGTGAATGTTTCATGAGTAGAGAGCCAATCTTAATCTGCAAATAAATAAAATGCTATTGCTTCTCCTGGAGTTTATAAGCAACCCAGATATATGAATTAATTTACTCAAAATTTAATTTAAAAATAAAAGTCAATGTATTTAGCATAAGTGAAATAACAGGTTATTTCCTTTTTTCTCCAGAGTTTAATCGTTGGTCTGATTTTGAATAAAGCTCTATAAAAATGAAAATAAAATTACTGCTGCTATAAATCTTTTAATAAAATCTAGTTATTCTCATTATGCTTTAATATTGCAAATGTGACTATGAAGAAACCAACCAAGTTCTTTAAGTCTTGGGACTTAAAGAAATCTAGACAAATCCAGATCTGCCTGTTCATTCTCACCCTAGGATGTGGGTGAACTGCACAGAGGCTCAGGTCCTCGGGGGCCTGCAAACGCAATGCGCAGACTTTTCCGCAGGAAGAGCCTCTGCAGCTGGCCTCTCCGGCCAGGGGCACTCACAAGATGACTGAGGTTTCCATTCTACTCGACCCTCACCTTGGAGATGGGTGGTTGCATTTTCATTTTTCAGTCCCCCAAAACCCTGTTCAGACATCTTCATTGGTCTCAGCCACTGTGGGTATCATATAACTAGCTTGGAGGATGGGCTGAGAGAGAACTGTGGTGGGGGCACGAGAAGATCGGAGATGCTTAGCTCACAGTGTGACTGGCTGATCCATCTCTTCTGCCTTTCTGGGAGGTGAGAACGGCAGGCCAGAGTACCTGGGCAGGGCCCACCAAGTGAGCTCGGCTCCCTGGGGAAAGTGGGCAGTGGGAGGGTGAGGCTCAGCGCAGCTGCACACGGAACATCCCCACACCCCTCTGTGGCCTACAGGTTCCTGAAACCCATGCTCTGCTCTCTCTTTACAGAGCTCTGAGGCCAGGCTGCCACTTCTCAGCTGGGTGAGCATGCTTGGACCTCTCTGGGCCTCAGTTTCTTCTTTATAAAGTGAGGAGCCTGCTCACACATAGCCCCCAGGGCACAGAGATTAAGGAATGCTGTCATATGTGCCACGTGTCTTCCCTGAGCATGGTGCCCAAGCTCCTTTACTGAGCCTGGCCCTTGGGTAAATGCTCTGATGGCCTCAATCTCCCGAAACCCTCGAGAGGACCCTGCGAGGATGGTGCATCATCCTCATTTCATAGAAGGCTCAGCTGAGGCTTGGAGAGCTTGCAGCAGGTGCAACAAGATTCACAGCAGAGACCACGACCACATTCACTGAACCTGAGTTTCTGTACCAGTCGGGCTTCTCCAGAGAAACAGAACCGGTAAAGGTTGTCTGTGTGTGTGTATCTACCTACCCAGCTAGCTAGCTAGAGAGATTTATTTTAAGGAATTGGCTCACCCAATTGTGGGGGCTGACAAGGCCAAAATCCGCAGAGCAGATGGGCAGGCTGAGCCCCACAGGCCAGTCCAAAGGCAGTTTGGAGATGGATTTCCTTCTTCCTTGGGGGACCTATCTTTTCTCTTAGGGCCTTCAAATGATTGGACGAGGCCCACTCACATTATGGAGGGTAATCAGCTTTACATAAAGTCTACCGATTTAAATGTTAATCTCATCTAAAAAAAAATTCCTTCACTGCAACACTCACTTGTGTTCCACATATCTGAGTATCATGGCCCAGCCGAGTTGACACATAAAATTAATCATCACAGTCACAATTGTCAGACAAGTCATTAATGGAAAAGAGCATTAAGGGAAAAAGTAGTCACCAAGTCAACCATGGCCCAATAGTCTTCTATCACTTCTGGTTTTTATTCTATACTTATATTTAGACAGAGGTTTCTTTCAAACATCTCTTACGCAGATATGAAAGAAATGTACAAGCAAAATAAATCGGTTAAGACTTCAGGGAAGTCCACATTCTGAGCTGCCTCGTGGATGACAGCACCACCCTGGCATCATGTCCCTCGACCTCAGGAGCATGGGGCTGCCCGAGCTACCTCCAACACGGGATTCTAATCTGTCAACCTCCTCCAGAAGCTGGGCAGGTGGTGGTGTCTTCTCGCGTAGGGTGGGCTGAGTGATCTTTTTGTATGTATCTCAGTTACGAAACAGAACACAAATCTCTCCACTTGTAGATGCCTTCCTTCTTTAGGTTTCACAAAGCAGCTTATGTGGACTGGAAATGTCAGGACTGTAGACTGGTGGTCACTTCTCAATGATGCATTGTTGCTCCATTAATGTCAAGTCTGAGGCTGCCGCTCTGCTCGTGTGTCTTTCTGCACACACAGTGCTTGTCTTGTCAGGGCAGAGTCAGGTGGGACTCTTCTGAAGACATTTCACCAACATATCAAACTCCAAACACGCAAAGCAATGACACCACGAAACTGCCGTGACTGAGTTTTCTACATGCACAGGCTGTAGTGACCAGTCACAAGCACTTCCTGGACTTTGGTGGTGGTCTCAAATTGAAGTTTCCTCAGGTGACACCTGAAAATCACAAGCTTTGTCCTGCAAAGAGTTGCCTGCTTTAACTCCCACGTTCTATCCTAAACCTGGGTCATGTTGGCAGATTTTGAAATGCCCTTCCCAAAAAACAAAGATTTGCCCTACTGCCACTGTTCTAAGGAATGGTCCACGTGTATTTCCACTCTCCAGTGCTGTAATACCTCTTCCCAGCACATTTCCCATGGAACGCCATACTAGTCTACCAGTACTGCCACACGCAATACCCCAGACAGGGGGCTTAAACAACAGACATTTAGTTTCACAGTTCTGTAGGTTTGAAGTCCACGATTAGGGTGTCGGCAGGCCTCTCCCCTTGGTTTGCAGGCAGCTGCCCTTTCACTGTGTCTTCACATGGCTGTTTCTCTGTGCACGGGCATGCCTAGTGCCCCTCTTTCTTCTTATAAGGACACCAGTCATATAGGATTAGGGCCTACCCATATGGCTATGGCCTCATTTTAACACAATTACCTCTTTAAAGACCCTATCTCCAAATACATATGCATCTCTAACAAAATGCATATGTGAGGACTTCAACATATCCATTTTGGGGGAACACAATTCAGTCCATAACACATATGATCTCCCCAGAAATTCTAAGATACAGGTGGCCCGATTTTACAGTGCCCACGAGCTGCCTGCTGTCCTGCACGCAGTTCCTTCTTTCATTCAGCAAGTGCTCCCTGAGCTGCCGCTGCCTGATGCGTGCTTGCTGTGCAGGTGCCCCGGGTGTGGCCAGAGCACTTTCTCACGCTCATGCATTAGGGTATGAAGGTGAAAACACATGAGATAAACAAGGCAGATTCTGGCAACAAGGGTACTATGAAGCCTACCAGACAATGTAGAGGAGAGAGGTGGAGGGTGTTGGCCTGAGAACTGACTTTCCCCCACTTGCTGCACCAATCCTGCTCAAAACCTCGTTGAGGATGAGCAGGAGTACACTTGCTTCAATACCATAAGTGCCAAAAGTAGACAGCGAAGCTCACTGGACTTCAGCAAGACAGCTGATTACTCACAGCAGGGCAGACAGCAAGACATGACCTGCACTGTCCTGGTTCCTGGCCCCCATGGCCCGAGAGGCCAGAAGGAGGCCCAGAGGGAGGGCCCACATGGGGGTAGTCCCTGTCACAGCTGAGGAGCTCTGTGCTTAAGGAACCCACTGCTTTGCTAGCAGGCAGAGAGCAAGCCTCTCCTTGTCTGGAGGGAGCTACAACCTCCCCTCTCAAGATCATCACCTGCATAAAGATCCCTGAGACACAGCCCCAGTGGAAGAGTGGTCAAGCCTTTGGGGAGGGGACAGGGTGTGGAGGACCCAAAGTCAGGGGGCAGCCAGACAATGGTCTGGAGAAAGAGCTTTCTGAACAGAGCGAAAGCAAGTGCACAAGTCCTAAGCCAGGAGTGAGTCTAGGGTGGTTCCTCGAACAGAGAGAAGGCCACAGTGGCCGGGGTAGAACCAGCAAAGACGTCAGAGAGGGAGGCCCCTGGACAGGAATGGAGGGCTGGGCTATGTGAGCCTGCAGGCCATGGACAGGACTCTTTTGATACAGACAATAGCCACAGAGCTATATAGTTTAATTCTCAATTTGTGGATAAGAAAATACCCTGAGAGAGAGAAGCGAGATTCTCCATTGCACGGTTCCTGAGTGGTGGGCTTGGGGCTCTGTTAGAGGCTGAATGTTTGTGCCATCCCAAAATCCATATGTTGAAGACCTAACCCCTAATGTGACTGTATTTGGAGGTGGACCTTTGGGAGATAAGATTAGGTTTAGGTTTCATCTCAGGTTTAGATGAGGTCATGAGGGTGGGGCCCCCATGATAGGATTAGTGCTCTCCTAAGAAGATGAAAAGATCTCTCTTTTTTTCTCTCTGCAAGCTCCCATCTTCCCTTTCCCCTCCCTGCCACACACATGGAAGAAAGGCAATGTGAGGACACTGTGAGAAGCCACCCATCTGCAAGTCAAGAAGAGAGCCCCCACCAGACACCAAATCCACCAGCACCTTGGACTTCCCAGCCTCTAGAACTGTGAGAGATAAATGTGCGTTTTTTAAGCCACCCACGCTGTAGTATTTTGTTATGGCAGACCGCGCTCACTAAGGCCAGGCCACAACCCAGATCCTTCTGGCTCACATCTAGTTTGTCCCAAAGGACTTGGGGCTTCACTTCAGCCAAGGGGTCACAGGCTGGGGGAGGCCAGAGGGATGAAGACTTGGTGGAACACCACTGAGTCAAGGATCTCTCCACATGCAACCCAAACCTTCCTTCAGGTTAACGGAAGGAAACCACACCTTAGACACAAAAGCAAGGAGGGTGTTTATTACCCCAGAAACCGCAGGGAGTAGGCTGGCACAAGGTTATGATTCAGGCAGAAATCTGGCAGTGATATTAGGAGCACATGTCCTATTTGTGGCCGGATGATTATTAATAACTCAAGGTACTCAGTGTGCAGCAAAAACTCACCCTAAATATGAACACAGAAGTCTCCCATGGGTACGGGCTTACCAAGTGGGAGCTCCAGGTACCAGACCAGAGGGGCTTCCCTCTTGTTGATGCTGAATGACTTGGGGTGGGAGGTCTTTTGCTGCCTAACAGGACTTGCAGGGTCTGTCGAGCACAATAACAACACTGGCTCACGCTCACGTGGCATTTGCACTTTACAACACACTTGCACACTCTTCCTCACATAATCCTCACAGCACTCAGGGGTAGATATGTTTAGCCTCGTTTTACGGATGCAGATATTTGAGGATGAGAGTGATGAAGTTATCTGCCCAAGGGAAAACAGAAAGTGGTAGGAAAATGACTTAAATCCAAGTCCGATGTCTGCCCATTCCCCTTGGAACATCCATTCACCATCCATCGTTCCTACTATACACATACTGTGCTTGCTGGGGTGGGCGTGGGAAATTCTGCAACACCAACCCCTCCAGCAAGGACTTGAAACTCACCAGGGAAACACACAGAATGTTCATATTATCATAGACCACTCACATCAGGGACACACCAGGTAAGGCCTCAGGAACCGTGCAGAAGAACTGAGAAGACGTGATAGGTAGAGACAAGCTGAGAAGAGGGGGGGGAGGAAGAAACAAGCCCTAACTACACCTCTAGGCCAAGCACCAGCTCCCACGAAGACCACAGGGACAGGCCTACTTTATTCCCTGCCCAAGCCAGGCAGCTTTCTACCTGCAGCAGAAACAGGTAGAAACATAAAAGAGAATCCTATTCTTTGAATGCAAAACCGTGGATGTTTCCCATCACTCAGCTCCTAACCTGGAGGCCTGCCCAGTGCCCAGCACACCTGAACCACCCCCAGCCTCCTGTGGCTCCTCTTATGCTCTCTGTTCCAGCTGCATGGTCCCTGCACAGACCGTGCCTGCTAACCAGAGGGGTGCCCTTTTCTCTACCTCCTTAACATATACTCATCATTTGCACCTGAAAATACTGGTCACGTCCTCCAGCAAGCCTTCTTGGTTCATCCAGGACAGCTCTGTCTGTCCCTTCTTCCCTTCCTGCTGCTCCTACAGTTCCCATTTTACACACAGGGGTACTACTCTCCCCACCCTCAACTTGGCAGAAGAACAAGGTGAGCAGATACCTGTGAATTTTGTTCATCAGAGCATCCCACACTTGTAGCCCAGGACTTCAGGAGAGGCCGGACTGAAGGGTGGATGGGTGAACAATTAGATGGATGGGTATTCCCTGCAGAAGCTCCGCCTCTGGTCAGCTGTGCTCCGCTGCCCAAGTGTGGGTGGGGAAGGGAATGGAAAGGAAGAGTTGGAAATGCCGTGGGAAGGAAGAGAGAACAGGGCCTGGAAGATGGGCTGGGCTGGGCTGGGCTGGGTGGAAACTCTGCATGTATCTGCTCCCAGGAAAAAACCCCCGGGGCTCTGCACTCTTGTATTTGAGGCTCAGTCATACAAGCACACCTTGGTCCAGCCAAGGAGAGGCCAGACACCTGTGCCCAGGGTCTTGGTGGCCCAGGGCCCCACCACCCCATGTACTGGGCCAGCAGGGCAGATCAGGGATGCTGGCCCTCAAGCTTAGTGTGTGTTCCTGGAAGTTGGGAGTCCCCAGGACTCTGTGGGGCTATCTGCATGCAGCCAGTAGACACAGAGCAGCCAGCTCACTCAGCCGCCCTATGGCTGGTCACGCCAAGGGCTGCCCCATGTTCCCATCCTCTGCTGCAGGGAGCCAGGCCCAGGTCTCAGCGTGGCTGACCATTTTGGGTCCCTCCAGGTCACAAAAGCTTCTCACCATAAGAACAATAGACAGAGAGAGAAGTGGGGGAAGGTCATATGACATCTAGTTCACAGCTGAGGAAAACCAGGCCCAGGGCGTTCTTTGATATATTCTAAGACCCCTGTCAAGTGGGTGGCCCAGCTCCTTGCTGACTCCTGCTGACAGGAGCCACAGCGGCACCCACCACACCCTGTGCACAGGCACCCTCCACGGGCCTCAGAGGCATGACCTCAGGGCCAGAGAAATGAATAAACCAGGAAACAACCACCAAAAGAAAACACACACACACACACAGACACACACACACACCTTAATGTACAGCATTCTCCAGCAGCCTCATTATTCAAAAAGAACAGAATCAGGTTTCCATAGCTCGTCTGGAAAGCAGATACCCCCAGAAACTCCACACTGCAATTAGTGCCCCTAATGAACAATCACGGCAGCCTTCACCACTCAACACAAGCAGGTACGTGGGCAGAGCTGAGTCAGCCCCGTGCTCCCAAGCAGCGGGCAGGCCAGGTGCGAGGACATTGGTCCTGGGCTCTCAGCGGAGACAGGTGTGCTGCTCTCACTAGGCCAGCCAGGCCCATGGGTCTGGCAGAGCACCCAGGAGCAGCACTGTCTCAGCCCTCCCAGATGGATGTCACGCAGCCTGAGCTCTGGTTCCTCAGAAAACAGAACTCCCGGGACGCAGCCCCAGTCCGCAGCAGCTCGGGGCCCTGTCACGACAGCCCCGGGCTGATTCCCAGCTGCTGCCATCCAGCCCAGCAGTGCGCATGTCACCACAGATACACACAGGCGTCTTCTCAAAATGCATATAACTGTACTTTTGGAGCAACAGGAACATTTTAAAGCATCATTTTTGTAAAATAAAACAAATTATAGAAAAGCATCATCTAGCAGTGCAAGGTGGTACATGCCTGTAGTCCCAGCTACTCGGGAGGCTGAGGTGGGAGGATCGCTTGAGTCCCTGAGTTTGAGGCCACAGTGAGCTGTGATTGCACCACTGCTCTCCAGCTTAGGCAACAGAGCAGACTCTACCTCTAAAAAAAAAAATCAGCTACTTTGTGGGTACTAAATTTTCCTGCGGATAAATTGTGGTATGTAGAGGGTGTGTGTGTGTGTGTGTGTGTGTGTGCGTGAGGAGTATGAGATTTACTATCAAATTACTTTCAACCTGTAACTAAAAGCCAAGAGAAATCAGAATGATTTTAAATCCTGAACCTATGATGTGTGACAGATTTTTTTACATAAATAATATACAATAATATAAATATGAAATTATATATATTTATTTATATAGCTAGATAGTAGACAGAGCCAAAGACCTGTCATCCACACAGGATAGGTTCAGGAAACGCAGTGACACTACTTCAGTATCATATAAGCTCTCTGTGCGATAGTGAAGTTATCTTCCATTTTGCCATGGATTTCACATAAAGTCACCGAAAAAGGGTATAATAATATTCAACTTCACATACTTAATTATGCTGATATTCATATTAGAAGTAACTTCTTACAGAGTAAATTTGATGTCATTAAAATTCAGTCCTGCTGTAGCACATTTGAAATGTGGGATTAAGTATGCTTTGAAGTACCTTTAACATCTCACATCTTTTTTAACAGATTGGCTTATTTTATGGAAAAAAATTAAGAAAGTCGTAGTCATTTCCTTTTTTATACTCAGTCTCTGAAAGGCAATTACCATCTCTTTGATACAAAAATACTACAAGGACTATTTCAGGTCAGATCCTTCAGGCCTGAATTGAACCCCAGCTGGGAGTCAGTGCAACCCTGCTGCAGTCTGCCTGGCTCCGCAGCGGTCCGCGGGAGAGGGGTCCCCGGAACTCGCACAGCCAGCAGGCTGTCTGCCAGGCCTCTGGGCACCTCGAGGAGACCTTCTGGCTGAGGGACAGAAGGATCAATGGACAGGCTTATCCGTTGACTTTTGTGGGTAAGACTTTTCTTGAGCAGAGCATTCCCAGACAAATGAAAATGATACAGTCGAAAGCCACTAATCTATATAACCAATAATCATGTTCCAGAGAGGAGACAGAAGCTCTGAGTGGCCCAGGTCACCAGGTCATTCAGCAGCAAACTCCAGACTGGGAGCAGCAGTTTTGAATTTACAGGACAGGAAACGTCTTGCCTCTATGCCACCCTGCCTGCTGCTCAGGGTGCTGGGATAAAAACCTCTTTCCACATCAGTCTATGTCACTTCAAAATACTTAAGTAGAACTGTAAAAAAAAAAGTCATTTGCTAAAACATGATTTTCCTTTCATTTATTCCTCACTCACAAAACTTTCCTTAAAAATCGTGTATTTTAAGCTTGCTTCTTATTGTCCTTAAGACCCTTATGGCTCAGATCCCCCAGCAAATACATCACCAACACACCACTCTGTGTGCACAGTGACCAAGCTGCCGGGGACACCGCTCGCCTTGTCTTACTAAGGACATGGGGGAAGCCAGCACCCTTTGTTAAAGCCCTCAGCTAGCGGCAGCTCCATATGGAGCAAAGACTCCATTTCTCTTCCATAAGTGCTGCCGAGCCCCGAGGCTAAAGTCGAGGCCAGCCTTTTAATTATAACTTGAAAGAGTGGCTGTCTGAGGTCTGTCGCCCAGTCCTCAGAAAGTTTCTGTCATTGCAGTGAGTCACTTAAGTGCCCTCCACTGTGACCCTCTAAGTGCAAAGCTCTTAGGCATCGACCTCCAGAGCAAACCGGTCCTGCTGGGGCAGGGGCCAAGGCAAAAGACTGGTGGAGACTCCACCCAGGAGTGTATCCTTAAAGATGCATGATGGAATGAGCGTCCAACCCAGCTGGACACACCTGCCACAAAACCAAAGCTTCCCCACGGTTTCGGATCAAGGTGATGCTTAATCCCCTTATTGGCAGGTAAGTCAGAAGTTTCCCTAAACTCCAGTGCAGCAGATTGGAGCAGGGTGATGAGACAAAACACATCTGTCCTGCTTGAAGTTAATGAATTTATTTAATTTAATCATTACGCAGTCCTTGGCCTTTGCCTACTACTCGCCCCTAGCTCCTCAGGATGGCTTCCAAACTTTTCTGGGAGCAGATCTTTTCTCTAACTGAAACTGTAAAAACATACTGTCAAGATATAAAACAGCTTGAAGAAAAACTGCAGAGTGGGGCAGTGGGGAGGGGCAGCCCTTCTCCTCCCCGCCCCTGCCCTCATCCTACCAAAGTGTGTCTGGGGGAAGCTCCTTGGATATAACCTTAAAACCACAACTCTATTGGGGTTCTACTTTTATGGTTTATCGGAAATACCCAGGCCCTGGAACAACTTCCTCCCCAAAGGCTCCTTCCTCCCTCTTGGCCCACACCATCCCCAGGGTGCCCCTCCTTCTCCTCTCCATGTCCACGGACAGGACCTCAGGTTGTGGCGCTGCCAGGGGTCTGAGCATTTCCGCCTGGCTCTCCCACTGCTCCCCTCTCCACAACACGCCTCAGGGCAGGTGCAGTGAGTGAGGACAGATTTCAGAAACTGAGACCTCACTTGTGCTGGGGTGGGATGGGGTGGCAGGGAGGCTCAATCTGGCCATGCCAGAGGGAGCCCAAGAAACCCTCCCTCGTCCAAAGGCACCATCATCGCTGGGGATCTCCGAACACCATCCCACCTAGAATGGACATCGCCTGCCAACAAGCCATGACTAGAGCTAAGTGTAAGATATTTCCACCCAACCCACCTGGGAAAAAGCTAAATCCCGTGTTTGCATAGAATACTTTGGTTTAATTACTACTGAGCTGTTTCTGTCTAGCTCCAAGAGAACAGCTCACAATATGCACAAAAGCAATAGCTAAAGAAATAATGGGCATGACACACAGTATCATCGTAATTGTCCCTAGCACCATGTCAAGAGGCCAGCCAGCAAAGAAGACAGGCATCAGAACGCGGCTGTGGGCAGAGGCTCCTTGGCCAGCCAGGTGTGCTAAACCAAAGAACTGCCAGGAGTACCCTTGACATTTTCCTGCCTGCCCCTCACATACGCATGGGGAGGGGGTGAATTAACTTCCCAATGGGATCCAGCCTTTCCGAAGACTGGAGGGCAGCCCCACAGAGGCCCTGCCTGCCCAGAGGCTGCCATGTGCAGGACGAGGAGCATTAAGGCCTGATTTGTAATGAACTGAAAAAGAACAGGCAGGTGCAGGCAACCTGGTGACCCGGTGGATGGCTTAGCAATGACCTGCACTGGCAGGCTCCTGCAAACGGGCCTGCACAGGACAGGCCTGGGCTCCTCCCCCTGCCCCCTGGGGCCCACTGAGTGCCTGGAGCACCAGCCCACTGCCCACAGTGCCGTCGGCAGGAGGGGCCTGATGTGTGCACTGCCTGGCACCTGGCAGGACGGTGCTCCATACACACATGTGCGTCTCCCCTCTTCTGTCTCTCCCAAATGAGCACTGATAAATTTCCCGTCCACACATGCCCGGGAAAGACAGAACAGCGTCACCTCCAGTGGGAGGCCTGTGACTTACAAAAAGGTCACCTGTCTCAGAAAGAGGCACATGTAGGAAATGACAGCTTTATATTTGGCAAAATCTAAGACCCAATGACGTCACACTCAGTGCCCATACTCAGATCCAGATGTGTGTAAAGAGGACCGGAGCAGGAGGTGAGTTGTGCTTCTCGGCACAAAGAGCTGCCCCAGGTCCCCGACCTCCCCCTCGACACCCTTCAAGGCTGGCAGCTAAAAGACGGTTGGTGGTCTCTAGAGACTGCCCTCCTCCAAAATGCAACAATAGGAACAACAAATATCTACGTTTACTCAATTAACACGAATCAATTAACATATACTCTGAGCAACCAAGAAAGGGAAGAGACAGGGACAGGGTAAATGTTTCCAAAGCTCTCTCTGGCTTTGCAAGATGTCCATACTGTCCTATTATTTACAATACATTTTAAGAAAGTTTCTATATGGAAACATAGCATAATACATTTTAGAGGTTTGGAATTTTTCTACAAGTTTAAAAATTACATTGCAACTAATCTATCATGATTTTAGCAACAAAACTATACATTGCTTAATGCAAAACTCTCGTTGGCTTCCAATCTCTAAACCTCTGGAGGATCATTCAGTCTGGAGAACTAAGATCATTTTCTACTGTTAAGAGTTAGGGTAAGATTTTTGCTTGTGCTAACACAATTTTCTGGGTTTCATTCAACCCAGAAAGCACATGGCTCATTTTGCAATAATTGGTGCATCTCTGGACAGGGACTTTTCCCTGGAGTCTCATTTATGTGCCTTTCAGAAGTTTAAGGAAATACATTTGCTCTAATGAGAGATTTCTCATGAATCAGTAAGTCTGTCAGTGTTATCGGCAACACATTTAAGAAGAGACCATCTAAGCCAACAACTTATATCCATTGGAAAATGTGTCAAAGCTCAATTTAGTATGTTTAATATATTGAACCAGAGCTTTAATGCTTCTGTGATTAGAAAGACCAATTAAAAACTTTACTTAAACTTTATCATTCCCTGCAGACCCCCCTAGAAGCTCTATTGAGTTGCTGCACAGCCCAGGAGCAACGCCAGTGACCACTGCTGGTCCTGAGTTTAACAGC
>CM052438.1:16568179-16594328 GCA_028533085.1 Varecia variegata
AAATAATTCCTCTTGCTAAAAAGAGAGATCATTTATCAAAATATGTTATCAACAAAAGTGACCACAGAGCATTTGACAATCCAACATGAATGCTAACCAGGAGAAAAGAGTTTCTCATCGGAAAGGTGTTCTGCCATCCTCACCCTGCCTCTGGGGAACCCACTGTGCAACCCTGGGGGTGTGAAGACAGCAGGGTACACAGAGCCCTGCCACTGTCCCCACCCCAATCCATCACCCATCGCCCCAGGGATGTGTGCCACTGGCTCTTCCAAGAAGTGGGATGGCTTTGGCCACATGTGCCCCCCAACCCTTCTTTCCCTCTCTCATTTGTAGATGTTCTAAGACTCTGGGCTATTTCAATTCAGTCAATTCAATTCTCCTTTATTTGCCAGTTCCTATGGGCCAGGCAATGTACTAGTCTTTTTGTAAACATGGCCTCATTCAGATTTCATACAAGCTTGGTAGGGTCAATAATAACATTCCCATTCTGAAAGTGAAATGAAGCCTCAGAGTGGCCAAGTAACTTACCCACATTAGCGATGGTTCTGATTAGGTCTGCCCACGGCTGAATCCTGAGCACTTCACTCTAGCTCCCAAGAGACACAGTCTCACAGGAACACAAGTGTGCTGCACACTGACACTCACATATACACATGCATCTGTGAAAAGGGCACACACAAGTGTGTGTCTGCATGAGTTATTATAAGTCATTACAGTTTATCAATGTGCCTAATGTCTATTTTTAAATCTAATTTTAAGTTCCTATTATTAAACTCTTACATGTTATTTTCTTTAACTGCCTCTGAATTGCACACAAGAGAGGCAGCAGAGAAGGCAGAAACATTCCAAATCTCTTATCTGAGCTTAAAAGGGTTGGGGAGCTGACATTTAAGATCGCCAGCTCCAGTTTTGACAGGATTACAGAGGAAGAGTTTGGGAAATGCCTACAGTGGACTTGGTGGGTTGAGGGTCTCTGCTGAACACTACAGCTAAGCCCAATAACACCTGCCTGCCCGAGATGGTTTTGAACCATCAGCAGAGCCCACTGGAGGCTATTTTCCAGCAATTAATGTCCTATATTTGATTAAGATGCTTATATTTTTATAGAAGTAAAATGGACCTGAACTCATAAACCAAAAAAAAAAAATAAAAACACCATAAAAGGTGACTGAAATCTCACAGGCACTGGACTTGAACTCTTCCCAAGAATTTAGGGAAAATTATCCAACTCAGAGAGCCTCTGCTACCAAGATGGGTTTATTTAATAATACCCAAAGGCTTCCTTCCCTGCCTATAGGTGCTATTTTTATGTGTCTGTTGAAGCTGTTGACACTCGGAGCATGTAATACTTCTACATAGAGAAGGGGTCAGAAGAGAAAACATCCCAACATAATAAATATTTTGTTACACAATTGACCTAATAAATGCCAATGGGGTAAAAGTTATACACACACAAGAAAACCTAATAAGGCTTTTCCTGCACAAGATTTCAATTATAGCACAATTCAAGAGTTGATACTCCATCAGCAAGTGCCAGGATAAACTGTCAGAGCAAAGAAATCCAACAGCAAAACCATCTTCCTACTTGGGCAAAACTCTGCCTTTCTGGCACATGACCCTGATGTGGATGGAGCACCACACTTCCCGAGATACAGTCAGCAACTAAAATAGCACCCGCAGCATTTCCCCAGCACAGACCCCATTCAGGTGAGCACTTTCAGGAGCACAAGCCGCGACAAACTTTTCAGAAAGCAGACTCTTTGGAAACAGAAGAAGGCACCTGACTCGGAGTTCTGGTGTGGGTGTGAGCTGTATTGTTGTTCTTGAGGCCACCTCCTTTTGGGCCAGTCCTGGTCTGGGGGTCACCTCCACATTTACCTAGGACCTTGTTTTATATATTTAGAAGTCTAAATATATAGCACACTTCCCCTTTAAGAACGCCGGAGCATGACATCAGTTCTGCTTCTCAATCTTGGCTGTTCCAGACAGCATGACCACCAGGCTCTGTCCACAGCGGCACTCACACCAGGGTGACAGTGAATGAAATAATGAACACGAGATGTGCATTCTCTCCCCGGAGCCCCACAACTGCGAGGCAGCCAGACTGACCTTGTTCAGCAGATGAGCCTGCAGCTAAGGAGCCACAGGGCGGGACTGAGGGCGTCCAACTCCAGTCTGCCCGGCCCTGTATGGGCTAGCCAAGCCGGGTTTGCTTCCTTTTACAATGTTTAATTGTAGGTGGCCTCCTGCCTTTCCTTCTTAAACTTTTGGACAGTTGATCAAAGTGGAGATTGAAAAGCAAAGTTACCAAGAAGCCAAGGGGCCAAGAGGTGCCTGGGGCAGGGGGTATGGTGAGACAGTCTCCAACAGGAGAGGAGGCAGACACAAAGAGAAGCAGAGTGGAGAGGATGGGGTCAGTCTCTAACACACATTCCAAGTGAGACTCACACCTGACTTCAAACTAGCCTAACCCCTGCTCTCTATTTACATCCCAGGTACTACTTTTTCTGAGAAATACTGGGGAGCATTCCTTTAATAGAATCTAGTAATCTTTCCACCATAGGCAATTCTGAATTCCAGCTCTTAGGAAGTCAAGTGTATCCTGGGAGAGAGACTACTGTCATTTGCTGTCTACCCAATTCTCATCCCTTCCTTCCAGCTTCCCATCAGATCCTGGTTTCAGTGGTGGTGGCGGGTTACTGGGTCTAGGCTCAGGTGATGGATACAGATTATTGTAAGCCAGTGGTGATAATACTATTTCCTGCTTGCCTTGCCTCCCTTGTAGCTATTGGTAGTGCATGCAATAAAACCTGAGCAGAATCTCAGTTCTGGCCAATAAAACCTAAGCAGAATCCTGCCCAGCGGATTTCCAGAAAATCTTTGCAATCCTGATAAAAAGGAATCAGAAGCACTGGTACTGACCTCACCCCTCTTCTTCCTTCGGATTAGGACACAGTGGCGAGCGCTTTAGCAGCCATCTTGTGGCCACGGGGTCAAGAGAATTAGAAAGAGGTCAACCCAGATGGGTCAAGCCTCTAAACTAGAGCCAGTGACCTTGAGACTTCTTATGGGTGAAAAGCCAGCCATTTGTTGGTCAATTTTCTGTTCCTCATACCTGAACAGATTCATAAATGACATACCCATAGACATTTTATTTATGAACATCAATAATTCAGTGATAACAGCTATAATAATTCATTTCCTGTGTATAACCATTTCTTAATCTAATAAAGACTTCCACAAAATGTGTCTAATTGGACCCACTAACATCTCATTACCAGGTGAGTGTGTTTTCCCCATTTCAGAGACAAGAAAACTCACCTGAAGAGGTAAGGTGAGAAGTCCAAAGCAATCACCACCTGGTCTTTTCCCCTGGCGCTTCCATGGAATCACCACCAGACAGCAAGGTGATGCAGATGGTACAGCTCATCAGGTAGCCGGAGAAGGGAGGCCACTGCCAGAGGCAGGAGGGTGCCCCTCCACATGGCACGACAGCCTGGCACACTCAGAGTCCCACAGAACTGGCTCTGCTTACATGGAGGGTAAGCAGTCCCACAGAACTGGCTCTGCTTACATGGGGGAGGGCAACAGGGGTGCTGAGGTAGGCAAAGACCCACCTGAAGAAGCAGTAGAGGCTTGATGAAAACTCCACCTCTGCTATGGACAAAATTGTGTTCCTGCAAATTCCTATGTTGCAGCCCTAACCATAAATGTGATTGTATTTGGAGACTGGGTCTTTAAGGAGGCAGTTAAGGTTAAATGAGGTTATAAGGCTGGAGCCTTAAACCAATAGGATTAGTGTCCTTATAAGAAGAGACACCAAGAGACACCAGGGATCACTAACTGTTGCTCCACGCATATGCAAAAAAGAGGCCATGTGAGGACACAGCAAGAAGGCAGCTGTCTGCAAGCCAAGGAGGGAGCCCTTACCAGAAACCAGCCCTGCCTCGGGGACCTTGATGTGAGACTTCCAGCCTCCAGAACTGGGAGAAAATAAATGTTTGTGATTTGAGCCACGCAGTCTGTGGCACTTTGCTATGGCAGCCCAAGCATCAGGTGACTGACAATAACCTCCTAACAGGTAATGCCAGTGGCTTCTATTTCTGCTACTATATTGAGCCATTTTAGTAATGGTTCTGGCCTAACCTTTGGAGGCCAGGTGCTCCAAGGACTAAGCTGGTCTCTTGTGGAATTCCACCTGAAAGCCAGTCTCTCCTAGCTCTGCAGTATCAAGCAGCTCAGGCATTTGTGCACAGGAGGCTCTGAGCCCCACAGGACATCCAGCAGGGTGAGGCAGGGCACTCTCTGATGAGAAAGCCGTGAGTCCAATGAGGAGCAAACCCAAGCTGCTAGGGGCCTGGGAGCAGGGTCTCAGGATCTCCTGACAAGTAGGGAGGGCCATTGCAAGGGGAACACACATCACATTCCGATCAGGCACTGCAGAGAGAGTGCATGGACTCAACCTCCTGTCTCAGTCCCTGCCATTACAAACAATTCAAATTACATTTGGTGGAAAAGATAATATTTCTGGCCAGGGAGAGACAGTGATGGCTGCATTGAGGACAGTAAGAATAGAAAAAGGCAGACGGAGGGAGAGATGCTTGGGAAAATGAAGTATTAGGACCTTTTGATTGATTTGATGTGTGTGTGCAGGCATATGTTTGTGTGGTGCAGGGTGTGTGTGTGTGCATGTGTGTGGTGTGTGTGGCAGGGGAAGGAGACAGAGACAGAAGGTGCAGGAGTGACAAGGATCTCTACCATTCTCCTAGGGCTCCAGGCACTGGTGAAAGGGTGATACAGAGCTGCCTTCCTCTCACCCTTACAACTGCCTCCCTGTCCTCACTTTACAGAGGGGGACCTGGGGCACAACAAGGTCTCCCAACTTCCATGCTGCAGGCTGGGCCAGGGCCCCTGCAGGCCCAGCACACCATGTTCCCCTGTGCTAAAGCAACCTGCTTTTCTCTAGCAGCCTCTCGGCTGTATTCATTCATTCAGTCACTCACTCATTCATTCCACCCAGCTTCACTCTCGCCAGAGCCCATCCAGGCAGGTCATCCCTGAGGAGACCTGGAGAGCAGTGGAGCCGGGGAGGACGCTGGGTGGCCACTGCTTGGCTTTCCCCAGCCTGCCTGGGGCAGAGGAGCAAAGACCAGAGCAAGGGCTTCCGTACTGGTGGGCGTAGCAGGGGAGCATTAACAAGGGGCTCCGGGGGTGAAACCCGGCTTCAGGACAGTGTTACAGTCTCAACTCCACATCACGTGAGCCTCATGTCTCCAAAACTCCCCCACTCACCGCACCCCCCCAACCAGAATGCTGCTGACCCTGTCCAGGGGAGGCCCACGCCGGCCCTCCCACCTCCGTGGAGGCCCCTGGCCCAGCACACTGACCTGCTGAGTCTGGCAGTTATAGCATGCACTGCCCTTCAGCAACACCTTCCACATCAGCCACCCTGAGGTAATCTGAACGTAAAAGGGACAGAATTTAAATTACTCTGCCTCATTTACAGTTGCCCTTGCTGGAGGAGAGGAAAAACAGCTGCGGGAGAAATTTCACAGTAATGGTTAATAGGGCTCCCAAGGAAATGCAAGCCCTGAAGCCATATTGTAAACCAAATCTCACTCTTTTGTGCCTGAACAAATTCCAGAAGAAATGCCTCATGGAAGTCATGTTTCTGGACCTCCAGAACCATCCTACTGATGGCTGACATGAAAGGCATCCAAGAGGAAGAACACTCTGACCAGCTACCATAAAGCAACGCTATCTCCTGCTCCCACTCCCTGCTGTCTTCAAACCTTCTAGAATGTTACCATGTAGATGATGCAACTGCAAGTGTGAAGGTCGTCTCCATCAACCACATGACGAGCTATGGGAGTCTGAGCCACACCCCCCAGGCCCTGCATCTCCCTTGGGTCCCCAGCACCCTTGGCTTTAACGTGCAAATGATAAGCCTCCTCTAAAATGCGAGAGTTTAGCTGTCATTTTTAAGGGCACTAAGCTTCTCCACACTAACACAGGCATGAGGTCTTGCTACATCATGTGTGTTCTCTCCTTCCCTGGCCACTTTCAGAACCCAACCCAAACACAGAGAAGGTAGAAGGAAGACACCTGGCATAGCATCTTTCAAATACTGGGGAGCAACAGAATCACCGGTAGCATGTGCCTGAGGCAGAGCCCCAGGCCCCAAGCCAACAGAGTTCCATTCTGCAGGTGGTGGTGCAGGCCAGGGACGTGCAGGTATATGCATGCCCTCTCCATGCCCATGCAGATGCTAATGCCGTCGTGATGCAGATGCAGATGCTGATACGCAGGTCCCTGGATCAGACACAGTGTTCCACTCACTATCCAGCATAGTGCTTTGTGTACAGTGGAAACACAATAAATTATTGCTTAAAAAAGACTAGAGAAGGAAGTTGCTATGTAGTAATGTGTACCATGTCACAAAGATCGACTGTATGACACATCATTCAGCTTTCTGACATGAAGAAGCACTATTCTATTGTACTAAGATTCAGCAATTTCCACATTCACGTACTGACCTTCACATAAACACTGGGTCTGATAAATGTGTGGGGGGTAGTCAGGGGTGTAAAGGACATTTTTTGTTCAAAGAAGTTTGAGGAATACTGGATTCCACTGGAATATACAGTTGCAGGCCTTCTCAGAGCCTTTGACATGTTCATGGACATTATGCATCTTTAAGAAGAAATGATAGTGTATATAACATTTCCCAAACTTACTGGAGCAAAGAACTTTCTTTTATTTTGTAATGGAACATATTTCAACATCATGAAATATAACTTGGGAAATTTCCAGTTTTACCCTTTCACAAAGCTTCTAGTTTTCAAAATGCTTCTGTAAATATGAATCTCCTGGAACATCCAAGCCCAATTCCTGCCTCTGCAGTGACACCTGGACAACAGTCAAGAGGCTCTATGTGTGTTTGAGAATGCATGAAAAGATTCCTCAGCTGGGAATTCTGGGAAACAACCAGAGAAATTATCATAATGCCTTGATTCTAAGACACATGATCCATCTGATAACAACTTGCAGAAAAATAATAAATATATACCTACATACGTACATACCTACATACATACATACAAAGCAATGACAGCATCAATCTGGTAGACTAGGTCAGCCTGGGGTAACTAACAGACCAGCCAATACCTTAGTAGCTCACACCCAAAACAGCTTATTTCTTTATCATCCTAATCAGTCATCACAGTCAGCCTGGGGCTGTGCTCCTCAACCTCTCCCTCTGGGTTGTAGAGCAGAACACCCAAAACACCGGCATCACTGTGCAGAGTGCAAGAGAGCTCTGAAGAGCACATGCCAACGATTCACTCCCACCAGAAGTGACACACAGCACTCCCACTCACCACTCAGCAGGCAGAATTGGGCCCCAGGCTCACCCCACCGCAAGAGGCCCAGGAGTCAGCCGTGCCGAGCGCCACCGAGACCAAGAGCTGGGAATACCGCCAATGGCACTGATACAACTATGGCAGGCAAGCCTGCTGCAACCCCATTCATGTGACACATCCTAACTTCAGCAATACTAAGATATAAAGAAGGACCTTAACATTTAAGAAAATATAATTCAAACACCATGATTAAATTCTATCCATGTTTACTGAGCAGTTAATTTTTGCATAGATATGAATCTGTGCACATATTGGCCAATTATCTATTTATTAAACAACAGCTCTCAGTGAACAGCCTGCCTCATCAAGGCTGGAATGAACTCCCCAATCTGGGTCCTGAAGGTCCCACATCCTCTGTGCCACCTGCGCTGACTCTCAAATCCAGGCTAGCTACAAAGGAAACAGTGGTTTTTCTCAACATTTATTCCCTGCCCCGTAACAGAGGCACATAGAACTCCTGAGCCCTTCTCCCACCTTCCAGGGCCCCCCGGGGCACTGCATCCAAGTTTGCAATTGCACAAATCCATGCATTGTGAATACTCCCCTCCAAACACCCCCTGCCAGTACATGTGTGATGCTGTGACAGTAGGAGCAATTATTTACAGGCCTCTGATCTTAGCAGGGAAAGCAACGTGCCCGAGCACAGAGCTATGAATCAGAGGGCTCCCAGCAGAACCACTCTGCTGCAGGAACTACGAGGTTCTGTCAGCTCCTCGGTCCCAAAGGTGAGCGACCGTTCGCATGTGTTCTCCTATCTATTCATCACAGCCACCCCTTGGGGCAGCCGGGGAGATGTATAATCATCCTATCTTACAGATGAGCAAACATCAACCCCACAAGGAGCCAGCTCAAGGTCACTTGGCTAATTTGTGTCTGAGCTCACTGGATGTTCAGTGCTTTTGACCCCTCTGCCATTGGCCTTCTGCCAAGGCCCGTGTGGGAGTTCACTTTGCAAAGATCCTCAGACCAGGCCTCCCAGTCTGGAAGGAATCTGACTGGGACATAGAGCACCAGGATAGGAGGAGGTGGGAACAGGCTGGAGCCAGGTGGTTGGCCTCACCCTTCACGTGCCCTCATCCCACCAAACACACAGCATTACCCTCCCCTGAATGCCACAGGGGGGTGTTCTGTAAGTCGTATCATGACACACAAACATATGCACTCTGTAAGAACAATGACCCAGCGGCTTCCCCAGAGGTGAGGCACGCTTTCTCCCATGGACACGTACCGGCAGCTCCCTCTCTCTGCCCACAGGATGGGTCTTCCAGGAGAACGGTCCCTCCCCCGTTACCAGCCGGCACGGCAGGTGCTGGCTTATGCCATTTACCATGATCCTCCTGCTGCCAACAGTGACTGACTGGGGTGGCACGTGCCCCATTGTGGGCCACTGATGCGGGAGGCACCCCTGCTGGCCTCCAGGAGAAAAGCTGCCGAGCCAGTGAGGAGCACCTGCTCTGCACCCAGGTGAGGATGCTGCTTTGGGTGCTCCAGCCCCTTTGCCAGCCTGTCAGAAGATGAAAAGCAGTGTGCCTTGCAAATGCTAGTCACTGAATGTTATCTTAGCCCGCAGCCAAGGAAACATCAAACCTTAGGTAGAGGGCCCATAGGTACACAAGCAATTCTAGAATGTCCTTCTTGGAATACACAAAGGAGGTACTTTATTCCTTCCTCTTAAAGCCAGAAAAGGGAAGAAAGAAAAAAGCCATCTAAAACACTAGTCAGTTTTTTTCTCCTTAACAGTTGATCCTATTATGTTAAGAAAAATTATTTTTAAAATTAGAATCACATGTTAAATGTACATTGAGATGCTTACTGCTTAAAAGAATCCTAGAGCAAATCCCTTGGCAAACAAATAATTACTGCCAGAATTTAATTTGTGTATGTTAGATATACAACTGCTTTAACTTTTTAAGATGTACTAATGCCTGCCCGGGAAGGGGCACTTGAGAGGGCACTTGGAGAGCTAGAGGGCACCTGTCGCGGGATGACATATTAATATTATAAAAGACAAACTAATAAAGAAACGAAATAACTCAAAAAACTTCCCTCAATTAGTTGGGCTCCCAATGAAAAAAAAATTGCAGAATCACATTTTCAGAATCCAAATCAGAAGAAAGAAATACAGTGATGCAGCTCTTGGGCACATTTCCAAAATGAGGCTGTAAACATTCTGATGTTTAGTAGGTCTCCCTGGGTCCCCTGTCTGGTGGGTTTTCAAGGCCTAAATATTCCAAGGTGGCTCCACTTGTTGGCCATAGCTTTCCCATCCGATCCAATTCACTTATTCAGATCATTTTCTCCTGTTTGTATTTATACCACCCGAGCTCATTTCCCCATCACTCATGGCTTATCAGTGAGATTTTACGGAAAGTCTGGAGCGGCATTCTGTGCTCATGAATGACAAAACAACTCCATTCTAAGGAAGGCAGCTCCCCGTTCACAAACGAGAAATCAAACACTAGGAGATGTGGTGCATTTAAGTTACATTTTTCTGTTTTGTTGTGTTCTATCCAAAAATTCAATATAATTTACACACTAGAATGAATTCTATAGAATAAATATCTCTACTCTGGGTTTTTCCTTTGAAAAATCCAAGGCTTCTTTCTGTTCTCCTGTGGACCCTGCAAGTCAGGACACATTAGCAGTTTCTGAAAGCATGAACTGACCCTGAATGGCAACTTGCACTGGTGGGGGTTTTGGTAAGTCCTGCCCACAGCTAAGACAGTTTACTGCCCATCCCTGTCAGGCTGAGGGGCTGCAGAGCCCCACATCTAGCCACCACCCACCTGCCGAGCCACGCTCCTGGCCTGACTGCAAAGGGGCACCACCTTCCCATTCATGGCCACCTGCTGCCACCTGCCCTTTTCCACGTGGTACACGCAGAGGCACTGCCATGGTTTGAATGCGTGCATCCCTCCAAAACTCGTATGTTGGAATTTAAGCCCCAAGGTGATGGTATTAAGAGGTGAGGCCTCTGGGAGGTGATTAGGTCATGAGGGTGGAGCCCTCACGAATGGGGGTAGCGCCCTTGCAAAAGACGTTCAGAGAGCTGCCTCCTTCCTTCCGTCTCTTCTGCCACGTGAGGAGACCGTGTTAGTCCCTTTTCCCTTGTGTGTTCCATCTGAGAAAGCAGCAACAAGGCCAGAATCTGCTGGCACCTTGATCTTGGACTTCTCAGCCTCCAGAACTGTGAGAAATACATTTCTAATATTTATAAATGACCCAATCTCAGGTATTTTGTTATAGTAGCAGGAACAGACTAACACATGGACCATGTGGGCCAGCAACCTCCTTGAAGCCAAAAATTTTAACACAGTTATTCCATGTATACTATAGATTTATCTTGGGAAAATAACAGGACAGGAACAGACAGAGGTATGGATAAAAGAAGATGTTCATTGCATCTGTTTATAGGGAGAAAAACAACAGAAACAACTAAAATGTTCAACAAAAGGGCACTATGATAGTCCCTGGTGCTGCTCACCCAGTGTGTCTGGCTTCCTTCGTCCCAGGAGAAGGGTGACTGTGGCCTTCCTGTCCCAGGGGGATAAGGCCACCGGCCTTGCTCTGGCTGATAAAGAGTGGGCAGACTTGATGTGCTGCTTCTGGGTGGAAGCCTGAGAGCAGCGTCCCACACCCCTCCCTCGCTCGGACACCACAGTGTGCCATGCAGTGGCTGCTCCTTCTGCTGCAGCCCAGTGGCTCCACTGACCAGGGACGGACAAGGAATGGGAGTGAGAAATCAACTTTTTTAAGTGACTGAGATCTTGAAATTGTTAGTTACTAAAGTATAACAGAGATTACAGTGATTGCTATAGAAACGGGCATCTGCTAGTGTTCTGCTGCTGTAAAAAAAATAATAATAATTTATGTAGCCCTGGTATCAGGGGCTGGGTGCAGGGTTCAGTAAAACTATCTCCTGTGAGCATGTGGAGGGCAGATCCCGTGCTTGATGAGAGGAGGTGGAGGAGGGAGGGTCACTGGTGGCTGGGTTTGGTACGGTAGGTAGTATTAACACAAGAAAGAGATGAGCTCAGAGGACAACTGGAATATTTGCAGGCAGGAATAAAAGGAGGCAGTGCATAAATTTAGGGACTCATCAAGTTGGAAGATGAAACAGCTTCTTATCTCCAAACAGTAAGAGATTAAACAAAGGATGGGATTTGAGCTACAAAACCAAATTTTAAAGGCAAGGACCTTAAGGAAGAGTGGAACCCTTGCACTGTTGTTATAAACTACGAATGGATTGAAAGCCTAGTAATTTCTTTTAGTTGGACAAATGGCTTAGGAGGAAAAATAACACCTAAAAATTAAGAGTAAGGACTTCTGCAGAAGCCTGATGGGCCCATGGAGGCTGCAAATCAGTTGAGTGCTGGAGAGGAGTAAGTACTTTGCAACTCTTCTGTAAGTCTGAAATTACCTAAAAACAAAAGTTTCAAAAAATGATGCAGATCTGCATTTATTAATGCACATGGATGTTTGGTAAATGTTCAGGGGAAAAAAGAATATGGCTGGCATGATCCATTTATTTGTAGAGCAATAAATAAAATCTGGAAGGATAGATGCCAATTGTGGTTGTTTGGGAACATGGAATTTCTAGATTTCAATTTATTTTTTGTTGTTTATCTGCATATTGTACTTTTTCTAAAGTAATCACATGTACATAATTCAAAAGCCACTTAATTTTCATATAACATATATACATATGCTTAGATATTTATATCATATAAGTAACATAAGTACTTTTATATTATATAATATATACTATAAATATTATATATAACATAAAATATAAGAACTTGTATTAATATATAATATGTAAGTACATAAATATATATTACTGACATATATTATGATTATTAAAATTATAGTTACAGTATTTATGGTTTTGTGACTATCTCTTAGGTATACAGGTATTTTGAACACCTAGTCCCCTTTAATCCTCACCTCAACACTCTGAAGTGGTATCATTCACACAGCACACAATGCAACCTAAGAAGTTGAATAAATGCTCTGAGCATCAGATACAAAGGTTAATTATAGGAAGCCCTATAATCCCATCCCACTCTGTCCCTAAACATTCTTGGTATTTGCTTCTGTTGGCAACCACTTAATATACACTATCACAGGAGGCAGCAATGGGCAGTTAATAACAGTAACATACAGACAGAATTCAGCAAATTCTCGTGCAAGCAGGCAATAGGGTGTATAAATTACTACCGAAGGTAAATGAGACTCTGTCTATAAGATGATTCAAATCTATATATTTAAAAATATAAGGTACAAATGTATTCCACTTAAACAATCAAGCACTCACCACTTGCCTTCCCAAATGATAAAGTCAGAGTTAAATACCCTTTTCATTCTCAGGTTTCTCTTCAGGTTCCTTTAGGTTGAATTTACCACTTGACCATTTTTGGAGCTTTAATTTGTATACTATATCTCACAATTCTTCCCAGTGTAAAGTAACATCGATGTAGCCATCGCACTCAACAGAACAGTGTGCCACTGCATTAAATGCTTCACATGCATTTATTTACCACAATCCTAATATCACCCTGCAAGGCAGACACTATTGTCATCGTCATGCATGGATACCTATTGCTTTCTCTGCCCAGCTCTGGGCCTTCCTGCTTTGCCAGGGACACAGATTCATCACTTTCTGGTAGCCATGTTCTTATAACAGGATCCAACTCTGGGTCCAGTAGTTTGGTCCCCCCAAGCTAGGACAGGTCTTTCCCCAGGAATTTGGAATCAGGGTTAAACAATTCTTTTTATTTTTAAAAATTTAAAAATTTTTAATTTTTATTTATTTATTTTTGAAGTGGAGTCTCACTCTATCACCCAGGCTGGAGAACAGTGGTGTGATCCTAGCTCTCTGTAATCTCCAATTTCTGGGCTTAAGCAATCCTCTTGCCTCAGCCTCCTGAGTAGCTGGAACTACAAGCGCATGCCACCACACCTGGCTAATTTTAATATTTTTTGTAGAGATGAGGTCTTGCTTTGTTGCCCAGGCTGGTCTCGAACTCCTGGCCTCAAGCAATTCTTCCACCTTAGTCTCTCAAAGTGCTGGGATTACAGGCATGAGCCACCACGCTTGGCCAAATTTTTATTTTTTAACCAGCTTTATTAAGATATAATTCACTTACCATATGATTCACCCATTTCATGTGTACAATTCAATGGTTTTTATTAATAGTATATTCACAGAGTTGTGCAACCATCAGCACAATCTAATTCTAAAACATTTTTGTGATCCTAAAAGAAACCCTGTCCCCACAAGCAGTCACTTGCCATCCCCCAGAGGCCCCAGGCCTAGGCAACCACTAATATACTTTATGACTCTACAAGTTTTCTTATTATGGACATTTTATGTGAATGGAATCACACAATACATGGTCTTTTATGACTGAATCCTTTCACTTAGCATGTTTTCAAGGGTCAATCATGTTGTGGCATGTATCAGTTCTTCATTTTTTTGTATTGCTGAATAATACAATATATAATTGTACATTACATTTTATTTAACCATTCATCAGTTGATGGGTATTGGGTTGGTTCTACTTTTTGGTTATTATGAATAATGCTAATAAACATTCATGTACAAGTTTTTGTGTGGACATAACGTTTGCATTTCTCTTGCCTAGGAGAATTGCTGGGTCATGTGGAAATTCTACGTCTAACTTTTAGAGGAACTGCCAAACTGTTTTTCTAAGAGCTGCATCATTTTCTATTCCCACCAGCAACATAGGATAGCTCTAATTTCTCCACCTCCTCATCAACACTTGCCTGTTTTATTGATTCTAGACATCTTAGTGGGGGTGAATGACATCTCATTGTGGTTTTGATTTGCGTGTCCCTAATAACAGATGATGTGGAGCATATTTTCATGTGCCTTTTGGCCATCTGTATACCTTCTTTGGAGAAATGTCTATTCAAGTGTTTTCCCTATTTGTTATTTATCATCTTTGTCTTTTTATTATTGGGTTGTAAGAGTTCTTTATATATTCTGGATTTGAATCCCTTATCAGATAGGATTGGCAAATATTTTCTCCCATTATGTGGGCTGTCTTTTCACTTCCTTGAAGGTATTGTTTGCAGCACAAAAGTTTTTAATTTTGATGTGGTCCAATGTGTCTATTTTTTTCTTTTGTTGCTGTGCTCTTGGTGTCGTAAGGTGATAGCTCTCTGAAGTGAGGAAGCTGCTGGTGGATATCTGCTCCCATGTGCAGGAGGAACTCAGGAGGGAGCTGGCCGGCAGGGAGAGAAAAAATGACAGAGTTACACAGTGACAAATGGAGCCCAATGAGGCAGACACAGACCTGGCTTCCCGCAGCACTGCTCTCTTGGGGCCAGCATGTCCTGGGACCCTGCTGCATCTGCCTGGGAATACTCAGGGTGCCATGGGCCCCCTTCCCCAGCTCTATCCAGTTTCTGCTGTTTGCCAGCAAAAAGACAAAGAAGCAACAACAAAAAAAAAAACCCCAAGAAATCCAACCAGTGTACCTAGTTTACAGATGAGAAAAGAGAGGCTTTGAGAGGGTGTGGTGACAAAGTGGGTACCCTCGAAGAGGGACTGGGGTTCAAAGGCAGGCCTGCACCTCCAGCCTGGCCACCCCGTCTCTCCGAGGGCAGAGAAGGAACATCATAAATAACCAGACAAGCTTCTCTTCACTTGCAAAGACATTCACAGAAAACTCCCTTTAAATAGCACACTGCCAGTGTCAGTTGCCGGGACTTTCTTACATAAGAGAGATCAGCGAGCACAGAGCTTGAAGAGGCTTTATCTTACATCCAGGCAGACCCTTCAGAACTAAGTGGGCACATCACCTGGAAAACACACTGTGACCCATGTTTCTGGAGAATATCTTTGTGCAAACTTGACCTCAAGGTGGAGGGGAAGGCTGGGTACCTTCATTAGAAGCCTCCAAAATCCACAGACCATAACTGGTTAAAAAAAAAAACAACTAATTTTATGAATTTTCTGTGTGGAAAAACTCTAAAAGATGTACTGTTCTAAGTACAAACTGCAGAGGGTAAAATAGAGCAAAAAAATCTTGGCCTATGGGGCATGGATTTCAAGAGGCTAAAGAACAATGTTCAAAGGATGGTTCAGCTATATACTGAAAACTGTCAGTCTCTCTGAGGCCTGTGTTCCAAAGACAAAAAGTGCCATATACACAGCCCTGCTCCTGAACATCTCCCCAGGAAACCTCTTTTGAACACATGTAGGACCATCAGAGACCTTCCACCAATCTTACTAAGCTGGGCTTCTAGGGAGGAGAATGTCTTTGCCCCACGCCCATGGGGTGTAGACTTACACAACAGCATTCCACGTGTTAACCAGTAAATTACAGCCACATTAAACAAAATAAGAAACCTATATATTTGATTTCCAAAATGCAGACTCCTACACCAAGCAATCTTGCCAACAAAGAAGACACATGTATTTTAAAGGAGTTAAAATTACTCAATACCCTGTTTCCAAGAGTTCCTATATCTGTTATGTAAATATCCTTACAGCAAAGAATAGGTAAATACAAAATTATCGAAAGTGTTACACTTAAGTCTTACCGAAGGACATTGCTTTCTGAACCTGATGGAAAATAATCTCAACTTATTTTCTTCTTACATAAATACAGATGAGGATCTTGTCTGTCAATTTAATTTCTCTGATTGCACATGGGCCTTAGAACCTAAAACTCTCATGAGAGAAATTAACATAGTTCACGGGAGGATGCCAGAATATCAGACTGCCTGGTCGTGCGCCATCGTTAGCAGACTAAATCCTGTGCTGGAAATGTGGATTTCATAGTGTTTCCAAAAGGAAGTCTGCTTTAGAAATACCAAATTTAATAATAATAAGCACTGCGTGGCATAAACTATAATATGTCATTAACCTGACACCCTCAACGAATCCATTCATTTATTCATTCATTCATGCATCCATCCTTATACATTCATTGAGCACCTTCCTGACAGTCCTAAAGGCTGGTTAGGTGGGCAAAAAGACCATGACACAGACTAAGGCATAAACAGTACAGCAGGGGACAGGATTAGCCACTAGGCAGAACACCTGCTAGAGTACAAGCAAAGCAGGGACACTGAACAAAAGGCCTTTGTTCTGTTTCTGGAACAGACTCCTTCCTGTGCAGGACACTGGAGCGTGCTCCCCTAGCCAGGCTGGCTCCAGCTCAGCATCCAGCCCTCATCTAAGCACCTCCTCACAGAGGCCTTCCTGGGCTGTGTCTTGCCTCTACCCTCCATCACTTCACCTGTTTCATTTCCATAGCAACACCTGTCACTCCTCAGTGATGCTCCATTCATGAATGCCAGCTCACCAAGTATTCCCAATGCCTACAACGCACTATTTGGTAAGTTGTGTTTTTCATCACAAAGACAATGACAGGAAAGGAAAGATGGGACAGTAAAACAGAAAGAACTGCTACATTTCAGAGAAATGTTTCTTCACTATAGGAGACAGCTTCCTAAAAGATTGCTCTAAAGATAACAAAAACATTATGAAAAACCTTGAAGTTATAACCCTCATTTTTAAAAATAGCCTTTTCAATGTTGTGACCATCAAGTATTTTGCTGAGAAAGATGAGGCCATTACAATGCCTACACGTCCCCTCCCTTCCCCCAGCCAGAGATTTTCCTAAATTATAGCATTATTTGCAAGGTTTATATCATTTATATTATGTGCTGCCATTATAATTCACACAGATGGCCAATCTGTCTTATTTTTATACTTAAACATATCCAAGGTTCACCACCCATCTTATACCAAGCTCTGTGCTTATATTCACTTCTATTTTGGCTGGATTTCAACATTCAATAGTTTTATTCAAAACCCTTACTCAAAAGGGCTCATAGCAGCTAAGCTCTCTGATTTCTGGCATGCCTGAGAATCTGTGTCCATTGTCCTTATCTTTGTACTTCGGACAATTTGACTAAATAGAAATTATGGGGGCCCCCACTGTTCCACCAAGAATTTCTCAGAAACTATTTCTTCAGTATCTTTCAGAAAGTGTTCCTTGACAGAGGCTGACCTCATGTAATTCTACCCACCTTGGTCACTTGGTCGGGAACCTTTTCTGCCTCGATGCCAAGTGAAGAGCACCATGAAAATTGAGAAATTTACCAGAATATAAGTCTGGTTTTTCATGCTTACCTAAATGCAACTGTTCCTTTTGAATGACAGAGCTGAATCAGGCCTGTATATTTACACAGTTTTCTTCTATCATATACTTAATTTTTTCCCTTCTTTTCTAAAACCCTTTGTTAGGAAATCAAATTATGGTGCCACTTTGTCCCTTTTGTGTCATTTCTTCTAGCCTGTCCACAGGGTTTGCATTTTCAAGGAGGCTTCCTGTTTTGTGGCTTCTGAATTATTCTCTGTGTTGGTATCATTTTACTTTTTTCTCTTCCACTTTTTCCCCCTGAATTCTCCCAGGTTGTGCTCTGTTTTCTACTGTCTCACTCACTCCCTCTGAATCTTTCCTCTGTGCCTGAATTCTGCTTTAGAGATCACGTTGCCAGCATTTTCTTTGAGCATATGGAAATTTACTTTTCTGAACTCTTGAGATAGTCTCTGAATCATCCACATTGTTCTTCAGCCATTTGCTTATATCTTTTTCTTTTTTGTTAGTATTTTCTTTCTTCCTTTAAATTTTTTTTTTAAATCTTCAATTGACACACAATAATTATACATATTTTGGTGGTACAATGTGACGTTTCCATACATGTATATGTTGTATAATGATCAAATCAGAGCAGTTAACATATCCATCACCTTAAACATTCACCATTTCTTTATGGTGGCAACATACAAAATCCTCTGTTCTGAGTAGTATATCGCACAGGATGACTACTGTCAACAACAAAATATGACATGTCATTTTCTTTTTCATGTTTAGGTTTCTCTGCTTGCTAATTCTTTTGCAGTCCTTAGTCATCTTTGAGATCAGCTATTTATTAAAGGATAGTGTGGAATAAACAGGGGAAGTAAGGTGAGAGAGTGTATGGGCTTGATTCAAGCTTGCCTGGAATATTTTCTCACTGATCTGCACCTTATTCTGTCCTGGGAACCTGCCTTCTTGAGTTTTTGGCCTTCAAGAGCTGGTTAACACACAGCATTTATTTTCACAAATCCTCTGGGTGAAGAGTTGTCACTGCTGCCTCCTACACCCCCCTCTCCTGCTGTGTCTCGGGCAGGACCCTAAGCCAGAAGCAGAGGACATACACTACGAATGGGGGAGGACACAGTCCCTCTTCATTGCCATGCCTCTGAGTGTCCAGTGGCACTGAACTGGCTCTATCCGAGCAGGGAAAAGGGCTCATTTACCTCTGCATTTGATGCCCGTGGTCCAAAGAACATGCTCCATAAATATCTGTTAAATGAATGAATTTAATTGTGTTAAATTAATGAATCAGATGAAGAAAACCCAAGAGACTAACAGAGAGATGGGTATGGACAGACAGCACAGCAAATGGGGAGGCAGCAGGGGGACAGCACGCAAGTTATGCCTGGAGGCATGAAGACGCCCTCTCTACCCTTGTAGGGTCGCACTGGACATGGGACAGGGTCTGCTCCAGAACTACCAACTCAGTAAAGAAAAGTTCCAGACGGGGAAGGTCCCCACACTTTATCTCTCGTCCATGCCAGTTTTGATCTGGAAATTGCACCCTGAGCAGATGAAAGAAGGCTTCTGCCATCTTCATTCTTGGTTCCACAGGCCTCTGTCCAGGGTGAAAGCTCCAGAGAGTGGAGCCTGCCTTAGTGTGATAGGAAGACACTGGAAGTTGGGTTGTTACTATAAAGGTTCTAACCATTCCCAACCTTGGCCAGGTGCACATACCTGTAAGCGCCAGGCAAGCACAAGCATGGGCATTGCCGAGTGCATCCGTGTGGACCAATGCCCACTCAGACGGTGGCCTGAGGGTGGCCATTCCCCCTTGGGGATCACCTCCTTTCAGTTCTGATGATCCCTCCCTCAGTGCAACCAAGGGCAGGAGAAAATGCCCAAAATGACTATGGCGCAGGCTGTGTGGAATGAATGGAAGCCTAGAATCAGAATCTAAGCAGACGTACAGAAAAGGAAAAGAGCTGTTCCTTGACACCTGACTCTGTTACCTGAGATCCAAATGCACTCAACCTAACAGCATGAAACTCCCAAACGGTCCTCAAAACCACTGCTCAGGGCTCAAAGTGACCACAGCAATTTCTGCCTCCATGGGAGCCTCTTCCTCCCTTCTCTTCCTCCTCCCCACACTCACCCCACCCACCCCCTGCCTGAGACATTCACCCCCCTCTGGGTTAAGGGACTTTGCGATGTTCCAAACATACCTCGAGAGGCAGGGATGGCTCATGGCTGGCAGTTCGGTCTCACCACCACTATCTGCTGCTTGCTCCGGTCTGAGTGTCCGTACACCACAGATGCTATTTCTTCTTTAACCTGCCCCAGTTTGTGCCTAAAATCAAAACCTTCAAGAAGGCAAGAGCTGGCTCTTTAAGTTGTCTCTAAACACTTCTAGTAGATGGTTTTAAATGTTCTGTTCATCAATGCCAAATCAATACCAAATCAATGATGTCAGGCCTCATATCTGAGCCAGACACAAAAATGGAAAAGAAAAAAAAAATCTGCCCTGCCCTCTGAATGTTTGCAATCCTAATGGAGAGTGAAAGGTCAAGATAGCAATTTCTGCTGCTATGTTTTAGCCCCTACAAAATGCTTTCATATGCCTGCATGCATCTGTATCCTACAATGACCTTGAGGGGTATCATCTTCATTTGATACATAACAGAAGTGGGGCACATACAGATCAACTTCAAAAAAAAAAAAAAGACAAAAAGACAATACCAAAGATTGTCCAGGATGTTAAGAAATTGGGAGCGTCATGCATTGCTAGTGGGAATGAAAATGGTTTGGCTACTGTGGAAAGAAATTTGGCAGTTCCTTAAAAAGTTAAACCCAGAATCAGCATATGACCTAGATTTCTGCTCCTAGGTATAGAACACAAATAATTGAAAACAGATGTTCAAACAAGCACTTATACATCAGTGTTCATAGAAGCTCTATTCACACTAGACAAAAGGTGAAAACTACCCAAATGTCCATCAATTGATGAATAAATCAATAAAATGTGAATCTCTGCACACTGGAATATTATTCAGCCATGAAAAGGAATGGAAAAAAAAAAATATATATATATGCACAATGTGCATGATCATTAAAAATATGAAGCTATGTGAAAGAAGAAAAACACAAAGGGTCATATACTGTATAATTCCATTTATATGACATTCAGAAGAAAAAAATCCACAGAAACATGAAGCAGTTTGAGGTTTTTCAGAGGATATGGTGGGGGAGGTGGTGGAGACACACCGCTTAATGGAATGGGGTTTCCCTCTGTGGTGAAGAAACGTCTTGCAACTAAATAGATGTGGTGGCTGCAAAACATTGTTAATTGAATAAATGCCAGTGAGTTGTATAAAAAAATAAAAGATCAGAGAATGCTACAAAACAAAATGACCAAGGTCAACACTGGAACTCAGTAGATTACAGCTACATTTATTTTTATTCTACCACTGAATCAAAGACCTTAACTGAAATTATTTTGCCTTGTTGCTCCTGCACTGACTTCCTACCTATACCACAGTGATGTGGTCATAGTACCTGAAGATGTGAACTCACTTCCAGAATCAGATAGGAAGAGAACCGTTTACTGCAGATGTCCTGTGTGTGCACTCTGCCCGATGTCACCATCAGAATTCACTTAGTCCTCACCATCACTCAGTGACACCATTGCTATTTTACATATAAGGCAAGTGAGTGTGAGCAAACAATGTCAATATTATCTACTGTATCACACTGATGCCCAGCTAAGAAAATGTGAAAGCCAGAAGTTGGGGATGTTACCACAAAGGTGCAGTAATCAAGGCAGTGCGATAATAGCATGACAGGCAAATTGCTCAATGGAACAGAATGAACCCTCATATACATGACCATTTGAATTTCAACAAAGGCACCATTGTACTTCAACATGGATAGGATAGTCTTTTTAACAAATGGTGCTGAAAAAATTGGATATCCACACAGAAAAAAATAACCCTCACCCCCCACCTCACACTATACACAAAAATTAATTTGAGATGAATTAAACCTCAATGTAAAAGCTCATTATAAAAGTTTTTACAAGCCTCAGTGTACAAGCTAAACTATCAATCTTTAAGAAAAAACACAGGAGAATATCTTCATGTCTTGGGGAAGGCAAAAGTTAGTTAAGACACAGAAATAATAGCCACAAATGAAAAAAATGATGAATTAGACTTCAAAATAATTTAAAAATTCTACTTATCAAAAGATATAACTGCAACTCAACAATTAAAAGACAAACAATCTAGTAAAACTCAGTAAAAGAGATGAATAGGTGGTTCACAAAGGAAGAGTATATGAATGATAATTAAGTCTTCAACATCATTGGTCAACAGGGAAATGCAAATTGAAACTATTAATGCAACGATACATCACTACACACCCACGGCAATGCCTTAAAGGAAATCAGGCTGCCAATACCAAACACTGGCACGGATGCACCAGAACCCTCGCACCTTGTGGGTGGGAGTACAAAATGGTCTGGTAGTCTTTTGTAAACTGCCCTATGACCTAACAATTCTATTCCTAGGTAGTAACCCAAGAGAAACCAAAGCATCTGCTCACAAAAGGCCTTGGATAAGAATGTTCACAGCAGCCTTATTCATAAGAGCCCCAAACTGGGAACAGTCCAGGAGTCCAGCCACAGGAAAGTAGCCAAACAAACCCTGGCACAATGAGGCAATGGAACATAGACAGTAATGAAAAGGACCAGGCCACCGATAAACCAACAACATGGATGAAATGCAGAAGCATTAGGCAGAGTGAAGATGATTGCCTATTGCTTTATTCCTTTCATAGGAAGTTCTAGAATAGGGAAAATTAACCTAAAATGGAGAAATCAAAAAGCGGGTTGCCTGGGGGAGGGGCTGAGGCAGGGCATGAGGGAACTTTCTAGTGTGATGTTAATGTTCTATAACTTTATAAAGACTTGGATGACATAGGTGTATGCATTTGTCAAGACTCATCTAATTTGTGTATTTAATTTTACCTCAAAAGAAAAATAAGAAGTCAGGCTGTAGGCTGAGAACCTAGGCCAATGTTGGGTGGGAGACCTTCTTCCTACAATCTGAACCAGAGGCTCTTCAGGCATCCTGCCCCCACTGGGGTGCCTTTGGCCATACCAGTGTCAGGTGATGGGGAGCCAGAGAAAACCTACAGATGCTCAGGGCACAGTGACCTGAAGGAGGACCTAATGTGCTTGAGTGTGTCACACGTAACCCCCAGGGAGAACGCAGGCCCACTGTAGTCCCGCTCCCTCTGGAAAAATCTATATGGGCACAGGAAGGAATGAGTGCTCCTTCCATCTCCAGACTGGCACACATCTTTGATACTTTTTAAAAACAAAAACAAATTATGATAGAATACATATAACATAAAATTTACTATCTTAACCACTTATAAGTGTACAGGTCAAGGGCAGTAAGTATATTCACACCATTGTACCACTATCACCAGGACCCTTCTCATCTTGTAAAACTGAAACTCTGCACCCATTAAACACTAGCTCCCTTCTTCCCCTGCCCCCGGCCACCGCCAGTCTACTTTCTGTCTCTGGATTTCACTGCTCTGGGTACGTCACATAAATGAAATCAAACAGTACTTGTCTTTTGTGGACTGGTTTATTTCACTCAGCATAATGTCCTCAAGGTTCATCCATGTTGTAGCATGTGTCAGAATCGCCTTCCTTTTTAAGGCTGAATACTATTCCACTGTGTGCATCTGCTACATTGTGTTTATCCACTCATCTGTCCAGGGACACTTGGGGTGCTCCCACCTTGTGGCTGTTGTGAATCATGCTGCTATGAACATGGGTGTGCAAATATCTGTTCAAGTTTCTGCTTTCACTTCTTTTGGATATATGCCCAGAAGTGGGACTGCTGGATCATATGGTAATTCGACCTTTAATTTTTTGAGGAACTGCCACACTGTTCCCACAGCAGCCGCACCATTTTATATTTCCGCCAACAGTGCACAAGAACCCCAGTTTCCCCCAAGTGCTGATGAGCACTTGTTTTCTAGGTGTTTCTTTTGTTTTGTTTTGTTTTGATAGTAGCCATCCTAACGAGTGTGAAGTAACATTCTTGATACTCTTTAAGGAAGGAAACATGAGGCAATTCTATGCTCCTTTCCCAGAGAAAAACCAAAGAGGGCATTATTTCTGATTATGATTTCTCAGCAAAGGGTAGAGCTTCATGTTAGTAGTTGAAAATGGATGCAGAGAAAGCCCAGGTGATGAAAACGGAGGCCCTTTCTCCAAAAAATGCCCAACTCGACAAGTTCCCTGCACATTTGCCCATGAGGTTTGACGAGTATACACTTGATGAATGCATGTGTACACTCTAATAATTCCTACTTATTAGGAATCAAAGAGATTTCTTTATGCTTAAGAGTAAAAGGTAAGGTACAGAGGATATTTACAAAATAAACCATTTCCATATGGAAAAATTTATATCCAGGTTTGAGGGCTGCAGAAACATTCCTAGAAATGATAACAGAATTACAGCCAGTGGTATTTTTTTTACTTCCTATTATAACATCAAAATAGGAAGGAAAATTGTAGGAAAATATCCATTCTGAGCACTGAAGGACCAATTCTTAGCAAATATATATTTATACAATTTAAGCAATAAAACATATTTAAGCCAATATAAACATGTTGTATCTACAATGTATTAACACTTTTAGACCCAGACTAGATTTAAATATCCTCAGAATTTCGGAGACGTTAGCAATTATCACATTTGTCACTTCCATATTTTAAGAGAATAAAATAGCTTATCACAAACATTATTTTAACCTATATTTTAAGTGAATTTATTGCAAATGGTAGAAACGTGAGACTCAATCACAAACTTGGGAACAGGGAGTTTTCACAAGGCACCACAAAAATGGCCCTGGAAGCCCCTTTCTGCTTTTGGGGGGGTCCTCCCCAACTCATCCCTACCCAGAGCCCCACATTCTTTGGAATCTTCCAAATGGAACAGGGAGGCCCAGGAGAGCCTTTAGCTATTTTTTTTTTCTGACTTTACATTAAGGGTATTTGGCCCTGAAAAGAGTAATACTCTTTAGCTTTTGTTTTTGGCAGAGTTGTAATTCGAATGGCCTCAGGTACCCTAAAACCAATCAAAAGTACAAAGGAGTCAGGGGCATTTCCTTCCTCTGCGATAAACAAATTTACACAGATAAAAGAATGCTGTTCATAGCAACATGCTTCATGGTGTGGTTTTGCCAACTGCCTGTAACAGAACAAAGCAGGAGGGGACAGAATGGGGGTCTCTGGGGACCAGCTCTGCTGTAAAGAGAGATGGAAGGATGACTGCTAAGAGCTCTCTCCCCAGCCCAGCCTCCTCTTGCCGGCATCTGATACCTTGGGGTGTTGACAGAAAAGTTATATATATATATATATATATATATATATATATATATATACACACACACACACACACATACACACACACATATACATATATATATATATATTTTTTTTTCCTTTAGGCCAATCATCAAATCCAACCACTATACATGATGTCAGGACAGTGCTTACAATGGTGGACAATTTCAGTAAAGCACACAATAGATAAAACTGTGTATCTGCTTATTTATCTGACCCAGGAAGTATGTAAAGATTGTTATCTGTAGTGTATGGACACTAATTTAGGCAGCATCCTAAAAGGGTAATTGCAAATAGGACTGAGGTGTAGATGTGTGGATGAGTAAGAATCTTTCTGAATAATTAGACAGTGGCAAGACAAATGGAGTGAGATCACTGCAAATAAAAAGTGTGAGTGAGCAACCATGGTGCGGGCACAACCATGGTGCAGGTGCAGCTACCGTGGGAAGGGGTGTGACTACCCCCACACGCCCAGGGCTAAACACCTTGCTGCAGGCACCAATGAAAAATAAATAAATATTTCAAAAAATTCACCATCCTGTTCACCTGCCAGGAAAAGACCACCATTTTATTCTATTGCTGCAGAATTTTGCTAAATAAAACTATTGCTACAGAATTTTGATACCTTCTGTAACTTCTTTTGCTTTTACCTTGGATAAAAATGAGCAAAGTTCAAAGACAGGAAAAATAATGTGGGAAAAAACTAGGGTTGCCAGATAAAATACAGGACATACAGTTAAATTTGAATTTCAGAGAAACAATGAATGTTTTAGTAAAATAATTTCCCATGCAATATTTGAGACAAGCTTATACTAAATCACTATTGGTTATTTATCTGAAATCCAAATTTAACTGGGCATCCTGTACTATTATTTTTAGACATCTGGCAACTTTACAGGAAGCAGCAACTCGTTTGGCCTTCCTAAAACCTTCTCTTTGTTGGTCACCACTGAGAATGGGAAAGCAACATGGAACAAGGCAAAAACAGCACTGATTTTTCACCGTAAACAGTAAGCCAGAGGTAGCCAGGACTGGTTGTCATTGACAAGAAATGCAAAATATGAAACACATCTGGTCCCAAGCATTTTGGATAAGGGCTACTCAACCTATATAGAAATATTTTATTGGATTTTGGAATATTTACAATCTACTTTCTGGTTGAGCATCCCTAATCCAAA
>CM052438.1:16594828-16642578 GCA_028533085.1 Varecia variegata
CCAGCCAGGGGAACAGGGACAGCCATCAGAGTATTCAAATCAGACTTTATTAATTCTCTTTGCAAAGCTCACCCACAAATTCAAAGACATAGTCACTTTGAGGGAAAATTTGAAAATCAGGGAAGAACAGTAAACTTTAATCATCCTCTCATTTGGATACATCTTCCACAACTTCCCAGACCTAGATTTTTCAGCCCACACACGGGGACCACGTGGCCTGGAGACTGTCCTGCCCTGCTCCCTCTGACTTCTCCTTTTCTGGTCCTGGCAGAGGCTCCTTCTCCTGTACTTGTTGACCTCCAGGAGCCCAGGCACCCACACTGCAGCACAGGGTGCAAGCAACAGAAAAGAAAATCAGGAATCATAAACTGGTTCCATGAGACCCCGTTCCCTGGTGACACTGGCGATTCCTGTTTGTCCCTGTCCTCCTGCCAACCTGATACTAAGGTACTTGCATGGTCTTCTGTGCTCCCCTAAATATGGAGTCCCTCCTAAGGAGGAAACTGAGCTCTGGAACATCAGTCTGCTGAGAGGAGAAAGTGGTGGCACCACGCCTTAGTGGAGGGAGTGAGCACAGTCCCCTCTGCAGCTTCTAACCCAGAGATCATGAACTCAGGTACCTGTAAGAGCCAGGTGGCTAAGGGACAAGGAATGCTGGGGGCTGGGGGAACAGGAACCACAGATACCCTTTGAAGGGGCATCACTGTTAAAAGAAGCTGAAAATGTGACCAAAAAAAGAAAGAAAGAAAGAAAGAAAGAAAGAAAGAAAGAAAAGATACTTGTTTGGTCCTCATGCATCCTCCCAGAACTCCTGATTCCACAGCCAGTAAAATATTCCCCCAAAGGTTGAGGGTTCCTATATAGAGTTTATTCTGCTAAGCAAAAAAATAACCATTACATACCAAGCAAACACTCCCAACCTTTGATAAAGGAAAAGACGTGATACGAGGCAGGCCAGTGGTCCCACAGAAGGAGGCCAGGAGAAAGGGTGCCCTGCCCCACCAGAACGTGGCTCACCCTTTCTTCCTGCCACTCAGGGCCCTGCTCACAGATTCAGGGACCATACCATGGTCTCAGTGTCCCCACCTGTGAGTTGGAGACATGGTCACCCCTGACATTTCCTGTGAGAGTTGACGCGGGACACACGTGGGGAGGTTTGCTATCCCACAGCGAGCGGGGAGCCTCCTGAAGGGGCCCTTCTGCTCCCCTTCACAGGCTTAGGGAGGCAGCCTCTTAGCGCTGGGTTCCCGGGAGGGCACAGAAATAGGCCACTTTATTGCCATGCAAACACCTTCCTGTTCCCATGCTACTGCTTGTTTTAAAATAACAACAAAAAAGCAGGATCCTCTGACATGCCAGCTGTCCCCACCTTGCAAGGTACCCACATCCTCTCACCTGCACGAGAGGACATGAATCTGTTTCCCCAGTGGCTCTGCACACTCCTTGTCCCACGGCCTGCACCTCTCTATCTCAAGAGGAGGATAAATGGAAGAGGCTGCTGAGCTACAGGAGGCCCCTGCAGACTCGGCCCCTACTCCTGGCCTGGTTCTGCCCCAGGGTTCAAATAGGCGGGGTGGACACACAGCACACTGGAAACCACCTGGCCATGCCGCGGGGGCAGCCCAACATTCGCATACACCCACATCTGGCTCTTGTCCTCTGTGAAGCTGGCCACATGCTGGCTCCAACCACACCACATGCCCATGACCCTCAGGGAAGCCAGCTCTGGGCAGGAGAATTACTCTCAGCTATGGCTACATGGTTGAGACCCGCAGCCCCTGGCCAGTGTGATTGGGCTGCCCAGTCTGTGGCAGGCCCAGAATGGGCCAGCCTGGGGAGTCCGTGACCATCCAGTGCCCTTCCTACCAGGCCCCTCTGCACCATCCCCTTCCTCCCTGCACCTTCTACTCACTCCTGACAGACATTCCAGAATCTCACGCTCTAACCTGGCCCTACACACGCACCAGGGAGGGCCTGAGTGGGTGTGGAGAGCAAAGTGCTCCAAGGACAACCACAGACACTGCACAGAGCTGTGGGGGCTGGCGGCTCTCCTCGTGCAGGAGGAGGAGGGCTGGGGACTCCACGCAGAGGAGGGCCCACAGACCTGGGGCCGGATGGGAGGCAGCTCGCAGGTTAGCGGCCCGGGAGTGTGAGATCCCAGGTACCGGGCTGTCCAGGGGTTGCTTCCTCCTGCTTCTATCTGCTTCTCTCTGGGCCTGGGCTGGCTGCGCCCCTCTGCCATACAGGCTTCTCAACCCTGCACCCCTGCTCTGCTCACCTCGGTCCCTCAGCCTCTCTCCACCTCCTGCCCTCAGGGCCTCCGCGCTGATTTCTAGTTGCCGGACTTCTTCCATATTTCTCAATTCGAATCCCCAAGGAACCCCACTTTCAGGAATAGGATCAATAGGACTCCTCCCTCGCGGGCTAAGCTCTTCTCAGAGGCTGCTAAGTCAGCCCACTGGCCAGTCTAGGGTCCACGGCCTAAACTGTCTCTTTATTTTTTTCCTTATTCTCTTTTGGTGGAGGCTTGTGGAGGAAGGATATGAAATTACATAAAAACTCCTTGGGTATATTGCCAAGGACTAAGTTAAGAAAGCTGGAACGAGCACATATTGCAGACATTAGAGTAAAATGGTGACAGGAGCCCACTGAAAACCCTAAAGAACTCTGACAATGGAACAGAAGTGGGCAGGAACAGTGGCTCCCTCATCTCCAATGACCGGCCAGGCTGCGCTGGCAAGATTCACGGACTCGGCCTGGAGCACATGCACAGCATCAGGGCCCAGCCCTCAGTGGGCCCCGATCAACACCCTGCGCACCCACCACGGCACACTCCGGCAGTGCAGCGCCACGCAGCCACTGAAGCCTCAGCTTAGCAAGGGTAGTTAATAACACGGAAAAGGCTCAAGGAATAATGCCAGGTGAGGAGAAGAACCAAACTGAATGCAACATTTTTTTGTACATATGATAATTGACTACTTCTTTGAAGAGTAGTTTTCCAAAGAATACTTGATACTTTTACGAGAAAGAAAATGTTTAGACAAAAAGTCTGTCGAATGAATGAGAAGATGACACAAAGCCAATGGCAGCAAGACTTAGTGACAGACTAAATATAGCGATAAAGATAACAAAAGGCCAAGAGCTGCCCTGTGGCTTCCTGCTGGACGGGGCAGTGAAGGACCTCCCTTCCCCCTCCCCTGGCTAGGAAGAGGCAGCAGCAGGCCCAGCAGGTCCTCCACAGCCGGGCACCCTGTGTGCGGACCGATCTGCAAGGAGCTCATGCGCCAGGGCAGGCAAAGGGGCTTTCAAGTAAAAGTGTGGCCCTTCAAAGTTTCTCCCAGGAGTGACGGCAGACCACCCATGCTGTGTGCTCCTGGGACAATCCCATCTCCTTCCCAGCACTCAGGAGAGCAACATCCAGAGCCAGGCCATGGCGCACACGGCCCGATGCCGAGGTGATGCTGAGTAGGTAACAGAAACGAAAAAGGAGGAGCAATAACATGTCACAGAGCAAGGCAGGTGGCTTTCTTCACTAAGCACAAGTAGTGGCATTCCTACTTTTTACTACCTTTACTAAAGGAGGTTATTTGTGAAGATCCAAGGTCACAGGGACTGGGTTATGTACACCCCACTGCAGAGGGGCAGTAAAATGACTCTGGACTCCCAAATCTACCGTGTATGGGAAGAGGGGCTTATTGCAGGGCTTTGTGGGGGCACTGAAGGTGTAAGCGATTACAACATAGCAAAGTATCTTCCTTTGGAAATCGGAAGAGCGTTTCCAATGTCATGACCACGAAAATCACTATCGCCATGGCTGAGATTCACGAAGCCACGAAGACCTGCAACCTGCCCTTTAGGAGCTAGGAGCCTAATGGCAGAGTTCCCGGGAGAGCACACATTCTGTGCGGCGAGGTGAGGGCTTACCAGCCTCACTGCCTGCAGGCAGTGTGGAGAAGAAGGCAGGGAAAGGCTGTCAAGGGAAACCATGGAAGGTGCCACAGGAGAGGCAGGGGTTAGGGCCTTGAGAAAGGCCCTGTTGGGCGACCAGGGAAGGGCAGTAGTGAAAACTAGAGTAAGGCAGCCATGCACCGCTGTGTGCTTGGGATAAGGCGGATGTGTAGACCAGTCTGACTGGGGCAGCGTCTAACTGGGAACTTCGAGTAATGGTTTCCCAGTTTTAGACAATATTCTAAATAAAAAGTTCCTTGTTTTTTATTAAAATAAAAAAAGTTTGCTCTAATTGAACTTGCAGAAGTTAAGAAACTTCATTGAGATTTCTCCCATATAACAAGCTCCAGAATGTTCCAGCCATCAATGTATGGAATGTCTATGTGCTTTCTCTGCCCTGACTCAGCAGTCATCCCCCACCCAATGCTTGGCATTTTTAATCTCACTGATACAGTAAAAAGAAGCAAAAAGTAGACTTCCAGAAAATGCAGCCTGCTCAGTTGTTAAGGGCCAGTGAGTCCTTTGCTTTTGCCCAGCTGACAGAGCTCCTGACAGGAACAACATTGCTCTTACCGTGGCTAAGCGCTCAAAGTCAGAAAACCACTCACTGGGTACTCTCAGGCCTTGACACATAAACATACTGATCACTGTGCTGTCCTTCCATGGCTCCATTTCCCAAGCTATTCTCAACTTCATAGTGCCCCATGCAACAGGCCTGCAAGATCCCTGGTTTGTGGCTAGCCCTCTTCTGCCACCCATACCCACCACCTCCCTGATGCAAAGCACTTCTACAACCCTTGCTACAGGCAGGACAATACAAAGATAAAGGGCACAGCTTCAGAAGACCCAAGGAGTTAACATTCAAAGTGGCCCATAGAACACTTGGGGGACCAACAGAAACAAATACAACCTCATTGGCCAGATACACTCATCCTGAGGCCAAGCCAAAATGAGCTGCAGTCAAGTGAAAAAAAACAAAAAGCAGAAATTCCCCAGGAATAGGGGCCAGAAAACTCAGTAAACAGTAGTACCAGACAACAACCTCCACCCCACCACCATCAAGAAGTTCAGGTAATATGTGATTACTCAGAGACTGTAAAATTATGCTTTTAGTGATATATTCAAGCATTTTAAAAACTTATACCCTAAGTAAACAGTATGACACTGTTAAAAAGACCAAGATAATGAGAAATGAAGAGAATTTATGGAAATGAGTACTATAATCACAGAATCAAAGACCAAGCAGCTGATTTTTATAGTGGATTTGACACAGACTAGGTAGAGGGCAGATTAGGGAAGTGGAAGGCAGCACTGAGGAAATTATCCATAATGTACTACAGGGAACGGGCAGAAGGTATAATGTAAGGGAATGGCCAAGAAACAGGAGGATGGAATGAAAGGGACCAATGAATGACTAAATGGAGAAGGAAAGAAAAGAGAAAAGAGATGGCAGTCAATATATGAAGAGGTAATGGCTAGTAATGTCCTAGATTGATGCCAGATATAAATCCTCTACTTGGAGAAGCATAGAGAAGCCAACAGATGGATAGCTCATTCTCTTTTCTTCCCAAGTATCCAAAGAAGATAATGAAGGCTATGTTTTCCAAGATCTGGTTGTTTGGGTGTCCCCAGGATGTAGTCTTTCCTAAACACTAGGTATATTTTGCCTTTTTTCCACGTTTGCAATAGTACCATGATAGAATTGATCATTTGAACTGATTTCTTGGGTCCTACTCACTTCCTTCCTATTTACAGAGAAGCTGGAGCTTGGCCCTTCTGACTTCTCTGAACCCACAGTTTACCAATTACTCATACTCATGATTGACAAAGTCCTGTGAACTCTACAAACTGGGAGGTAGGCACAGAAAGAAGAAAAATATTTAGTGACCTCAGCTGATTTTGTTTCTAACACATGGTAGATATTCCCCCAGCAATTGAAGATAATGAGTGTGGGTGCTCTCTCCCTTCTACACTACTTGCTGGTAGGTACCCTAGGGGTGACATGCTGATGGAGCTACACACAGAACGATGCATTTCCTGACTGGGAGAAAATCCTCACTAACTCTCCTTCCTTGGGATTCAGGATTTCCCACTTTTAAGTTGTCACGGCCTTTGAAACTAAGTTTTGCAGACAGAGAAACTTTGAAAAACCAAGGGCTATTAACATATAACTATTTTAAATTGAATATTTAAAATAAGTAAATCTTAAATTATTACAAGTAAACCATTCCAAAATACAGTTTGGGTCCATAGATTTACATGCACAAAGAGCTTATTAGAGAATACACAAAGTTCATAAGTTTCAACTCAACCCAGGAAGGTAACTATGTACCTCCTCAGAATAAAGGACTAAGTCAGATGTTTATGAAGACAGCCTGTGACATGAGTAGACAACTGACAAACTCTATCTCCATGGTGGGCTCATGTATGAAGTTGATATCTGCCTCACAGGGTGGCTATAAAATTTAAACTAGATAATATAGGTAAAGCACTTGGCAATCAGTAATAGCTACCCTTACTGCTTAGCAATTATAGCATTAATTTAATATTCACTGGATTAGTGATTTAGTTAAATGATTAAAGCAGTAAGTGTTCACTCAAGGTTATATTGATTAATGCCCAAAAGGTCACATAGATGTCCAAGATACAGGCAGTCACTCCAAGGCCACCAGGACCAGGCAGCATGCAGGATCAAGCCATGGAGGCCGAGAAGGAGTGGGACAGATGTCTAGTGTGGTACCTGTCTGCCTCCCTTCCCCCCAGGCTTCCGTGCAAGGAAGGGCCTGGGTGGCCTTTGGAGATGCCAAATCTAATACAATAGCTTGTCTGATCTAACAAAAGGGCTTTTGTGAAGAAATGTTCTGGAGTAAAACAAAAACTCTTCTTGGAAGAGGAACCCTAAAGTTACTATATAATTCCCAGCCCCTCTGCAAAAAGATGACCCTCTTCTCTGTCTCAAAGCACAAGGAGTCCCCCAAAATTATCAGCAAAATCCCTCATCCCTCGGCATCCATACAATCGTCCACCAGACAGCAGCTTCCCAGTTTCTAGTGAACAATGTACTCCTCCACACTTTCTTTGAAAGCTTCACAAACAATGAAAAAGGAAAGAGAGACAGAAAACTAAAAAGAGAAATATATTCCACCCCCAATAAATCAAGGAGACAGATATAACCACAAACCACAACCCTGAGTGTACCAGAGCCAATGCAATCAGGAATGGACACCACAAGCCAGTGCCCGCCTCCTGACCCCTGGTGGAGCACACAGGCCTTGCTGGGAGAAATGGCCTGGCCCTGATGTGGGGTGGTCTTTAAAGATTCTGTAGATATATGAGCAGAGCCACCGAGTAGACCCAGGCCTGTGGACTTAGCCACATACAGAGAGAAAGGAAGCAAATGCAAGTTAGAAACCAAAAGGCCTGCTGTGAGCAGGGTCCAATGTAAACACTGAAACATGGGGAACACAGCTTGCCTCAGGCAAAGGAGATTGACTTGGAGAAAGTGTATTTCAGACCACAAACCAAAATCAAGTGTGTGCCCTGCCCTACATTCATCCTCATCCCCATTCTTTAACAAAGACCTAACCACATTCAAAATTGACTAAAATCACAAAGCAACCAGCATGGAAATCAGGCTCAGAAAAGGGGATGGGGAAGGAGAAGCAGCAGATGCAGATGCGTGAGAAAGGACTTGTGAGGAAACAGGAAGATTCTTTTCACTAAGATATTTCCCATTTTCTCTATTATTATAGTTTCCTATTTCTGCTGTAACAAATTACCACAGACACTGTGGCTTAAAACAATAGATGCTTACCATCTTACAGTTCTGAAAGTCAGAAGTTTGAAATGGGTCTCCCTGGGCTAAAACCAAGGTGTTGGCTGGGCTGCGCTCCTTCTGGAAGCTGTAGCGGAGAAGCTGCTCCCTGACTCACAGCCTCCTGCTGCCCCTGTGGTTACCTGGGGCCCACCTGGATAGTCCAGAATTGTTTCCTCACTTTGAGGACCTTAACTTCATCACATCTACAAACCCCCTTTTGCTACATAAGGTAACATATGCATAGGTCTGGGAATTAGGACATGAACGTCTTTGGGAATCATCATTCTGCCCACCCTGGAGAGAACCTTTTTCCTCACCTTTTCTAGCTTCTACATACACCTGCATGCTCTGGCTCATAGCCCCCACCTCCAACAATGTTGGGCCAAGCTCTTCTCAAGCTGCCATCTCTCTGGTTCTCTTCTGTCTCACTCCTTTGACTATGAAGAAAGATCCTTCTGATTACACTGGGCCCATGCAGGTAATCCAGGATAATGCCCCTATTTTAAAGTCAGTTTATTAGCACCTTAACTCCATATTCAACTTTTTTGTCCAATTCCAATTATCTGTCATGTAAGGTAACAAATTCATAGGTTTTTGTTGCTGTGATTGCCTTTGGGGTCTTCCTCATAAATTCTTTCCCAGGCCAATGTCTGTAAGAGTTTTTCCAACATTTTCTTCTAGAATTCTTATAGTTTCATGCCTTAGGTTTAAGTCTATTATCCACTGTGAGTTGATTTTTATGAGAGGTGAGAGGTGCAGATCCTTTTTTAGTCCTCTACATGTGGCTATCCAATTTTCCCAGCACTACTTATTGAAAAAGGATTCTTTCCTCCAGTGTATGTTTTTTTTCTTCTTTGTCAAAGATTAGATGGCTATATGAGAATAGTTTTATATCTGGGTTCTCAGTTCCGTTCCACTGGTCTATGTCTCTGTTCTTGTGCCAGTACCATGCTGTTTTAGTTACTGTAGCCTTGTAGTATAGCTTGAAGTCTGGCAAATTTATGCCTCCCAATTTTTTTTTCTTAAGATTGCTTTTGCTATATGGGGTCCTCTCTGGTTCCATACAAAGTGTAGAATTATTTTTTCTAGATATGTGAAAAATTATGTTGGTATTTTAATAGGGATCCCATTGAATCTGTAGACCATTTTGGATAGTATAGACATTTTAACAATGTTGATTCTGCCAATCTATGAGCATGGTATAGTTTTCCACCTGTGTACGTCTTCTGCTATTTCATTCCTCAGTGTTTCATAATTCTCCCTGTATGACTTTCACCTCTTCAGTTAAATATATTCCTAGGTATTTTATTTTCCTTGTTGCTATTATGAAGGGTACTGAGTCTTTGATTTGGTTCTCAGTTTGACTGTTGTTAGCGTACAGGAATGCTACTAATTTGTGTACATTGATTTTGTAACCAGAGACTTTGCTAAATTTGTTTATCAATTCCAGTAGTCTCATGGCAGAATCTTTGGGGTATTCTAGATATAAGATCATACCATCAGCAAAGAGTGAAAGTTAGAACTCTTCTGTCCCCATTTGGATGCCCTTGATTTCCTTCTCTTGTCTGACTGCTCTGGCTAGGACTTCCAGCACTATGTTGAATAGAAGTGGTGATGGAGGGAAACCTTGTCTGGTTCCAGCTCTAAGCAGGAATGGTTTCAATTTTTCCCCTCACTCAGTATGATGCTGGCTGTGGGTCTGTCATATGTAGCTTTTATTATTTTTAGGTAAGTCTCGTCTATGCCTATTTTGTTAAGCGTTCTTTTCATAAAAGGGTGTTGAATTTTGTCGAATGCTTTATCTGCATGTATTGAGACTATCGTATGGTCTTTGTTTTTACTTTTATTTATGTGGTAAATTACATTCATAGATTTGTGTATGTTGAACCATCCCTGCATCTCTAGGATGAAGCCCACTTGGTTGTGACGGATTATTTTTTTGATAAGCACCTGAATTTGGTTTGCTAGGATTTTTTTGAGAATTTCTGCATCTATATTAACAAGGGATACTGATCTGCAGTTTACATTTTTGGTTGTGTCCTTTCCTGGTTGTGGTATCAGGGTGATGTTGGCTTCATAAAACTTGGGGAGGATTCTTTCCTTCTCAATGTTATGGAATAATTTCTGCAGGATAGGCACTAGTTCTTCTTTGGACCTGATCAAATTAAAAAATTCTGCACAGCCAAGGAAACTATCACAAGAGCAAACAGAAAACCTACAGAATGGGAGAAAATAGTCACATGCTACGCATTCAATAAAGGGCTGATAAATAGATTTTACATAGAACTCAGGAAAACCAGCAAGATAAAATCAAACAACCCTATTAAAAAGTGGGCAAAGGACATGAACAGAAACTTTTCAAAAGAAGATAGACTAATGGCCATGAAACATATGAAAAAATTCTCAACATCTCTAATCATTAGGGAAATGCAAATCAAAACCACAATGAGATATCACTTAACTCCAGTGAGAATGGCTTTTATCAAAAAGTCCCAAAACAATAAATGTTGGCATGGATGCAGAGAGATAGGAACACTCATACACTGCTGGTGGGATGCAAACTAGTACAATCTCTGTGGAAAGTAATACAGAGATACCTCAAAGAGCTAAAAGTAGAACTACCATTTGATCCAGCAATCCCATTACTGGGCATCTACCCAAAGGAGAAAAAGGCATTCTATAAAAAAGACATCTGCACTAGAATGTTTACAGCAGCACAATTCACAATTGCAAAGATGTGGAAACAACCCAAGTGCCCATCAATACATGAGTGGATTAATAAAAGGTGGTATATGTATACCATGGAGTACTATTCAGCCATAAAAAATGGTGAACTAATACCTCTAGTATTATCCTGGATGGAGCTGGAGCCCACTCTTCAAAGTGAAGTACCACAAGAATGGAAAAACAAGCACCACATGTACTCACCATCAAATTGGTATCAACTGATCAACACTTATGTGCACACATACTAGTAACATTCATCAGGTGTTGGGAAGGTGGGAGAGGGGAAGAGGGGATGGGCATATTCATACCTAATGGGTACAGTGTACACCATCTGGGGGATGGACATGCTTGAAGCTCTGACTTTGGTGGGGCAAAGGCAATATATGTAACCTAAACATTTGTAGCCCTGTAATACACTAAAATAAAAAACACTTTATAGGTTTTAGGGATTAGGATATTGACATCTTATCCTGCCTACTGTACTCTCCTTAAAAGGGGAAAAAATCAAAGAAGAGATTATAAATCAAGAGAAAGTGAAGCAGAACTTGGGAAAGAAATGGAGAAATGAAAATTAAAATAAATGGAGTAGGGATTAAAACCACATAGAAGCAATTAAATAATAGAATAAAGTCAACCAAAGAGATAAGCAAATGAAATTGAAAAGAATATGAACTATCAAGTTTATCAAAGAGATGGCAGACACTAAGACACAGAAGAAACAATGTGTGTATAATTAACATACTTGAATTGTGAACAAAGAAAGGTTAATGATATAATGCAAGAAAACTTCAGAAATAAGGTTTTTTGCTTCTGTCAATTGCAAAGGTATATAATGTGCTTTGTTTTAAAGAAAGTGATACAGAAAGACCAGCATCCGGAAATATCCTGGTGAAATTATTGAACTGAAAGAATCATATGAACAACTAGGCAAAAAACAAGTGGACTCCAAATTTTTCCTCAGTAATATTCCATGCTAAAAGAAATAGAAATATTTTTACACTGTTTTAAATGAAATTATGACTCAAGAACTTTATAATCAGGCAAGAGATGGATTAAACTCTACAACGAACTCGAGACAATTGCAAAAAAAAAAAAAACACACACACACACACAAAAAAAAAAAACCTTAATCTTCTAGAACTAGAACTACTGATAAAAAGACTGATAATGTGTGATCCTAGAATCTATTTCCATACAGCACTAAGAACAAGTAACTGTGGAAACTGAGGTTACCTAAGGAGACAGCAAATGTTAGAAACTGTAACATAAGTAACAAAATACGGAAATGGATGAGAAGAGAGGGAAGTGTTGGTATGCAAATTAGTCATCTTTCAAAGCTTAAGTTAGTGGATACCAATCCCAGACAAACAGTAGTTTGCAAACAGCAAATACAAGGCTAACAAACAGCAAAACCAAGCAAACAGATATTCATAGTTTTCCCCTGACTTTACAGGGATTGAATGGAGACTATAGCTGCTCCCCAAATCCACCTCCGCTTTTTCGTGGGCTCCCAGCTAGCGCACACAACTGTGATCTGAGTGGCTGGGGGACATTGGTGCCTGTACACAATTCACTCTGCTATAGGAGCTACTGCCTGAGAGGGGCTGCTATGTAAATGGTAACCACCAGCTGGCCTACCCAAACCAAGAAAGGGATCTTTTAGGAACTGTAATGCTTCAAAAATAAGACATTTAGCTTAAATTCAGCAAATCCTTAATTACTAAATAAAAATAAAATTTAACTACTTTTTAGTTAAAATAGCACTAGGATAGGCTAAAAAGGTAATCATCTCCAATAGGTATTGTATGTTACTATATATTTGAATGTAGGAAAAAAAGAAGATACATACTTGGACATCCATAGAATATTCCCAGAAAGATGCACAAGGAGCAATTAATGCCTCTTTAGAAAGCAACGAGGATCAAGAATAAGGAAATGACTCACATTTTACTATATATTCTTGCTTTGTTTGAATTTATTCTTCCAGCCTGTGCAAATATTAGCTTTTTCATGAAAAAAAGAAACATGAATAAGGAAAAAGAAAAGAGCCAAAACAAGCATGGCTCTATTTTTACAGTAACGACCACCCTTCTTCCCTACCGTATACAAGGAGGGTGATGTTTAGGTTCTCATGCCAGTAGAACTTGACCAGAGCCCTGTAACTTTTAACCAACTACTTAACCTTTTGAGTTGCTTCCCAGAAATGGCAAAATTTCTGCAAGACAAAGGAGTTGAGATTCCAAAGCCCCCTGTGCAGACTGCCTGATGCCAAGACTCACCGTTTCACCATACCCTGCCCAATGAACAAGGCCCCTGGTCAATGTCACCACACCCTGCCCCAAGGCACACAGCCCCTTGTCAATTACTCCTCTTTGAAAAGCCAGGTCTCTCCATTAGTCTGAGAGGATTTGAGACTGCTTCTCCCATTCTCCTAAGATGTCATTTGTATTAAAATTTCCTTTCTTCCTTGGCAATCCTCATTGTCTCAACAATTGATTATTCTGTGTGGCTAGCAACTAGACCTAGGCCAGAATTCTCTTCGGTTTTGATAATAGTTTTATCTTTGTAGATGTCAGGATTTCTTAAGGAACATGTTTCACAAAATGTGTTCCCAAAACAGATGGTTATTCTCAAAACACCACGAGCAAAGAAGAGCTCACTCAGGACCACCTTCTTCTCACCTCCTGCCCTGACACACACACATTAATTAAACTCATCCATAACCTACGTAAAAATTAAAGTTGATGATGCACATTGGACAAAGCTGTGAACAATGCTTTGGCACACTTACTAAAAAGGAAAGAACACAAGCAAATTCTGACGTCTGCCCAAAGGGTCCAGATTGCCTTTTCTGGCTATGAGCCCTTCTCTGTCCTGGGGCATCACAGGGGCCAATAGCCAAGCGGCCTGCTGGACTGGGCGATGGAGCTCTGGCCGGCCCATCTCTTTTCCCAGGTGACCTCTCTCCAAAACAATCTTTCCTTCTTCAGTTCATGGGAAACTGGTTACAGGACCCCCACAGACACCAAAATCCAAGGATGCTCAAGTTCCTGATATAAATGGTACAGAATTTGCATATAACCTACCCACATTCTCCTGTATACTTTATCATCTCTTGATTACTTATAATATACCTAATGCAATGCAAATCCTATGTAGATAGTTGTTACACTGTATTGTTTAGGGAATAATAAGAAGAAAAACAAAGTCTGTACACGTTTAGTACAGATCCAATTTTTCTAAATATTTTCCATCGGCGATGGTTAAATCCACAGATGCAGAACCCACAGATAGGGAGGGCTGACTGTAATTGACAGCAGGCACCTGCCAACCACCCTCCTGTGTTCCTCACAACAACCCTGCAAGGTACCTGGTCTTATCCTCATTTTACAATGCAGAAATGGAGGTTCAGAGCAGTGAGAGCCCTGCCCCAGGCCCCTGAGATCCCAAGCGTTGGGGGCAGGTCTTAGACCTAGCACTTAGCCCAAGCTTGCTTTTCTGACGGAAAGGAATTAATAATGTCCAGTTTTCCAGAAGGAATTAATGTTCAGTACTGAAGGAAAAAAGGCTGGGAAAACAGCTGACCTATAAGTACTACCCTAGACCTGCTGTTGCCTGTAAGGCAGGTGTCACATGCAGAGATACTGACGGTGGGAGATGAACTGACTTAGGCAAGGATTCATAGCGGGAGGCAGCACAAATGGAAAGTGAACCCAGTGTGGGGCACAGGGTTTGGGGTATCTCACCCAGGCCTGGCCTGGGCCCTCATGGGCCCCTCTGCAGACACTAGGTTGCCCGTGCCCTCTCTAGGCCCTGAGTAAGGGATCCATTCAGCAGACACTCAGGAATGGCCTCTGTTAAGTGCCTAGAAACACTCAGCAGGAGCACAGAGGTCAGAAACAAGGCTCCTCAAGTGTCCCCAGCCTAGGGATTTGGAGAAAGTGGTAACCCATGGGCAGGGTGTAGAGCAAACCTGGGGGCTCAGCTGGCAGCCTCATGCCTGCTGGGTCCTGCAAAAATGACCCTCAGACCTTATCACAGCTAACTGCTGCCTGTTTCCAGCCCCTGGGGTCCAGCACCAGCTTCCTGGGCCATTCTTCTCTGCCAGCCAACCCAAGCCAAAGTAAGGTGTCACCTGACACCTGCATGCCAAATTCTACATGTCTCCAAATGACTTATATTCAATCTTTCCATACTTTCTCCAGGCTTTTAGCACTGCTTCTGAAAAGTATTTGGAAAAATGATGACAATGCTAAAAAAATTGCTTGGATTTATATGGTTTATATAGTTTTATACAGGAACCTCACGTCCAGATAAAGAAACTGAAGCTGGGGTTGCAAGGGCCCTACCTCCTCCTAAGGATGCACCTGGGGCTGTCAGCCCTCCTCCCGTAGCCCGCCCCCCACCTGGCCACCACTGGGAGGGGAGGGGCGTGTGCATCCCTCCTGCCTATCTCTGCTCTGCCCATGGGGAGCCTTCAAAGGTGGCCTCCCCCAACCCTGAGAGCTGCCCAAATGCCGTGTCATGCCCCTCTTCTCCTTACATCACCAGTACTGGGCCTGGGCCAGCACCTAAGATGTTCAGTGGAGGTCTGTTGATGGGGCAGCTGGACGTCCATTCCAGGAATACTTTCTCACGTCTTTTTCCACCAGTCCAATGAATGCCACCCGGGATCTGGGGCGAGAAGCCACAGCCTGCCTCTTGGCAACTTGAAGAACTTAAGTACATGGGCATCAGCTGCAGTCCTGTCCCTGTTACAGGCTCAGCAGCTCTGTGAATTTAGACAGGTTGTCCCATCAGAAAACATCCCTGCTTCCTCAATGTTAGGAAGACTGTGGCATAAAAAGCACATACTTTGGGTTTGGGCATCCAGGTGTGATTCCCAACTGTTCCACTGTGTCCTTAAACACTCAACTTTCCCCCTCTCTGGTGCCCCAGGCATCTCCTGTACCACAGAGGGTTAACACTTGATTGCATGACTTTTCTTAGCAATGTCCACCATGGACTTTCCATGCTGAAAAAGGGCTTTTCTGCTAAGACAGCAGGATTGAACTGTGAGCCCTCACTTTATTATAACGTATACAGTAGTTCAGTTCTTTCTTCGGCAACTGTTGCGAAGAAAGAACATTGAAAGGGAAAAAGAAAAACAATGGAGGCTGGGCGTGGTGGCTCACACCTGTAATCCTAGCCCTCTGGGAGGCCGAGGTGGGTGGATCGCTTGAGGTCAGGAGTTTGAGACCAGCCTGAGCAAAAGCGAGACCCCGTCTCTACTAAAAATAGAAAGAAATTATATGGACAACTAAAAATATATACGGAAAAAATTAGCCGGGCATGGTGGCGCATGCCAGTAGTCCCAGCTACTCGGGAGGCTGAGGCAGAAGGATCGCTTGAGCCCAGGAGTTTGAGGTTGCTGTCAGCTAGGCTGATGCCACGGCACTCTAGCCTGGCCAACAGAGTGACACTCTGTCTCCAAAAAAAAAAAAAAAAAAAAAGAAAGAAAGAAAAAAAATGGACAACAGAAAAGGTTAATTACTTAAAAGAAAAATTTCCTAGCAGTACCTTATCCAGAGAGCATGATTTCCCACTCAATACCTTTGGGGACAAAGACATGTATATCACCATGTCATGATACTGTTCTGTTATAGGAAAGGGTAGATCTTACTTTCTTGCCAAATTGAAATAACAACAAAGCAGGTGAAAAAGAATCTTGCTTAGGGGCAGAGAGGTGAAGTCCAGGGCCTCAGCACCCCCTGGGAACCCCTTGGCGGAGGGAGTGAGCCCGTGAGAGAGGCATGGCATGTAGCCAGAGGGCAGTCATTACAATGAGAATGCAGGGGACACCACAGCTGCTGGCCAGAGTAGTCACAGTCAAGGTGTCCAGGGAGGCCCAAAGGAAGCATTTTTCCTGAGGTGTCCTGCCTCTGGCTGTGCAGCCCTGGACCTTCAAGCCTTCTGTGACCACATGCATTTGCCAAATGCCCAAGTGCAGGGGGATGGGACCAAATCTTGCAGGACAGGGCAGCAGAGGAGGTTAAGGGCAGAAAGCCTCGTTCTAGGAAAACATTGTTAAGGAGCAAAAGTTATGTGCTCCCACAGGTGTATGATGCTATAGAGATGCTGCTGCCATAAAAGATGGCAAGCCTAGGGATACAGGAGAATGAGGGGAAGCATAACAATGAAAATAAGGGCTGGGTGGCCTGTCCTGGCTCACACCCCCATCCCACTACACGCAACCACCTCAACCAGCCTCACCATTCACTCAGGTGGGCTTTAGGCAACCCTTGGGGCAAAGTCAGTCTCAAAGGAATGCCTTTGTGTCAGCCTTCCACAGATGTTATTAAAGTATCAGGGAGGCAGTGGTTGAGTCTGCCAGGCCAACAGTTACCAGGTGAGGGGCAGTCACCTGGAGCCCAAAGACCAGGCATCTCAGGTGTGAAGGTCAGTCTCACAGATTGTTGTTTTCTGTCTCCTCACCTGTAGTACTGGGATAACTTCCCTCCCGAAGATACAGCATTATTGGGAAGATCAAATAAGATGACATACACAAAAGCATTTTGAAAACTGTAAAGGACATGATGATGTATCTTACACAAGTTAATAAACCTGGTAAAATAGTTTGGTTCCCTTCTGCATGGCTGTACATCTTACCATTGTTTATATATTTTCTTAAGTTTTAATAAGGGAATTTTATATTATTTTTGTTGTCTGATTATTTTTTAACTTGACAAATAAAAACTGCTTATATTTATGGTATACAACATGATATTTTAAAATACATATACAGTATGGAATGGCTAAATCAAGCTAATTAAGACATGCACTACACCTCACATACTTACCCTTGTTTTGTGGTGAGAAACACTTAAAATCTACCTTCTTAGCAATTTTCAAGTATACAATACCTTGTTATTAACTGTAGTCACCATGTTGTACAAGGGATCTCTTGAATGCAAACATTTGTGTGCCGGTTATTCAGTTAAATATTCATTATCACCTACCTCATTGTTATTTCAATATTCAGTTAAATGATATACAATTATTTGATCAAACAGTGAATGTTTTACTGGTTTATCTTAGAGACGTCTTTCAAAAATTTCCTACTTCAAGGAGATCAACTTACTGTCTCACTTAATGGGTATAATATATAGGAATGGAAGGATTCCTAATCCTGTTTCTCTTCGACTCTTCTCCCTCCCTCTGTAAACTTATAAAAGAACTTTCTTGAGGTCAGTGTTTATCAATGTGAGAACGGACTGGGAGCTTTTATAAAAGTCATAGTGGGAGCCCAGGTTGTGGCTCAGTGTCTAACATCAGAACATTTGGGGTGGTGCCCAGACGCCAAGATTTTCAAAGCCCCCACATGGTTTCAATGGGTAGTGGAGGACCCTGGCCTGGGCCTTCCAGAGAAGCAGGACAGCCCCAGACTCTGTGTTTCAAGAGAGCACCCAGAGGTAACACAGTCCTGACAGAATGATCTTCCCTTCTGGGGAGATTCTGAGGTTTAGGGTTTGCCATCATTTTTTTTTTAATATAACAAGTCAATATAATCAATCATTTTAATGAATCACAACATGTCTGTTTACTCTTCCATTATGAATTTTCTTCTTCCCTTAAGTATTGCTTCAAATATGACCTACTCATGTGACCTTTCATTTTCTCTCTTCTTCTTTTTTTTTTTTTTTTTTGAGACAGAATCTCACTCTGTTGCCCAGGCTAGAGTGAGTGCCATGGCATCAGTCTAGCTCACAGCAACCTCAAACTCCTGGGCTCAAGCAATCCTACTGCCTCAGCCTCCCGAGTAGCTGGGACTACAGGCATGTGCCATCATGCCTGGATAATTTTTTCTATATATATTTTTAGTTGGCCAGATAATTTCTTTCTATTTTTTAGTAGAGATGGGGTCTCGCTCTTGCTCAGGCTGGTCTCAAACCCCTGACCTCGAGCGATCCACCCGCCTCGGCCTCCCAGAGTGCTAGGATTACAGGCGTGAGCCACTGCGCCTGGCCTCATTTTCTCTTTTCTAACATTAATATTTTCAAGGTGGTACAACTAATTTATCTAATTTTTAAAACTCTATAGTGAGATAATTTGTTTTATCAAACATATGTAGCTAATATTCCTTAAGACCATATACAATGTTTGTGATATGTGGAATGGAAAATATGAAACTATAATTCTTCTTAGAACAGATATGCTGCAGAATGACAGCAAACTCCATTATGGTTAATCAGTAAATAATCTGCTTTTTGTTTATTTTCAACCCAGGCAAACAAAATTTTGCATGCTACTGAACTGGGAGCTAAAGTTTAAAATTTTCAAATTTTATATAAGCAACATTCTCAACTACAATGTTTCTGAACTCATGGGAGCTAAGCAATTCTAGAAAGAATAATTAAATTTCTAATTTTAATTCCTGTAGGGCTACGAAATGCATTTAACAAACATGAATGGAGAGTCTGTTCTGAACAAGGTGCCTCAGAGATGTAATAGGGACTAATATGCAGGCTTCCCCGCAAGGGCTTAAGAATCAGAGGGAGGAACGGTATCCACACAACTCATTTCTAATAAATACTTGTTCAAATGCTTGGTATTCTCCTCAATGCTAGAAACGGAGACAATTATTTTTATAAGAAACCTAATGCTTCCTCCTTGTTTTCTCATAGCATTGAGTAGAGCTTTCTTTCCCTTGATTAGTCAACACTTTGGGAAAATTAGGAAATTAATTTTGCACAGAACTGTGGAGTTGAATGGGATATCAGAGTAGACAGCTACATCGCTTCATTTTTACATGTGGAATTAAGACCTAGAGAATATACCCAAAGTGGGGTCCAAAGCCAGAAGGAGGCCTCCTCCATGCTGGGAGCTCTCTCTCCCCCTAAGGCTGGGCCAGGCCCTCCAGTTACTAGTTTGCAGGTAGAGAACAGCAACACTGATACAATAATATATTGAACTTCTCCTAAGAAACCCTAAATACTATGTGGGATGACTCCCCCATATCCACTCCTCCCCTGGGTCCCTGAGGCCTTAAGCACCCTTTGTCATCACGCATTTTTGAACACACCGCCTATCAGACTGTAAATGGGCTGAGTCAACTTTGGTAGAAGAAATCTTGTTGACCTCGCCCAGTGCAGGTAGAGTGCTCTGGAGAGATGCTCCACCAAGAGCACATGCCATGTCTAATAACCCAGTCGGTGGGCACTTATGGCCAAGTGAACCTAAAGGCTAAGTTCATGGTCAATACCTCAGATGAGACAGACTTTACAAACAGAATAAATAAGAGATATGAGCATGAACTACAACCCATCCTTGCAATTCCAGGATACATGTTTCCAAGTGATCTAGTCCTGCCTTTCAATTTGCCTACCCAACAGCTGTAGACCCACAGTGCCGAGTTAAACAGATAGCCAGAGAGCTTTCACTCAACCTAATGAGCACTTGCAAAGGACCTGTGTCCTTTCTTGTGGGCCCCTGTCATCCCAGAGATGGAACAGAGACCGCTGTGCCCTTCTCCATGGTCAACGCCAATAACAAAGAATGCCCTGTGGTCAGAGCCAAGGACTTGCTCTGGGAGTGGCACTAGGCTCTGCAAGGGAATGTGCTGGGGGTGGGGTGGGAGCAGTAGTGCAGATGCTGGCCTGGCCACACACCTCCCCCAGGGGAAAATGCCAAGACCACCCTCACTGGCAAGGACCTAGGTCAGAGTCACTGCCCACTCCCCCTCCCTGACATCTACTTGAAGGACTTTACCTTTGGAATGCTATTCTTCTACCCTCAAGTTTTTCATGTAAAGGACTAATCTTTCATCATCTCCAAGAATAAGAAAGTATGTTCTGTAATGATCCCATCCAATGAGGCCTTGGGGGCCTGTTATTCACATGCCCAGCAGCACCTGAGATGTAGGAAGCACAGCCTGATTCTCAGGGAGTTCACTACCCACTCTGATTTAAAGGAACTTCACCTAGTATTGCTTAACAGAGCTGGCTAATGACCCTAACTCCAAGAATTGCTAAGCCATAAAAGGCCCTCCATCCTTTTTACCCATCCCTCCTCCTTTCTCCACCAAAAAAAAAAAAAAAAAAAAAAAAACAGTCAAAGCAAGTTCATCTAAGCAACTCAGTTCCAAGTGCAAACTGTAACTACATCAACTGTCAAAGGACAAAAACTAGGCTAGTGGTTAGTGAGGAAAATATTCTGTCTCCAATTCCTTTCACTGGAATGACTTATCCATCATCACATTTTAAGAACTGACTGCATACACTCACTCATCTGCTCCACCCCAAAGCCTATGGGATAATCAGAAAGATATCCTGCCCGAGGGGCCACCTGGGACTGTGCCCAAGCTCATACGTCTGGTCACTAAGTCCAAGTCAGCTGGCAACTAGTCCCATTTATTTTTACTATTCAGGATGATTCTTTCAAGGGCTGGTGTATTATTTAAAACACAGGCCATACCAATACTCCAATTTATATATTTTAAAAAGAAAAATTTAACTATGTATATCTTCGATGTTAAGTGATTTTTTTAAAAGGCAAGAAACACTTCAACAATATGCTTTGTCTTCGGTCATCACTAGTGAACTATGGGGAAATCGGTTGTAACCATGTGGTCTTTAGACCCCCAAGATAAAAGGGTATTGCATCAGCTTTGGAAATGGGGTAGAGCGAACTGGGCAGGAGGGCACGTCACATTGTGCAGTGTGTGGTCTCTTCTTCAACAAGGATATGCCAGGCCAACCCTGTGCTTACTATGAGAACCAGGAGAGCCTGGTGTCATAGATGATTCCCAAAATGGACGCACAGAGATGATTTGTGTAAATTCTTCCAGGATGGGTATATCAGCCCTAGGGACAGCAGCACTGGGGTTTTCTCAGAGATAGCAAGGCTCAAGCTGGCAGGGGCAGCGCCAGGGACAGATGTCTGCTCCTGCTCCCTACAGCCACCTCCTCCCAGGCGAGCTCTTAAACCCTTGTCTCAGCAACTGACAAACTTAATTTAATCTCACAGAGAGATGGGAGTGGGGTCTGTTCACACCAATCCCTGGCACCACATGACACTCTGCAGTAATCTAATAAAACAATCGAATGAAATGCTGAACAGACAAGGAAATGAATTTCAGAGGTCTAATTTTACATTTCATAAAAGTCAATACTGCATCTTACTCATGTATATTCATTCAGACATCAATTTTCCATTATATTTATAAGGAAAACAAAGTAAGAACAAACTATGCTCGAATAGAAAATATTTCCTTGGAAAGAGAAACTCAAAATCCTTCAAACCTACAAAATGAGTTTACTTTAGACTTATCTACTTAAGCCAAGAGAGATGTATTTAAAACTTGTATTAGCATTCATGTGTATTTGACTTCTCAAAATGTGAGATGGTATACAGCAGAAATCTGTAATAGTAAGGACTGGGGCTTTGTGGAATCAGGCAGTTTTACCAGGTAAGGCCTTTGAGACAGCGGAGGCTAACTCTCTCCCTCTGCCATGAGGAACCCGAAGCATGATTGGGCCATGCCTTTCCTAGAGGGGCCAGCTGTGGCTGAGACAGGACCACTCACCCACAATCCTAATCTATCCTCCTCACTCCTCACCTCCCAGTCCAAAAATGCTGCATGCACACCAGCCAGCTAAACACGCCTCCACAACACAGGCAAGTAACAAAACAGCATCCAGCCCTTCTCTTAATTTCAGCATTTTAAAGACTTATTTTTAACCCATTTCTCCTGTCTGTTACTATGAATGATAAAGAACTCCATCCCAAAAGCGTGGCAAAGGCAGTCCCCCCTTGCACCGTTCTGTCACATCTGTGTTAAGGTCATCTTATTCTTGGTCTTACACACAAACTTCTTGGGGGATGCAGCAGTCTACCAACGGGCAAATAAAATTCTTCTAAGACTCAAGGGTAAAATATTTTCACATTAAATATACTACAAAATGGAACCAGCATATCTTATTTCCACTTTAATTGCCTGTGGGTTTCAGGATTCCCTTGAGTAGGATATCCTATTGTAGCCCTCAATGATAGTTTTTAAAGGGATTTGGGGCCACTGGTTTTTACATCTAATGGTGATTCCCTTGTAGCCATTTACAGGGCTCAAAGTGAAGACCATAGTTCAGCCAAAGGTGAAAAACATATTATTCCTATTTGCCCCCTTGAAATCAGTAATTCAGTTTTCCATAAAATTTCAATGCAATAAGAAGCATAAAGAAATACCTAGTTATAGCACCTGGGTAGCTCTCTAGCAGAGCATCTATGAAGTTCCTTTCCTTTTTTTTTCCTTTAATTTTTAAAATATTTTGTGGGCCCAAGAAAACATGTCTCTGGATGTTTGAAAGGAAAGGTCCTTTCAAGATGCGATGTTTCAATTTTACTGTGGGTTCCATGAGGATCCTCAGGAGGAGAGAGGAGTCTTGGTCTTCAGTAACATATCCAGACACCACAGTGATAATCTAAGCCTTAGGAAATGCCCATGTCAGCTCACCAAGATGACTCTCAGAACATGAAGTGTCCTCTCTGAGCTCAGCCCTTGCAAGGAAAACCATCACAGGGAACATGTGGTTGAATAACCTGGCACACACTTAGAAGTCAGATTAAGCACATTTAAGTGAAAAGCACAGTTGCCTCTTTACTCCCATTTTCTTTTTCTAGGGGAAAACAAAAGTACAGTAATAAAACATTTGCTTTTCTCCATCAGGGAAACCTCAAGGCCAATAACCCTGGCAAGGAGGGCAAACCCCTGGGAATTACCAGCACACAGGGTCCCAGGATTTAAGTCAATTGGGAGTCAAAACCAATAGCAAACGTTAATGGTGGTTGGGAGCATTTGCATGGGTTGCCCTGGCTGGCACAATTGGTCACACCCTCACCAGGACATAGGCCTGTAGTTCCCTGAGGCCAACTCCCTCCTCTTGAAACCAACACTCTCACTCCTGCAGTCTTAGAAGGCACTGAATCTTCAGATTCAAAGTAAGAAGGGCCATGCTCCAAAGACATGGAGCCATTAAAGCAATTTCCCTGCCCCATCTGGGGAGGCGCACGTTCTGGATGCTACAACCTCTGGTCATTCAAGTATGCACACCCTTTCCTTCAGTTTCCATCTCTTGGGCCACAGGCACAGGATGGGGGGACTGTCAGGGGAGAGGAGGTGCAGCGCACACAAGCACACACACAGGCACACACACGCACCCCCCTTGACTTGGCAATCCTCTCCCAAGGTGGCTCTGCCAGAGGCCTGCCAAGCCATGTTGAGCACGCCCCCTGCTGGCCTGGCAGGAGCTGACTCAGCCCTTATTCTGTGGACCAGAGACATGAATAAACGACCTTAAGACCCAGAGGGAACAAAAAGAAAAGCCAAGGCAATTTTGCCTTCTTAGAAACAGAAGACATGACACTCTAAGCATAAAAGGGGATGAAGAGGCTTTAAAGTGATTGTCTTTAAATGTTTAGGAAATAAGTGGCCAATACCTAAAGACTTATTGGAAACACTTGCATTTGTATTTTCACAAGTGCTATACTGAGTTCAACCAAAAACATTATGGTAAGTATTTTCACAGGTCTACAGGTGCAAAAAAAAATGTATACATGGGCCAGAGTGGTTTCATAGACTCAATTTTTAAAGAGTTCAAAATCCAGAGCCTTAAAAACCAATCCTCCTACTGTTGAGGATACTTCAAATGTAGAAGAATCTCAGCCACAACTTAAGAACTCAAGTTCTCAAGCAACTATATGTAGCAAGAGCAAAGTCATCAAAAAGCAGCATATTTGGAGCCACTTTCTCTATAAGGCTTCCCATCTCATTTAGGCATATCTTTGGGAATAAATGTGGCACCATCAAGAGGTCAAAGGTCAAGATTTGCACACTGCTTGATCAGAGCAATGTGTCCTCCCTCCCCCAGCCAGGGCTGGGGCCCTAAGAAGTTACTTCCTAAGGGGACACCTCCCATCTATGATCCAAGCCCAGGTAAGACCCGTACCTGGCAAGACTTCATAAAGCAATGATTTCCACCCATTATCACCCTGAACACCAAGGGCCTAAAGTAAAACACCGTTTTCCCATTTTTTTCACACCAATCCAGGGTTCTAAAGATTCAGATTCCTAGTCAGTTTCAAACTTTTGTGTGGCATATGGTATTAAATTCCTTATAGACCCAATATGATCACACTAATAATTTAAAGCATTCTTATCAGAATCAATTAGGAGTTGTCATTAATTATTAAATACAAAAATGTCAATACTTTTGTCTGTTATTGGTCATCCCTTCAATATGATAGACTTCAGACTGTGTTGGGAACTTGATGACTTTTGTTCCCGTAAGAGTTGATACTAATGGCACACTCAGACACACAATAAAATGATGGCATGTTGCTCCCATTTAGGGAGGAATTTTCCCCAGAACTTGGTGTGCTGTACAGAGCTACCTCTGCACTCCCTGGACTCTCTTTGAGTGTTGAAGAGGTCTTGGAGGCTGGTGGGACACACAGCTGCTGGGAGGATACTAGGCCTTGCCCAGGGCTGGCCTCTCCCAGGCACACCCTGGAGGGAGTAATGGAGAGAAGTGGAAATCCTGCACATTTTCCTGAAGCAAGCAAGCCTGTAAAGATTTAGGCCCCACTGTCCACCTTTGCCTGGACACATCATCTGCCTTATAAAATAGAATATTTTTTTTTGAAAGTTGTTCCTCTTACAACTCACTTTCATTTACAAAGATAAGGCAAGGTGATAAGCATGTGCCTGTCATACATGACTTTCCTCTGGATCCTCATGCTGTGGATAAAACAATTTCCTGATCCATTGGGATCTAACAAGTTTCTCTTCAGCTACTCTTAAATCTGTTAATTCTCAAGCCAAAGACAAAAATAAAAACTGTTTTCAGTGGTGTGAGGTTGTTGAGTTCAGACAGCAGAGGCAAATCCATTTCATTGCAAAGATTCTCACAGAGCTGCAATAGCTGCACCGGGCGGGAGGAGGGTACACTTGAGCGGTTGTGTCCAATGAAGGAAAGTTTTAGTTAATGATGACATCACTGACATCTCCCAAATTTAAAGGAGCACTTAAAGCACAGCAGATGCAATTTTTTCCCCTCCAGTGAGGAGATACCAGGGAAGGCCGCCGGGTTCATAGCCAAATTGCATTAGTGATTCGCCTGCTGTCCAGCTAGACTCAGTAGAGCGAGTGAGCGAGCTAGCGAGCCAGCGGTGCGCGGGGCCGCGGTGGTCCACGCAGCCACTGCTCCAGTGCCGGGCTAGCGGCCTCGCGTGCCGCTCGGTGCCGGGCCCTGCCCGGGCGTCTGCCAGCGCCGGGACCCCCCGACGCGCCCACACTGACCGAGGGGCCGGTCCCCCCACGCCTGTCATCACGTTCCAGTGCGGACAACTAAAGGGCCAAGAAGAGCTAGCAGCCCCGACCCAGCTGGAGCGCCGCGCCCTGCCCGGGAGACGAGCGCCGGGTCAGAGCTGGTGGCCGCGGCGCCCTCGGGGTCCGGAGCGGAGCCCGCAATGCAGACGTGCGGGCGAGCCCAGCGCGGGGCCCGCGCCCCCCGCACCCTCGCGCCCGCCGGGCCTCGGCGTCCACCTGCCTCGCCACTGAGCCCAGGAAGGACCCGGCGCCGGCGCCCGCGCCGGGACAGCGCACCTGCCTCGTCCGTGGGCCCGGCCCGCCGCCCGCCGGCAGCACCGCGGCCAGCGCCGTCTCACCTGCCGCGCCGCGCCGCTCCGCTGGGCCAGCCTGCAGCGCCGCAGTCGCTGCTACCCGACTTCCATTTTCTCTCGCTTTAAAGGAAAACCAGATCAGCTGTTTTGCTCACGCTCGGGCTCTGCGGCCCCCTCCCCAGCTGCCGCTCGCGGTCCGGGGGCCTCCCCCGCCTCCTCCCGCGCTCCGCTCCGCCCCTCGCGCCCCACCGCTCCGCCCGCGGCCGTGCGCAGCGCCCGCCTCCCGGCTCCGCCCGCAGCCGCCCGGCGCGCGCCCTCCCCTGACGTCACCGGCCGCGGCCGCGCACCGCCCCCGCCCCGCGCGAACGTGCGCGCGCCGCGTCCCGCCCCCGCCCCGCCGGCGCCGACCTCAGAGTGCGGGTGCTCGCGGCCACGAACCGCGCCGCAGCCGAGAGCTCCGGGAGCACGCACGGCGCCCCCGCGCCCCCGCGCCCGCGCTCTCACGCCTTCGCGCTCGCCCCTTCAGGTGCCCGCTCCTGCGCTCCTGGTTGGGACTGCGGGAATCGCTGCTTTGACAGCCCGCCTCTTCCTCCTGCCTGCCTCGCGCCCTCTGCAGCCGCCCGTCTCACTTTTTCCTCCCGGCTGGCTCACCCTTCTTTCCGAAGCATTCCAAACTTTCTCCCACCCGGGCTGCAGGGCTTCAGTTTCCACGCCCTGCTGTGTGGGGCCCGTGCGTCTCGCCCACTCTGAACTTGGTCCTTTTGCCTCCTAAACCAGTTCTCCTGGCGTTTTCCCATTTCTTGCCTTCCTCTTAATACTTTCTCACGCCAGCGCTTCGGAGGTGCCCTGCCCCGGTGCCAGGCCTGCTCACTTCTGTATGTCCCCTCTCACAGCCCCTGTCTGTATGTCCACACCCCCTTCTTCCAAATAAGAGGCCATACGGCAGATAACTCGTACCATCGTGATGCATTTCTTCACAATTGTTACTTTACTCTCAGTTTAAGGCTTTTTGCTTGACTTTAAGCATTATATACGTTTAATGGTGTTCAGTGCTTTATTTGACTTTAATAGTAAAATGAACTTATTTTGATATCCCATCCAGTGATTTTGAACACTTGTTTGGATTCGTGTAACCGCCAGCAGAACAAAAAAACTCTCTAGTTGTGCGCTTTTATAGCCTCCCTTTCCCAAGCCTTAACCTTGGGTAACCATGGATGTGCGCTCCATTGCTATAGTTTTGTCATTGTGAGAGTGACATAAACATGGAATTATGAAATAGGTAACATTTTGAAACTGACTTTATTCACTTACCAGTATGCCTTTGAGATTTTATGTCATGCCATTATGCCATGTTATTTTATGTTGCACTAGTTCTTTTTATCGTTGAGTATTATTATTTGTGCCACATTTTGTTTATCTAGTCATCCACCGAAGGGACATTTTGGTGGTTCCCAGTTTTTGGCGAATGTGACTAGATATTCTATAAACACTTGCGTGCAGCATTTTGTATGGGCAAAGTTTTCAAATTTCAATTGCTTGATCTTACTGTAAAGTTGTTTAACTTTTTAAGAACCAGATAGTTATCCAGGGTGCCTGCAGCATTTCTATAACCACCAGCAAATCTGAGTCTCACTTCCCTGCATCCTCACCACCAATTGATATTGGAGATATACATGTGAGAGATATATATGTATGTGTATATATATACATGTATGTGTGTATATATTTTTAATTTTAGACATTCTAATAGCCATATAGTATTATTTTATTATTGTAATTTTTAATTTCCTAATTAAAATAATGTTGAGCAACTTTTTATACTTATGCCATCTGTATATCTTCTTTAGTGAGGTGCTTGTTCACATCTTTGCCCATTTTTAAAATTAGGCTGTTTGTTTTATTCAGTTTTAAGCATCCTTTGTGTATTTTCGATAGAAGTTCTTTATCTGGTATGTGTTTTGCAAATGTTTTCTGCCAGTTTGAAGCTTGTCTTTTCATTTTCTTAATTAATAGTGTCTTTTGCAAAGCAGAAGTCTTTAATTTTAGTAAAGTCTAACTTAACATTTTTATTTTCCTTCACAGATCACACACACACACATATACATATTTTCAAATATATGTATATGTGTTTAAGGGTTGTTTTTTTTTTTTTGTGGCTGCAGGTACCAGAGACTTCATATTCCTCTGGTGTCCTTATTTCTGTCTCCCCTCTTAAATCTGGGCCTCCTTATGTACTCTTGAGAGAGAGTCTGTGTGTTGTTATCTGTAAGCCACTGTGGTGGTAAGGTGTGGGCAAGGGGGAGTATTGTATAATCTTGCAATTAAATCTCAGTCTTTTAGTGAGCCCGTGTCCCTGGCTTGTGACTTTCACAGGTGTTTTGTCTCGCATAAGCTTTCATCATTCCCACCACCCCTTAGGTGAGACAGAGAGAGGTAGGCTAGGGGCGTATGGATTGAGAGGAATGTCCTTTTCCACAGTTGTGAGAAAAGACTGATAAAGCCCTTTTTCCACTGAAAATAAGCCTTTCACGTGGAGAATGCTCTGGATATATTCCACAAGGTTTATTCTTTCCCTCTTCCTTGCAGAGGCCAGGGAGAGTCTTCCTTAGCTCTTCACTGTGAAACCCAGTGAGGTTCCTGGAGGTAATGTCCATAAAGGTGCGAGGGCCCTCCTAAGAATGAGCTACCAGGAATTTCTCAAGCAAGTCCACAATCAGCCTCCAGTAATTTGTCAAAATTACCATGTAAGTGTTCCTATCAGATGGTAGCTCCAGCAGCTTCTCCAGGGTGCAGGTCTCAACTGTGACTCTCTAGTTTCACCTGTCTCTTCAGATTCCTGGGTGGCAATTTGTCCTGAAACCTCTTGGGCCCAAGAAAAGTCATTGTTTTCCCATCTGTCCAGTTTTTCTTACTGTAAAGTCAACTGCAACAACTTCCAACCTTTTTCCATGTCAGAGACCAAACCAGAAGTTTCACTTTCATTGTGGCTTTAACATGCATTTCCCTAATAGTTTATGAGGAGCGGGAAGACTGAAATACATGGTGTATTATTTAATTGATCCTTATAATTCTCTTTTGTGAATTTTCTGTTCAAATATTTTACCCATTTTTATGGGACTTTTTAATATTCTTCCTGTTGAGTTTTGGGGGTTCTTAGCCTGACAAAGGATACAAGTCTTTCATCAGATATATGATTTACAAATGTTGCCTTTAATTCTGTGGCATATTTTGATCACATTGAGTTTCTTTCATAGCAAACATTTTTAAATTTTATGAATCCAATTTAGAATTTTTGTTATTTTATAGTTTTTGCTTTTGGTGACATATCTAATCACTCGTTGCCTAACTCCAGGAAATAAATATCTTCTCCTGTAGTTTTTTGAAAAATTTTATAGTTTTACATTTCACATTTAGATGTATGCTCCATTTTGAGTTAATTTTTCTAATATAAAATAGGTATGAGTATTACTTTCTGTATCCTGGGTGACTTTCTTTGTCCTAAGCAGAAGCGGAAGCCATGCTGTTATTTTCTATGCGTATATTTTAACTTGTTATTCAAATACATTATTTTTTTCTTTTAAAAATTGGTTATTATTTTCTTTATAAAATAGTTTTATTGAAGTATAGTTGCTGTATAATAGTTTACACATTTAAATTGTACAATTTGGTAAGTTTTAACATATGTATACTCCTGTCAAACTAGCCTCATAATCAAGATAATGAACATATATGACATTCTCCAAAATTTCTTTATGTTCCCTTCCTAATCACTCCCTCCCATACCCACATCCCCATATGTAGGCAAACATGGATCTGCTGTAACTACATATTGATTTGCATTTTGTAGAATGTAAATAAAATTCTGCTTCCTTCACTTGTCATAATTACTTGAGATTCATCCATTTATTGCATATATCATTTGTTCATTTCTTTCCTTTATATGAATATGCCACAGATGTTTATCCAACTATGGATGAGGATCTGGGATGTTTCTGGGTTTGAAGAAAATGTAGCTGCTATAAACATATCTGTCCAAGTTTTGATATGGATGTATGCATTTATTTCACTTGGCTAATAAGTGCCTAGGAGCAGGAAGACCAAAATACATGGTGTATTATTTAATTGATTTTTAGGTGTTAAATCGACCTTGTATTGCTAAGATAAATCCAAATTGGCCATGCATGTAATCTCTATTATATGTTGCTAAATTTGGTTTCTCATATTTTGTCAAGGATTTTTGTGCCTATGTTCATGAAACAATTTGATCTGTAGTTTTCTTTTCTTGTACTGTCTTCACCTAGTTTCGGAGTAATTGAGTGTTATAGTATGAATTGGGAAGTATTCCCACATCTTCAGTTTTCTGTAAAAGTTTGTGTAGAATTAATGTTGTTTCTGTTTAAATTCCTTTGTGAATATATCTGGGCTTGGAAGGTGTTTGTTTTGTTTGTTTTAAGGATCTCAAATATAATATTTTAGTTTCTTTAATAGAAGATAATTCATATCATCTATTTCTTCTTGAGTGAGCTTTCTAGTTTGTATGTTTTTTAAAATGTGTCCATTCCATCGAACTTGTCAAATTTATTGGTAAAAAATTGTTCTAATAATCCTTACTCATTTTTTTATATCTATAGCTCTGTAATGAGGTCACGCATCTCATTCCTGACACTGGCAAATTGTGTCTTCTTTCTCTCTTTTTGTGATTTGTCTGGCTAATGAGTTATCAGTTTTATTGAGATTCTCAGAGAGCAAACTTTATATCTCATTGACTTTTTTCTACGGGTTTGGTTTCCTGTTTCATTGACTTCCACCTTTACCTTTTATGTCAATTCTTCTGTATAGTTTCCACTTCATTTTATTTTTCTGGTTTCCAAGAGTGGATGCTGAGGTCATTGATTTTAGACCTTTTCCTTTTCTATTAATAATATAACTGTGGTGGAAGCCCAGAAATATGACATGTTACATTTCCATTTTTTCATTCAGTTCATAATACTTTCTCATTGCCCTTTAGATTTTTTTTCTTGACCCATGTGTTATTTAGAAATTTGTTACTTAGTTTCCAAATGTTTAGGGATTTTTCCAGATATCTTTCTATTATGGATTTCTATTTATTTAATTGCTTTGTAGTTAAAGGACATATTTTGTTTGACTTAAATGAAATTAAATGTATTAAGACTAGTTTGGGGGCCGAGAATATTATCTATCTAGTTAAATGTCCTGTCGCATGTGAAAAAAATACATATTTTGATGTTGGTGGTTGGAGTGTTCTATAAATGTCAATCAGGTCAAGTTGGTTAACAGTGTTATTAAAGTCTTCAATATCCTTGCTGACTTCCCGTCTACTTGTTCTATTAATTATTAAGAGAGGGGCATTGAAATGTTTGCCTATAATTGTATATTTGTCCATTTCTCCTTGCAGTTCTATCAGTGTTTACTTCAAGTATTTTGAAGCTCTGTTAGGTGGTACATACATTTAAAAAATTTTTCTCTTCTCTTGATGAATTGAACCCTTTATCATGTGAATTAAAGTAAATTTATTTATTTTTTATTTATTTATGTATTTTTTTTTTTGAGACAGAGTCTCTCTCTGTTGCCCAGGCTAGAGTGAGTGCCATGGTGTCTGCCTAGCTCACAGCAACCTCAAACTACTGGGCTTAAGCGATCCTTCTGCCTCAGCCTCCCAAGTAGCTGGGACTACAGGCATGCGCCACCATGCCCGGCTAATTTTTCCTATATATATTTTTAGTTGGCCAGATCATTTCTTTCTATTTTTAGTAGAGACGGGGTCTCACTATTGCTCAGGCTGGTCTCAAACTCCTGACCTTGAGCGATCCACCTGCCTCGGCCTCCCAGAGTGCTAGGATCACAGGCGTGAGCCACCGCGCCCGGCCTAAAGTAAATTTTGATGTTAATATTATATGGTCTGAAATCTACTTATGCTGTTATTAATGGAGTAACTGTGTCTGTCTTTAGATTAATTTTAATATGGTATATCATTTTCTATTCTTTTTCTTTTAAATATTTTGTGTCTTTGTATTTAAAATGCTTTTTTTTTTGTAGACAGCATATAGTTGGGTCTTGAATTTTTATCCTACCTGGCAATCCCTGATTAGAGTGCTTAGACTCTTAAAAATTGTTGTGATTATTAACATGCTAGCTTTAAATATTGGTGTTTTCTGTTTGTCTTTTCTGTAAGTTGTTCCCTTTCCTCCATATTTTCTACCCTCTTTTGAATAAAATGAGCATTATTTATTATTCAAATTCAACACCTGTTGAGTTATTTGCCATAACTCCTTATTGTGTTCTTTAGTGCTTGCTTTAGGGTTTATAGAATACGTGTCTAATTTATCACAGTCTATCTTCAAGTGATGTTATTTTACTTCAAGTATAGCATAAGCACCTTACAGCAATATATTTTTAGGTGTCCTGGCTTTTGTGCTATCCTTATACATGTCATACCTATTTTACGTGTTTTATAAACCTGACACTACATTGTTATTGTTTAAGAAGTCAATTATCTATCTTTTAAAGAGATTTAGACACTGCGAAATAACCTTGTAAATTTACCCCATGTAGTTACCATTTCGGGTTCCTTTCACTCCCTTGTGTAGGTTCATATTACCATCTTCCTTCTGCCTGATGGACTTTCTAGAGCACTTCTTGTTATGTGGGCCTCATGGTGGTGAATTATTTTGGCTTTGCATGTCTAAAAGTGTCTTTATTTTATCCTCATTTTGAAATGTATTTTCTCTGGGTATAGGATTGTAAGGGTTTTTTCTTCAGTGCTTTGAAGATGTTTTTCCACTGTTGTCTTGCCTTTTTTTAATGAGCAATTTGCTGTCATCTCTATTTTTGTTTCTGTGTACTTAACAAATCTTTTTTTTTCCTGGATGTTTTTAAGATATTCTTTTTATCAGGGTTTTGAGCAGTTTGATTATGGTGTGTCTTGGTGTAATTTTTTCATATATCTTGTACTTAAAGTTTGTTAAATATTTTTGATATTTGGGTTTGTAATTTTCATCAAATTTGGGATGTTTTTGGCTATTGTTTCCTCATATTTTTTTTCTGCCTTTCCCCTTGTATTAATACCAATCAAACACATGTCACCCTACTGAAAGTTTTGTTATACAGCTCACCTATACCTTGCTTATATTTTTATTGAATTTTCTTTTTCCTTCTCTCTGTTTCTTCTTGGGTAGTTTCTATTGTCACATCTTCAAATTCACAAATCTATTTTTTTGTAATGTTATAATGTCTAATGTGCCCTTCATTTTATCCAGTGCATTATATTTTTCATCTCAGACTTGTAGTTTTCATTTCAGTTCAATTTAGGTCATGTCTCTATTTAACTTTTTGAATATCTGTAATAGAGTTGTAATAACAATTTCAGTGTTCTTGTCTGCTAAATTCCAACATTTGTATCATTTCTGGGTAGGTTTGATTGTATACTTTTCCTCCTCAGGATGGGTCATATTTTCCTACTTCTTTGCATGCCTGATGATTTTTGATTGGTTGCCTAAAATTGTGAGCTTATCTTTTTGAGTATTGAATTTCCTTTGTATTGCTATAAATATTATTGAACATTGTTTGCCATTAAGTTACATGGAAGCTGTTTGATCCTTTTGCTTCCTGATTTTAAGATTTGTAGACAGGACCTAGAGTTTAGTCTATGGCTAATTATTGCCTATTACTGAGGCAAGACCCTTCTGAGTATTCTACTATCTTAGTCCATTCATGCTGCTATAACAAAGAACCTGAGATGGGTAATTTATAAAGAACAGAAATTTATTTTTCACAGTTCTCCAGGCTGGAGAGTCTAAGATTCAAGGCATGGACAGATTCCAAGTCTGGTGAGGGCATCTTCTCATGGTGTCCTTACATGGCACAAAAGGCAGAAGTGATGGAAAGGACAAACACTGTGTCCTCACATGGCAGAAGGGCTGGAAGGGCCACAGGCACTAGCGAACTTCCTTCAGCCTTTTTTTACAAGAGCACTAATCCATTCACTGAGGGCAGCACCCTCATGACTTCATCACCTCCCCAAGGCCCTACCTCTTAATATTATCTCCTTGGGGTTTAAATTCTAACAACATATTAATTTTGGAGGAAGACATACATTCAAGCCATAGCATCTATTCAATGTCTCCTAATTTATCCACCAGTTTGGACACAATTTTTGGCCTGGTGGGAGTGCCAGGCATTGTTTACTCTAATCCTTTTGGGAGGTGCTTTCTTCGGTGTATTAGTCAGGGTTCTCCAGAGAAACAGAACCAAAAGGATATATATAGGATATATCTTTCATATATAACTATGTATGATACGTTAGCATTAATATGTATTAATGCATATGTAACTATATACACATACATAATGTTATATATACTATTACAATTAATAAATATATTTATTTATTTACTAGTTATGAAAAATTAGCTCACATGATTTTAGAAGCTACAAAGTCCCAGGATCTGCTGTCTGCAAGCTGGAATCCAGTGAAAGCTTGTGGTGCCGTTCAGTCTGAGTCAATCTGAGAAGCAGGAGAGCTGATGGTGTAAATCCCATCAGAGGCAGAAGAGATGATGATAGGTCTCAGCTCAAGCAGCAAGTCAAGAAAAAAGGGTCAAATTTCTCCTTCCTCTGCCTTTTGTTCTATTTGGTTCCTCAATGGACTGAAGGATGCTCACCCACCTTGAGGAAGGCAATCTACTTTACAGAGTCCACAGATTCAAAGGCTAATCTCATCCAGAAACACCCACACAAACCCACCTAGAATCAGTGCTTAATCGGGGCACTCATGGTTGGCACTCAAATTGGTATATAAAACTAAACATCACACTCAGCCTCCAGTAGTTTATTCACATAAAATTAAACATCATGCTCAACCTCCCATAATTTATTCACGTGAGTGCCTTGATCAGTGTTCTGCTGAATGCTCACGGAGAATATTGTGCTCATCTCTGGAGTTTTCTCTCTGTGCGGCTCTCTCCTCTCTGGTACTCTGCCCCGTGTGTTCCATCTGGCTGGGTATCCTGGAATCCCAGTTTTGTCTCCTCTATTCAGGGGCTCTTTAGGGTCTGCCTCAGTTTCCCATGCCTGTATAATAGTGTGTCGACAATGTCAAGGCAACTGTAGAGCTCACTTTTGGTTTATATCTCTTAGGAACCACTGTCTTTTGTTGTCTAATGTCCCAGGACTTAAGAACTGTTGCTCTATATATTTTGTCTATTTTTTTCTCGGTTGTCTCAGGGATGAGAGTAAATTTATTTCTTATTACTCCATTTGAGCTGCAAGGTGAAGTGAGCGTTTCTTCTTTCCAGAGATAACTGTCTCCCTGACCCATGGCATGGCCTCCTTTGCCATCACGGTCACTCGCCCAACGAGCACACCATCCCCCTTTTCTGTTTGTTGTTTCAGTGGGCTGAGGAGCCTCAAATTTAGGTCCCGAATTCAAAATATTGATCCATTTTAATTCTGTGTAACTCAAATTATTTTAAAATGCCATCTGTCCTGCATATCTTTTGCAAGCTGGAAGACAAAGAAAGTGACTTGCTGAGGGACAATAACACCCATGACAATGGCGACATCACTCATTTGCTGGGTGTATGATATCTATGGTCTCATTTGGTCTCCCCCTCCCACCCCTGCAGGGTCAGGTGCTATCATTATCTCCAGCTGACAGATGAGGAAACTGGGGACAGTGTGTGTGGAAGGATGACAGGGGAGTGATTAATAACAAACTCTCTGCTTGCTGAAGGCAAGACAGCCTGTTGGGAAGGTGAAGGTGACAACTGTGCCTCCATCAGGTGTTCAGTGGCAAGGCTGGCTCTGCTGGTGGGAGCTGATCCACTGCTTTTCCGCCCCTCCTTTCCTTACCTCAGAGGCTGGGAGTCCTAAACAAGCAGACCCTGTTTCTAGGAAGACTCTTTAATAAGGGGGGCCCCCTCCCATCCCAGTTCCTCAGTGGCCTCCTGTGAGTGGTGCCATTTCAGCCTCCACCTCTAGGGGACATATTCACAGAAACTCTGGCTTCTCAAACACGAGGCCCAGGACAGTGGGACCGCTCTCTCCATGTTCCTAGGACCCTTCTAGTGGATGTGTCTTGTTTCTATTTGCCCATCACCATTTTCCTCCTTCTTCTAATTTTTAAGCCACTCTTTTCTGGGGGTGAACCAGTTGTAGGGATTTGTGTGGGTCGTCCACAGCAGGGATTGCATGTTCTGGGGCTGCCTAGCCAGCCGGAGTGCCCGACTCCTGCCCGAGCCGTGGTGCTTGGCTCAGGGATGTGCACATGATACACATCGGGGTGTCAGAGTCCACTCCAAGGTTTTTTGGTTTTTTAACCAAAACTATTCAAAAGACTCTCTCTCCTAGGGTTGGGAAGGTGGATATGAGGCTGGGGCTGCCACAACGAGGAGAGAACCTGCAAGAGGGACAGGAGTCAGAGCCCAGCAGTGTCACTGGGTGTTTTGGCCCAGCTGTGTTCCTGGACATCCAAGTTGTGGAAACTAACACTTCTTGATTTGATAAAGTTCGTTGGTTTGTTTGGGCTTAGTTTCTGTCTCTGGCTTACCCATTTCAGCTTTCTAATGAGGATTCTTCCCTTCTCCCATAGCTGTTCTAGGAGTGATCAATCACCTTGTCAGGGAAGACCTTGCCTGACACCAATTTTCAGACTATTTCACAATCATCCCAACATTTATGAGAGGTGGAGGGGAGTGTTCCTCAGACTGGACCCAGCAGTGGTCCCAGAGCGCCTGATATCGCCACACCAGCCTGGGCTGCTCTTGCAAAACACTGTGAGCCCAGGGCCATGGGCTGCGCCTGCACAGTCCTGGCTGGAGGGTGGATCCAGAGTACTCAGCGGACCCAAACTAGGGCTGAACAAAGGTCACCTTGTCCTTCCCTGGGAATTAGACATTCATCTGTGCAGGCTCACTTAACTATTTGCAGGCATGGATCCCTGTGATAATGAAATCTGTGAAGGTTGTATTTAGTGAAAAAACTGGGAAATGTTCATTGAACCCCTGCTGTATGTCGTATCCTGTGCTGGCTGCTTCCTCACGTTACTTGATCTCATCTCCACAAGCTTTCCAGGGGCTGGACTGTTCATTTTATAGATGAGGAAACTGAGGCTGAAAGAGGTTATATGGGTTACATGACTTGCTCTAGGTCATGCAAGTCAAACAACATCTTAGTGATTGAGCCAGGACTCAATCCCACATCTTCTATTCTAAGTCCTGTTTCCTAGCAGTTATGATGTGGGTTCAGGTGCACACAATGGAACACCAAAAAAAAAAAAACAAAACAAAACAAAACAAAACAAAAACCCAAACAACAGTGGTTCAGGTAAGATACAGGTTTTATTTTTAAAATAATACAATGATAAAAAGTCAGGAGATGGGCAGCCTAGGATTTAGAATGTCTTCAGGGACCAAGGTATCTTTTGACTTTCTGCTCTGCCACCCTCATTTTCATCCTCACACACCCAAGATAGAGGCTGAAGCTCCAACTACCTTGTCCATATTCCATACAGAAAGAAAGGGAAGGGGAAGGTACAAAAATGGATGTTCCAGTAGAGTCTGCCCCAGTGTTAGATTTCTATTGTTGCCATAACAGGTTACCAAAAATTTAGTCACTTTAAACAATGCAAACTTACTATCTTAGGGTTCTATATGTCAGAAGTCTGACACATACCTCACTGAACTAAATCAATAGAACACAGGACCTGCATTTCTTGCTAGAGAATCTGGGGGGAAATCTGTTTCCTCGCCATTTCTCGCTGCTGGAGGCCAGCTGCATTCCTTGGCTCGTGGCCTCTTCTCCCATCATCAAAGCCGGCAAGGGCAGTTGAGTCCTCCCACTGCCGTCTTTCCAACAGCTTCTGTCATCACATCTCTTTCTTTGAACACAGCCAGGAAAGTTCTCCATATTTAAGGATGCATGTGACTAGTTGGGCCCACCCCGCGAATCCAAGAAAACCTCCCCCTGCCAAGATCTTAACCTTAATCACATTTGCAAAGTCACTTTTACCATGTGAAGTAACATATTCTCAAGTTCTGGGGATTGGGATGTAGGCAACGCCGAGTGGCCATTATTCAACCTGCCACAGCCTCCTTCTAATGAAGTTTTCCCACAAACTCCACGTATTAATAACATATCATTGGCCACAGTAGAGTCACCTGGTTATTCCTGCAAGGGAAGTTGAGAGAAGTAATTTTTTTTTCTTAATTGGGCACATGAACACCACCAGCAAGGAAGATTGAAAGTTAGGTAGGCCACTCACTGTCTCTGCTACACAGGCCTAGGGTTACACGAAATATACTTGGGAGTTAAATTTTTTCCAAACTCTTTGAAAATGATTGTTCTTGGTATTACATCTCCTTCCCTTAAAATTTAGCCTTGGCACTGCCACTAAGTGAGTGTGTGACTCTGGAACAATCATTATACCTCTTTAGGTCTCTATGAGCGTTTTGGAGCAGATCAAATGGCTGTTTAGGTTCCACTCACATCTAACCTCTTCTTAGATTGTGATCCTGCATCTCATGGGCTGTGATAATGCAGTGACAGAACAGGTGGCCCACCTTGGCCCAAAGCCGAGAATCTCGTTTTCACACATTCAGTACATTGCCACACCATCAGACACGACTTGGCCTCCTTTCCCTGCCCCCAGATCGTGGTAGGACATTTCTCCAGGGATAAGCATTTCAAAGTAGCCCCACAGAAACCACATTCTAGTTTACAACCTTGAGCAATTCCCTCATGTAGCCCTGTTAACTATTATCGAAGGCTTTTATTTATTTATTTTTTCTAGGCTGTAAGGTACAGAGAGAGGCTTGTTCAAGTGACTTCAAGTGAAGAGTTTTATGTAAGAATATGGGCATATATGATAAAACACAGGGTGTATGCTCAGCAGTGGATCTGGTCCTTATGGGAAGTCAGATGTTTGTTTAGGATCCCCCAAAAAGTCCCCACAGGGGCGGTAGGCCCCTGTGTCAGGCCTCTGTGTCTGGCTGATGGCTCAGGTGTCAAGCCTGGTGGTGTAGCCAGGGTTGCACAATGTACAGCAACTCACCAGAAATGTGCTTGTCAGAAGGCGGCCAACGGCTTCACTCAACCTTGGGACCCCACTGAGTATCAGAATGATGGTGCTGGTTCACAATAATAGCCATCCTTTTTGAGTATTCACTTTGTAAACACTGTTTCCAATAATCCCATCCATGCAGCATATGTGTTGCTCCCCCTGTTTTCCAAATGAAGGAAGTGAGGCTCACAAAGGTGGGGTGACTTGCTTTGTCAAAGCCAGTGGATTGCAGAGTTCTGACTCTACCATTATGTGTCTGACTTCAACCCTGAATATTTTTCCCTGCACTGACCAACACATTCTACTCACATCCTTGATTACTTTGGACCTAGAAGGTAATGTGATGTTGTCTTGTTCCAAGTCATGATACACCGGAGTGAGTTGTGATTATGGACTGAATTGTGCCTCTTTCCCCAAACTCATATGTTGAAGTACAGTCGTGTGCCACATAATGACATTTCAGTCAACAGCAGATGACATATATGATGGTGGTCTCATAGTATGTAATACTGTGTTTTTAGTGTACCTTTTCTATGTTTAGATAGGTTTAGATTCACAAATACTTACCACTGTGTTACAGTTGCCTGCAGTATTCAGTACAGTAACATGCAGTACAGGTTTGTAGCCTGGGAGTAATATAGCCCAGGTATACGATAGGCTTTACCACCTAGTTTGTGGAAGTTCACTCAATGATGTTCAGACATGACAATATCACCTAAGGATGCACTTCTCAGAACATATCTCTGTCGTTAAGCAATGTGTGACTGTACTTATCTGCAATGTGACTATTCTGGAGATAAGGCCTTGAAAGAGGTTAATTAAGGTTATATGAGATCATAAAAGTGGGGCACTAATTGAATAGGGCTGATATCCTTATGAGAAGAGGAAAAGGCACCAGGGATGAAAGTACATGGAAAAGGCCAGGAAGGGACACAGAGAGAAGGTGGCCATCGCAAGCCCAGGAGAGAGGCCTCAGGAGAAACCAACCCTGCTGATGCCTCATCTTAAACTTCCAGCCTCCAGATTGCGAGCAAATACGTTTCTGTTGTTTAAGCCCCACCCCCCGCCAGCCTGCGGTATTTTGATATGGCAGCCAGTCTTGAACACTACGAAAGAGTCAGAGTCAAAGATTTCCGCAGTTCTTTCCAAAATCCAGCACGATGTTGGTTGAGAATGTTTGAGTCTTTCAACAGTTCAGATCTCTCCACTACATAGAGCTCCCATGCCAATATCTTGTTTAAAATCTAGCAGTTCAACCAGCCCTCCCAACTGCAGGAAAAATGTCCAGCACAGATTTGAGAATGGTTTTTGCGGGCTGTGTTTGTCTCACCCTCCCCAGAGGGGCCTTGCTGTGCACAATGGCCAGGGTTCTCTGGGGTAGGTGGTGCAGAGTAGGTCTTCTGAAAGTGGTGTTTCCTGACACAGGAACAGGCATTGGCACTGTCCCTAAGGGTTTCCTTGAGTCCACATCAAAAGCCCCAGGGTGCAAATAGCCAGAGGAAACCCCCCAGGACTGAAATGGTGGCATAGTGCTTTCTGACAACCAGGTTGGTGAGTGAGGCTGCCTTAGTAGAAACAGATAGGTGTAATACACCACAGCGGAGAGTGACGTTTTGCCTCTGAAAATTCACATCATGGATCCAGGTGTGTGTGTGTTTGTTATGTTTTTAATATTCTAAGTGCTTGAGATACACTCATATCATAACTTCACTGGCACATTTCTTCTTCCTATTCATTCCCCCAAATATCGGACTTAGTGAGCCCAGGTGCCTTCCAGCCCCCCTTGTCAGCCCTCACCTTGGGTACTTCTCCCTCCTCCCATGGGGAGATGCATGTGATTTTCCACCATTCAGAGCCAGCTGTGAGCACAGAGCAGCTCTGGCGTGTGTGGCTGGAGCACAGAGCCCACAGCATCCCCTAACCTCGGCTGCAACAGAAAGTCATCTCTCAGGTGAGGCCAGGAGACTCCACACTCTCCACGGTTAAGACGCAGCCCCAACCTGGAGCAGTACGAGGTAGTCTAGAGACTCTTTGGATTGAATTATTGTATCAGTTTAGCTCTGAAGGAATAAGAAGGAGGAGATACATCTTGATGTCTGAATTTGGAGGGAGCTGGAGGGCTGGGGGCTGCATGTATGTATGGGGGCGTCTTCCTCTCCACAGGGGCTTGCGGGAGCCCGGTGTGGAGAGTTCCCCGAGAAAGGAGGACCTGAGCAATGCCCTTTGCCCCCAACTGTGCCTATCCGCTCACTCCTTTGTTCGTGGAAGGATGAGGAGGGAGACCACCTGAAGGACATGCTCATGCCAAACTTCCCCAAGTCCTTCCGTTGCCCTCCATCCACACCTACCGGCCCCCACACTCTGGGAGGAGGCCCAAGGCGGCACCACCAGCACCACTGAGCACTCAGCAGTGGCCACTCCAGAGAGCTTGTCCCAGGCCACTCTGAAACTTTCCAATGAAACCTGGCCTCTTAAAGTATCCCAGCCCGTGAAATTCAACATTTCAAAATTCTGTCCGTTGTTAGCGCTACCAGTGAGGCACTAGGCCCTTTCTAGACAGTGTTTCAATACTTACATCTGCAGCGGGGAATATTTCTATACACAGAAATAACAGATTCTTTCCCCGTGGGGCTTCCAGGTGTCCCTCGGACTCACTCCCACTGAGGACTCAGCCGCACCCAGCAAAGTAGGGAGACAGAGAGCCTCTCAGAATCTACTTTTAAGGTTTCAGCACTAGACTTTGCCAAATTCAAGTCTGAAACAATAGTCTAGGATGAAAGCATTCTGAGTTTCAAAAGTTGGGTCCTGAGAAACACTATGCCCTCATTGTGAGTCCATTTTTCTCACCCTGGAAAGCAGGTGAAGCCTTCCTGGGCTGCAGGAAGGATGATAGCATGTCAGAGAAGAAGGGGGGAAGTGCCAAGTCAAGAGACTCTGAGCAACGGGCCCAGGGCTCTCCCCATATGCCACAGCCTGGCAGGAGGACAGGTGGGGAAGGTGGGAAAGGCAGGGCAGGATGCAGGAGCGTGGGGGCCTCACTCCACTGGAAGGTCTCTGAGTGCCCACTTCCCCTCATACAGACTCCACCCTGGCTGGGGGGTCACTTGGGCTAATGGCCACACACAATGTCACAGAGTTCCCTCCCACTCCGAGTTGCCTGGGAAGCGGGAAGACAATTCCCCATTGTCAGGAGTAGGGCAACTGCGTCCCCTCAAGTTTCCTGTGGCCACAGAGCAGCACAGGCTACAGAGGGCTCCTCCCAGATCCCTAAGAATGGGCCAGAGCAGCTGGAAGAGTGTTGGACTGGAGGAGCCCTGTGGTCAGGAGCGAGGGGTGACAACACAGCGCCTTGAACACATTGACGTCCACCCTCACGATGCATCCTCAGGGGTGACAGACGAAAGATGACAGAACAGACGCCCAGCCCAGCTATCCCTATGGCCATGCACCAAGGAACCATCCAAAATATACCCACACCTGGAGGAAGATGGGACGAAGTGCGTGCATGTGAGCGCATGTGCAGGAGGCCTAAATGGCCTGGAATTGCATTTCTGCTGTCAGTAGAAGGGAGCTGAAAAAATAAATTCTGTTGTATATGCACAAAGCTACATCTCTTGAAAATTTTGAGATTCATGCCCTGCTACTTTCTTTTATTTATTCTTTAGGGCAAATGTTAAGAACATGAAAAGCAGAGATATTGTTGAGAGTAAACTTTATTGTCAGCACTTTAAAGTACACATAAATATAATCCCAACTGTCACTGAAAAATTGCAAAAAGTCATTAGGGAGTGAATATTTTACTGCCTTGGAAACTGTAAATAAACAAAGACACATAAAATTACCATGCTTTTTTATTCCTATGGCAAAAACATCAACAAAAATAAATACACTAGACTTTCAAATCACAGTGATAATGTCCACAACGATTTTCTTCTGCTGTACCTATGAAACCCCAAATAAGAAATGATCTCATCTATAGAATTAAGGTGATAAAAATTCACTCTCCCTAGTGTGAAGCCTGCGGTGATGAGGCTTGGGGAGGGCTATGAGGGGTTGTTACATTTGCACGTGGATGTCAGCATGAAGAGAAAGCAAACCTTTAGTCAAGAACTGGGAGAGATCAAAGCCACTCAGCCTTACCTGTGGGAAGGATCCCTTTTGAGAAGCCCACAAGTCACTTGCAAATGATGAAAACACAGTAATGGACACCGGCTGAGGACTAAGGTACCAGGAGTACTGTATATGTCTTAGTCATGCAACTCCTGGAGTGTCCCTGTGAGAAGGCCTGAGCCAGGTCTCCACTTATTAGCTGACCCCTAGGTTTTCCCTAGCATGGGGCATGGTGATGCTTCAGGACCCCAGCCATCGGTGTCCCCTCAAAACTGCCCCTGCACCTTCATGTTCTCTGAAGACTTATACTGCATGGACCCAGCCCAGCTGGTGGCCTGAGGCCTGGATTCTGGGGATTACTGTGGAAATATCTGAACCCTCTTGGCCTGTGCTACTGAGGGCAAGGCCTGCCTCTCCAAGACTAGAACTCCAGCAGCCTCTCTTAGTCTTCTCAGGCTGCCGTAACAGAACACCACAGATGGGGTGGCTTAAACAACAGACATCTACCTCTCACAGTTCCGGAGGCAGGGAGTCGAGGTCGGGGTGCCAGCACGCTTGGGTTCTGGTGAGGCCCCTCTTCCGGGTTGCAGACGGCCACCTTCTTGCCTTGTCCTCACACGGAGGGCAGAGACTGAGCGAGAGTCCTCTCTCTGGTGTCTCTACTTGAGAGGCACTAATTAGGGCACTAATCCTAACACGAGGGTTCCACTCTCATGACCTCATCTAGATCTAGTCACCTTCCTAAAGGCCTCACCTGCTACCAAAATCACGTTGAGGATTAGAGCTTCAACCCATGAATTTTGGGGGGACACAAACATTTGGTCCATGACAGCTGCAAAGGTAGGAAAGGGTTTCTGTTGCACAGCGGCCATAGAACAGACCCCTATTCTTCCGTGTGACAGCTGGGGCTGGCCTTTGGGTTATTTGACTCCAGAGGCCAGGATCTCATGTGGCACATGGTGCTTCTTCCTGGGACGGTTGGGAGTGTTCGGAATGTTTTAAATGTTGGGAGTGTTGGGAGCCTTGGGAATGTTGGGAACGTGAGAACGTTGGGAGTGTTGGGAATATTGGGATGTTGGGAGTGTCAGGAATGCAGACTCGGATCCTGACAAGGGTTCAGGTTGCCTGACAGTGGTGGCACCTCTGCCACCAGGAAACACCTCCAAAGAGGTGTCATTTGTAGGTTTTGCTTCTGTTCCTGACTCCTGTGTGCTGGAGACCCCAGGTGCGAGTGGGCATTTCCTGTTCCCTGACCTCGTGTGTGCTCACACTTCCCCGCCCTGGAACCTGCAGTGCTTCCCTCCTCACACATCCTCCCCTCCTTTGTCTTCCTGGCAGCAGCATTGGTTCAAATGTCACTTCCTTGTGACACCTTTCACAGTCCCCTAGGCAGTGAGAGCATCCGTAGGTCTAGAAACTTACTTTTGCTCTTCCTCTTTAATATTTTATTATAACTCCTTTTTGACTGCACTCTGAGCTCCCGAAGAGCTGGGCGTTGGTCTTGCGTTTCACCCCATGCATGGCAGATGCTGCTGGTGCCCTGGCTGTGCCAAGAGCTGCACGCACCTGAGGTTGTTGGCCTGAGCACTTGTGTTCTGATGTTGGGAGTGCGCATGGACCCACACACAGGCAAGCCAGAAGTGGCAGAATGTGGGTCCCCTGAAGCAGCCCTCAACCAGAAAAGATGGGAGAGTCTGTGGGTGACCACCCAGCCTCCCCACCCTCGGGAGGGAAGACGTTGGGTATGCTCACAGCCAAATCTCATACTGGCCTCAGGGGGACCCCAACTCAACATGTCCCAAGAGCCTATCTCAATGCCTGTCTTCAATCAGGTTCTTAATAAATATTTGATGAATCAAATCATCCCTGAAGTTGATGATGGATTCACTCATGTATGCAATGAACATTTCTAGAGGATCTATCATATTTTAGGGACTATGCTAGAGGCAACATAATATATTTGAATCATTGTTTTAAAGAATCTAAACCCTAATGTAGCCGATAATACATGCAAATACATATTATTACTATAGTTACCTATTTCGGTGTAACAAATTACTCCAAAATTTAGTAGCTTAAAACAACAAACATTTATTATCTCACACAGTTTCTCTGGGTCAGGATCCAGGTGTGGCTTGGCTGGGTGTCTCCAGCTCAGGGACTGCCGTGGCCCTACAGGCGCTGTTTTCTCTGGGCCTCGTGCCGCTGTGGGCTCTCTGCAAGCACAGACCAACAGCCCATCGGGCTGAGCTGATCAAACACTAGATTCTAGTCTAATTCCTGATGACACGTCGATTTGTAAATGTGCTCTGACAATGGTCCCCACCACGCCCGTCCTTCCTCCGTGCAGATCACTCTCTGGACAACTGAGAGATGGGGGCCAGACCTGCCTGTGCCCGGCCTTCCAGCTCAGGAAGCTCAAGTACATCTCTCCCTGTGAATTCAAAACCCTGACAACTGTCTAACCATTTCCCGTGCACTGGGGGTCCTAGACCCAGCTGGGTTAGCAGTGGGGCCGGGGTAGGAGGCCTTGGGGAGCTGCCCAGTACTTGCAGCTCCACAGAGGGGGTGTGGGCTTGTGGCGGCAGAGGGGCTCACCTGCCAGCCACACTCACTTTCTTTTTCTTTGCCCTGTTTTTTCCCCCATCTTAAAATGTCTACTTCATTTCAATTTTTCTTCTGTTAGAATTCTCCTTTGGACATTTGACTCAGATAGGGCATATGGTTTATATATCCTGTGAGGCTTCTTTTTCCCTCGTATGAAGCTGGGAATTTGGGCTCTTATTGATTTTTCTTTCAGTGATCTTTGGATAACATTTCACCATCTTTTAGCATTTCATGGTACACATAAGATGTCAGGGTACTGTTCCTTTCTCGTTTCCATTTGAGCAATCTGTTCTTTCTTCCTAACTTTCCAACAGGGATGGCTTGGGAATTTGACCAGAATATATCTGGGTACTTGTTTGTTTGTTTTGTTTTCATGCATCCTGTCTGGTTGTCAGCGAAATCTTTTAATTTGGAATTCAAATCTTTCTTTCGCCTCCAAAAACATTTTTTTTCCTATAATTGTGTCTGTAAATATTACTTCTCTGCCTTTTCCTTTTTATCCTCCTGGAAAACATTTATTTTCTTGCCAAGTTTCTCGTATCTCTGCTCTATAAAGTCCCTTATCTTTCCTCTTTTGATGTATGGGCCTTGTCTTTAAGGGGTGATTTCTTTGTTTTCATCTTCTAGAATGCTAATTTGGTTCTTAGCAGTGAACCTTCAGGCTTTTTACTTCATGTGTTAAAATTGAAGATATGAACTCTTAAAAAATTTTTGGCTTATTAAATGTCACTTTTGTTCTCTAATTGTTTGCCATAGGAGTTCTGTTCTTTTTTTAATTTTTAATTTTTTTTATTTCAGCATATTATGGGGGCACAAATGTTTAGGTTACATATATTGCCTTTGCCTCACCCAAGTCAGAGCTTCAAGCATGTCCATCCCCCAGATGGTGTGCACCACACCCATTAGGTGTGAATATACCCATCCCCTCCTCCCCCGCCACCCGCTCGACACCTGATGAATGTTACTACTATATGTGCACATAAGTGTTGATCAGTTAGTACCAATTTGATGGCGAGTACATGTGATGCTTGTTTTTCCATTCTTGTGATGCTTCACTTAGTAGAATGGGCTCCAGCTCTATCCAGGATAATACAGGAGGTGCTAGATCACCATTGTTTTGGGGGCGGAGTAGTATTCCATGGTATACATCTACCACATTTTATTAATCCACTCATGTATTGATGGGCACTTGGGTTGTTTCCACATCTTCACAATTGTGAATTGTGCTGCTATAAACATTCTAGTGCAGATGTCTTTTTTATGGAATGTCTTTTTTTCCTTTGGGTAGGTGCCCAGTAATGGGATTTCTGGACTAAATGGTAGATCTACTTTTAGCTCTTTGAGCTCCATATTGCTTTCCACAGAGGTTGTACTAGTTTGCAGTCCCACCAGGAGTGTACAAGTGTTCCTATCTCTCCGCATCCACACCAGCATTTGTTGTTTTGGTACTTTTTGATAAAGGCTATTCTCACTGGAGACAAGTGATACTCCTTGTGGTTTTGATTTGCATTTCCCTGATGATTAGAGATGTTGAGCATTTTTTCATGTTTGTTGGCCATTAGTCTATCTTCTTTTGAAAAGTTTCCGTTCATGTCCTTTGCCCACTCTTTGATGGGGTTGTTTGATTTTTTTCTTGCTGATTTTCCTGAGTTCTATATAGATTCTAGTTATCAGCCCTTTATTGGCTGTGTAGCATGTGGATATTTTCTCCCATTCTGTAGGTTATCTGTTTGTTCTAATGATTTTTTCCTTGGCCGTGCAGAAGCTGTTCTCTTCTGCCTCTTCTATTTGTCCTCCCAACAGAAGCCA
>CM052438.1:16643078-16686673 GCA_028533085.1 Varecia variegata
GTGGAAGAAGGTGGCAACTGCCCCATGTCTGCAGCCCCCAGACACTTTGCACCCTTACAGGGGCCCATCACTGGCTCTTACAGTGTCTGTTAGTGCCCTTGGGAAGCAAACGCTGGTGTCCTGTTTCTCCACCTGGTAGCCTGTGTTTCTGTACATTTCAGTTTAGTGGCTTGGCCTGTGACCTCAGTTCTCTCACGGGTTAAAGAAATCATTGCTTTGAATTTGTTAAGCCTTTTTTGTTGTTGTAAGTTTGGGTGTGAGATTCTTTTCAGCTCTTTATATCTCTGGGTGAAGCTGGAAGCCATCATATTGCCTTCCAGTTCTTACCATGATGCAGAAAGCTCGCGGCCATCCAAAGGGTCAGGATAGGGTGTTAATAGAAACCAGTATCCCTGTTTACATTGTATTTGTTAAATAGAGCAAGAAAATCCCATAGAGTATGGAGAAAAATATTATAAATATAGCTTATCAAAAAATAAAGGCACTCCACTTCTGTTTTTGCTATGCATTGTTTTCAGAAATTGCCTTATTATAATTGTATGGTAAATCATATTTTACCTCTAGGAAGAATGTTACTTACAATTGAGGTTAAGTTCATAGGTAAATATTTAGGATCAAATAAATCACAATCATGATGATATACTTACCATTTAACCTTAAATTTCTCTGACCATTTGAAATGGCTGAAATAGGCTCTAATCCCCCACTGCAAATGACTGTAAATCTATTACCCACTCAATTTATTCTAGATTATTAAAGATGTAAAATGTTCTGGAATGTACTACAAAGTTAACAGTAGAAATCTGAACGGTAGCACAATTAAATCTGAATTTAATAGGATATATTAATTAACATACTAGTGAACCATGATTTCTCTCAAAATTTGGAAAGACTTTTGGGAAATAATTTGGAAAACTTACATCTCTTTAGCGGTCTCATGAAGTTCAAACTTTATATATTCGTATTTTCTTTATATCACAAAAAAATGCCCAATACCATTGTCGAAAGAGTAGCCTGCAGTGTCCTGCAGCACCTCCTCACATCATTTAAGCAAGGACAGATTGTGGATATTTATGTAATAAAAACACACATTCATAGATTATATTATTTATATAATAAACGATGATAAATGGAGGACAGATTTCAACCCAGGGAAGGTTGCACAGCTTGTCTACGGAAGCCCCTGCACTGCCAAATCATTTATTAGTAGTGCCTGGGGAGCTGAACTTGTGTAGGCTGTTTGAGTCCTTTTAGTTTCCAAACTGCTCTTGTTGATGTGCCTGTTGGATGCAGGTCTTGGGCAGCCGAGTTCTACTTGTGTGCCCCAGCTGCCCGGGCTCAAGCCACAGTGTTGGCTGGGTCTGTGCACCCAAAATGAACCAGAGCCTTACAGAATGGTGGAATGAGAAGCATGACACATCCTCTCCAAAAAGAAATGACAAAACTGGGCAAAATTATTGTCAAAAACATTCATTTATGGCCTCTGAAAATTGGTGAAAGGCATACGGCAAATTTATACTCAAGAAAAACCGCTTTCAAATAATAACAGTGGGAATCTGTGATGTTTCCTCCCACACCATTCATGTTGAACTTAGCACACAAAGGCCCCAAAGAAACTGTTATAAATACGCTCAAAGAACTAAAGGAAACCTTTTAAGAATGAAAGGAAAAAGAAAAGTGTGACGGCCATACTCTCTTAACTTCTCTCAGCAATATTTTGTAGTTTCCTGCTTAGTTGTTTTGCACAACTTTCAAATCTGATATTAACATAGCAGCGTTGGCTTTCTTGTAGTTAGTGTTTGCATGGTATATTTTTTCATCTTTTTTGTTTCAACCTGTCTGTGTCCTTGAATTTAGAGCGGGTCTCTTGAAAATACTATATTGTTGGGTCAACTTTATTTATCCTGTTTTATAATATCTGTCTTTTAAAAGAAGAGCTTAATCCATTTATTTAATGAAATTATGGATACAGATGAGTTCATATCTAACATCCTGCCATTTGTTCACTATTTGTGTCATCTGATATTTTGTGTTTTGTTACTTTATTTCCTGGATTGAGTATATTTTTATTATTCTCTTTTCTATTGAGTTTTTAGCATACTTGTGTATTTTTTAATGTTTCTTTTGAAATTACAGCATGTATTTAAAAAATTGACATTATTTTTTAGAGCAGTTTTAGGTTCACAGAAAAACTGAGCAGAAAATACAGAGATTATCCATCTACCCACCCCCAAACACAGCTTCCCCAACTATCAACCTCCTGCACCATAGTGGTATACTTATTATAATTGATGGCCCTACAATCGACACATCATTGTCACCCAAAGTCCAGAGTTTACATTAGGGTTCGGTCTTGGTACTGTACACCCATGGGTTATGGCAAATGCATAATGACATGTATCCACAATTATAGTATCTTACAGAATAGTTTCACTGCCCTAAAAATGCTCTGGGTTCTGCCTGTTACAATTTGCATTTTATTAAACTTTGCATCTTGAAATAATTCACATACATTTTAATAACAAGACAGATTCACATATATTTGTAGGAGATATTAGAGAAAGATTCTGTGTACTCTTTACTCAGTTTTTCTCAAATATTAACATCTTGCAAAACTATAGTATACTGTAACAGCCAGGAAATTGACATTGATTCAATCCACTGAACTTATCCTGGTTTCTTCAGTTTCATATGTACTCATTTAAGTGAGTTTAAGTGTGTGTGTGTTTGGTTCTGTGTGATTCTATTACATGTGTGGGTTTATGTATCCACCACTTCAATCAAGATACCAAACAGTGCCATCAAGGTTAAAATACCTCATTTTGCCCTTTTATTTCAACACTCCCTTCCCTCCCACACTGATCCCAGTCCTAATTCTGGCAATCACTAATCTGTTCTCCATCTCAGTATTTTTTTTTTTTTTTTCATTTCAGTAATGTTACATAAATGGACTCATACAGTATGAGACCTTTTGGGATTGCCTTTTTTCCACTTACTATAAGTCTCTGGAGATTCACCCAAATTGTGATTTGTATCAATAGTTCCTTCCTTTATTATACTGAGTGTTATTCCATGGTGTATGCACCACATCTTTTTTTAACCACTAACCTGTTGAAGACTTCTGTGTTGTTTCCAGTTTTTTGGTTTTTGTGGGTCTTTTTTTTTTTTGCTATGATGAATAAAGTTGCTATAAACATTTGTATAGTTTTTTGTGCGAACATAAGTTATCATTTCTCTGGAATAAATGTGCAAGAGTGAAATTGTTGGGTTGTATGGTAATTGCATAGTCCTCATATAAGAAACTGCAAAAATATTTTCTAGAGTGGCTATACCAGCTAACAGTCCTTCTAACAGTGAATAACCCATCTGGTTTCTCTTCATCCTTGGAAGCATTTGCTGTTGTGTTTTTTGTTTTTTTTGTTTGTTTGTTTTTTGCCTTAGCCTTTCTGGTAGCTGTACAGTGATATCTCATTGTGGTTTTACTTTGCATTTCCCTGACAGATAATGATGTTAAAGACTTTTTCATGTGCTTATTTGCCATCTGTATATTCTCTTCAGTGAAATGTCTGTTCATATCTTTGCCTTTTTTCTAATTTGGTTTTCAAGTTTTTACTGTTGTGTTTTAAGAATTCTTTACATATTCTAGATGCTAATCCTTTGTTGAATATGTGTTTCGCAAATATTTTCTCCCAGTCTGTGGCTTGCATTTTCATCTTCTTCACAGGGTCTTTTGCAGAGCAAATGTTTTCAATTTTGATGAGGTCCAATTTTTAATTTTTTTTCCTTTTAAGGATTGTGGAGTTTTTCTTTTGTGTCTGGATCTTTACCATGTGGAGTCTTCCTGTCTACAAACATGGTACCTCTCTCTACTTATTTGTGTCTTCTTTGATTACTTTCACCAGCGTTTTGTTATGTTCAGCATTCAGATACTGCACGTTTATGGTTGAGTTTATACCTAAGTACTTCATTTTCTTTTGGATGATTGTAAATGGTAGTGTGCTTTTAATTTTGGTTTCTGCATACTCATTTTAAGTATATAGAAATATGACTGATATTTTTGCATTGATTTTGTATTCTGCAACCTTACTGAACTCATTTATTAGCTCTAGGCCTTTATTTTTGTATATGCCTTGGAGTATTCTGTGAAGACAATCATGCCATCTGCAAACGGGGACGACTTTGTTTCTTCCGTTTGATTCTGCATGTGTTTTCTTTCCTCTTCTTCCCTTATTGTGGTGGATAAAACTTGGAGTGCTATGTCGAATAAAAGTGTTGGGAGCAGATATTCTTGCCTTGCCTTGCTCCTGATCTTAGGGGGAAAACATTCAGTTTATCACCATTAAGTACAACATTAGCTGTAGGATTTTGTAGATAATCTTTACCAAGTGTCAGTGTATTCCTAATTCACTGGGAGTTTTTACCACGTGCAGATATTAGATTTTGTTAAATTGCCTTTTGCATCATTCCCTTCGTTAGCCTGTTAACGTGGTGGATTGCACTGATTGATCACAAACATGAAACTAGCCTGGAATAAATCCCACATGATCACTGTTTAAAATTATTTTCATACATTTTTGTATTTAATTTGCTAATGTTTTCTTGAGGGTTTTTGTGTCAAAGTTCATGAGAAAAATTTGTCTATATTTTTCTTCCTTGGTACTGTTTTTGTCTTGTTTTGGTATTAGCCTTATAAAATGAATTGTGAAGTGTTCCTTCCTCTTCTGTTTTCTGAGAGAAATTATGTATAATTTATGTCAGTTCTTTAAAGTTTGGCAGATCCAGGGAGATGATAGCACTAAATATTTCCTTCCTAGGAGTTTTTAAATTATGAATTTAATTTTTTAATGGTTATACAACTATTTAGATTATTTGTTTCATCTTGTTTGCATTTTGGTAATTTGTGGTTCTTGAGAAATTGATCTATTTCTTCTATATTGTCAAATTTTGAGCATAAAGTTACTTACAATATTTCATTTATATCATCTTAATGCAGGTTTTGTAGAGATATCCTCAGTTTCATTACTGATATTCTTGATGTATATCTTTTCTATTTAATTTCATCAGTCTAGCTATAGGGTTATTAATGACATTGATATTTTTCAAGAAGAAGCTTTTTGTTTCATTAATTCAATGTATTTGATTTCTGCTCTCACCTTTATCATTTCCTTCCTTCTGTTTGCTTTTGGTTTGTTTTGCTATTCTTCTTCTAGTTTCCTGAGGAAAAAATTTAAATTATTGTTTTGAGTCCTTTTCCTCTTTTCTAACATGAGCATTTAGTGTGATAAAATCCCTCTCAGCTCTGCTTTAATATCCTCATACCACATATTTTGATATATTGCATTTTCATTTTTGTTCAGTTCTACGTTTATTTTTTAAAATTTCCTTTGGACTTCCTCTTTGACTCATAGATTATTTAAAAGTGTGTTATTTAAAAAAACAATACAAAATAAAGGTGTGCTATTTAATTTCAAAGTGTTTGGAGATTTTTCTGTTGTCTTTCTAGGTCATAGATTTTTAACTCATCACAATCTATCTGTGAATAGTATTATATTATGAAACTTTGTTAAAATATAAGAAATTTACCACAATGTAATTCTATTTTCTCCTCAATCTGGAACTGAGTTGGTTCTGGTCCGGGCTGTAGCTTTAGTTAATTTCTGTTTGCCATGGGATTCGGGGTTCATATGTTTTGAAGGGAGCAATCAGGGCCCTCCTTCCCTTAGAGACTGGGACCTAGGACTCCGAGATCTTGCTCAGTTTTCTTGCTCTTTCTCCAGCGTCCCGTGCCTTTGAAGAACTCTCTGTTTTGCAGTCTCACCCCTAGCTTTCCACACCACAACATCCCTCTGCTTCTCTGCCCTCTCACCTGTCCCCAGCCTTCCAGGCACCACTCTGTACTGGAGATGAAATGTCTGAATCAAAGAGTTTATGGGGCATGCAGATTAGTCTGTTTGGGAGATTTTCTGGATTTGAATCCATCATGCTGGTCTACAGAGTCCTTAAAGGTTTAGTTGGTTTCTCCTTATCTTGGCCAAGTCAATCTGCTCATGGCAGGTTTATTCTTCTTCCCACCACACCCCTGAGATAAAGGCAGCTGCAGGTCTTTATTCCCTGGAAAGGGCCCATTCCTCCCCGGAATGTGGTGCATTTAGATCTCTCTGCATTTCCATCTCTCTGATGGGTGTCACGGACGATGATTTTGGAGTAAGTAGGTTTTCCTCATTGTTATATTGTGAGCAACAGTTTCTTGCAATGTTTTACAACCTAACAAGAAACAGAACTCCCCCTCATCTGTTTAACCAGCGTAACCCCTCAGTGACCTCATATGTCACCCATGGTAGTGGAGGTGGGAGCTAGTGGTTTGGTATTCAACAGGTTTGAAAAAAAAAAAAAATGCCATAATGTCTTCCCCATGATTTTGTCACTAATCCTATCCATCTTGTCCAAAGTGCTACTCCCACAAAAAGATACTTACCTGTATCTCACAGACACACGATGAATCCAGGGAAATCCTAGTTATTCCAACAGGTTAAATAGTTCTACCTTTGTCATTCAATGCTGGAATCAGACACCTACTAATATTACAACCTCATGTAAGTGTTACCTAAATTCTCATCTCTCCATCCATTAATATGGTCATGATTTTTTTTTTTTTTTTGAGACAGAGGCTTGCTCTGTTGCCCCAGCTAGAGTGCAGTGGCGTCATCATAGCTCACTGCAACCTCCAACTCCTGGGCTCAAGCGGTCCTCCTGTGTACTGATGTGTGCCACCATGCCTGGCTAGTTTTTCTGTTTTTAGTACAGATGGGGTCTCACTCTTGCTCAGGATGGTCTTGACCTCCTGTATGGTCATGATTTTAACCACTGTATCTTGCTTCACAACTTGGGCTAAGTACCACTTCCTCTAAGTTAAACACTATTCTGAGTACTTTCAATATATTGATTCTTTAGGTATAAACCTTACATATCAACAATCTTATAAAGCAAATATTAATATAATACCATTATGATCCCATTTTAAAGCACAGATACCTTAAGTGACTTGCCTAGGGTCACATGCTTAGAAACTGGAGCCAGGCACCAGGTCCAAAGACCGTGGTCTTTTTCTCTGAGCCATATTGTCACAGTCTCTGCCCCTTTACCCTTAGGTCACAATGTCTATGGCTGCACCAATGATGCCGAATTTAAAATCATTTTGGCGAGTACATTTGGTCAGTTGCAGTCACAAAGAGAAGAAAATACCTCTGGTTTCTATCTTTTTTGTTTGTTTTAGTTGAGGAATCTATTTTTTATGACGACTATTGCTGTTATGATGATTATTATTTTATGACTATTACTAAAAAAATTGCCATTACCCCATCCTATCTCCTTATCTCCCCAGAGCTAACAAATACCTTGACACTGGTGTGTGGCAGATTAACTTTTTGTGAACAGTATTTGCTGCTGCCCTTCCTCGGGGGAGGATAATTTTCTCCTCTTCATTGATATCGGGCTTGCCCAGGTGACTTGCTGTGGCTGGGGAAAAGTGGGCATGAGTGACCCATGTCTCCTCCAAGCAGAAGTGGTTATGCTTTCTATTTTCCATGTGCCACGAGCCTGGCATTATCCCAGAGTGTCTGCTCTACCTACTATAGAGTGAAGAGGGTGTGGGAGCAATGCGATGGCTGGCGTGTAGCACAGCAGGAAATAAAACTCTGCTGCAAGCCTACAGGATTTGAGGATTAATTAAATTAGCCTGGGCTTATAAATGGTGGCCTTCCAGGACATGTTTTTATGATTTTACTAAATTTACTATATATAAATATACCTCTAAACCATATGATGCATTGATTCTCAAAATGTGATCTAGGGTCCCCTTGGGGTCCCCTAGACCCTTTTGGGGAATAAAAAGACAAAACATATTTTCATAATAAATGCTAAGACATCATTTGAATTTTTTTACTCTCATTTTTTCATTAGGGCACAGTGGAGTTTCCCAAAGGCTTTATGGTGAGTGATGATGTAATTGATCTGTTGCCTAATGGGCACTTGTGTGCTTCTGCTTCAAATTTTTTTTTTGTTTTAATTTCTTACATGGGAAGTATCAATAAATACAACCCAAATGAAATAAAGCTCTTTGGATCTTTCATAATTTTAAGACAGTAAGGGATTCCTAAGACCAAAAAATGAGAAACACTGATACAGTGCATTGTTTAGTGTATTTAAGATTTGTACATAAGTAACATTTGTTGACTTGCTTTTTAAACTTAACATTATCTTTTATCTAAGGCACATGCAAGTGGAGGCAGGTAGATCAAGTTAATTCCTTTTAGCTGTTTATACTATTATGAAATCGTTTTAAAAAGAAGAAAATATCTGCTCTCTAGAGTTTCTGAGCATGTGACTTTATAAACCATATATATTTGATCACCTTTTCAAATACCTCTCACTTACCTATGAATAATAGGTAAGTGACACAATGTATTCAGAAATGAGAAAACACATTGTGTCACTTAAGAAATCTTTACTACGTTATGGTTATAAAGTGCATTTCCTATACTCTCTCTTTAAACATTATTGCCTTGTCTTTTGCCCTAGGTACATAATCCACTTGGAGGTGGTTTTTAGGTATATTGTGAATTAAGCACAGCGCCCCCCCTTATCCACGGGGAATACATTCCAAGACCTCTAGTGGATGAATGAAACCTTAGATAGTACTGAACCCTATATTTCTCCTAAACATATATACCTATGATAAGGTTTAATTTGTAACTTAGGCACAGTAAGAGATTAACAATTTATAAATTAGGTGCAGTGAGAGATAACTAAGTAAACCGTGGATGGGGGACTACTGTACACAATTTCATATTCCTGCATAAATATCTCACTGTCATAGCACCATTTATTAGAAAGGCCACATTTTCCCACCATTCTACAGTGCCACCTTTATCATAAATCAATTGTTCATAAGTATGATCAATTTCTAGGCTCAATATTATGTTCCCTGGAGTTTAAATTTTTTTTATGCCAGTGCCATACTGTCCTAATAATTGAAGCTTTCTAATAAGTCTTGGTATCTGGTAAAGCAATACCTCACATCTTGTTGTTCTTTAAAATATCTTAGCTATTCTTAGCATTTTGCATTTTCATAAAACTTGGAGACTGGGATTTCAGCTTCCACAGGGGAGAAAACTGTAGAAGTTTGCTTGGGATTGTATGAAATTCATAGCTGAAGTGGAGGAAAATCTTAATAATATTCACTCTTTCAAACTCTGAGTACAACATTCCAATCTCCATTTATTTCTGCCCAATAATTTTAGAATCTTTTGCAGATAAATCCTGTACATTTTTGTTAGATTTCTTCAATGTAGTTGTTCAATTATGCTATTTTAAATGGTATATATTTAAATGTTATTTTCTACTTAAATATTCATCTCTATCAGATGAAGATTTTTCTTTTTTTTTTTGCATAAACACTATCCCATTATCATAGCTAACAAAATTAAAAATGATTTCATAGACATTTCTCCAGTAGTCTCATTAATGTCTTTTTTATGTTTGGTTTGTTGAACTCAAAATTTTGAAAAGTACATGCAGTATACATTTGGTTGGTATGATCTGGAAGTTTATTTAATCCTATAACAGCCCTCCTTCCTATTTTAATGCCAGTCATTTATTGGTGAGTATATTTGATAATGCTTTCTTTGTATCTTAAAATAATCAATGATGATAAAATGCATTGTGGCTTTCTAATGTAAGATCAATCTTGAAATCCTGAGGTAAAACCAACTTGGTCATGATTGATAATAGTACTTTTTATATATTGGTGGATCTAAATTTCTAATATTTTAAATAATATTTTCATCATGTACATAAATGCAATTGGCCTTCAATAATCTTTCTCAATTGAATGTAGAAAGTTTTGATATATGGACTTTGCTGGCCTTATACAATTATTTGGGGAGTATAATTTCTTTTAAACCTTAAAAATCTTTAATATTGGTATTATTTTCCCTGTAACTGTTTGGTAACACTCAGAGGTTAAGCCATTCAGGCCTGCACTGTTTTCCTTGGAAGGCTAATGCATCTATATACTGGTTTCGTGTAGTGTTCTGCATATTCTTTCTTACCTTGTTTCAAGTATGGTAGATTGCATTTTTCTAGAAAGTTGTCTATTTTATTAAATTTGCTTATTTTGGGGGGCAGCAAGTTGTTTACCTCCTTTTTAAGGTGTTGATTTCTTTTTGCTACTCTTTCTTTTTTTGCATTTAGTTTTATAAAGAATTTATCAATTTTACTAGTCTTCTCAAAGTAGAAGCTTATTCTTTATATGTTTACTTTCTATTTCATTCATTTCTGTTCTTGCATTTATAATTTCCCTTTTTCCACTTCATATGAAAAATGGAGAGATATACCATGCTCATAGATTAGAGACTTAATGTTGCTATGCAATCCCAACCAAAATTCTAACAGTTTTCTTTATTTTGTGAAATTTGTCTAGTTGATTCTAAACTTTATGTGATATGTATGAGCAAACCAAAAGAGAAATGACACACTGGAAAAATATTTGCCTTGTATATAATAAACAAATAATTAGTTTGCTTAATCATTTCAAATCAATAAGAAAAAGATCAACAAACCAATTTTAAAACATGAAAAGGACATGAATAGTCAGGTCACAAATGAGGAGAAATAAATGGGTCTGAATCATAGAAATGATGTTCAACCCCATTTAAAATATTTAAACTGAAAATTAATAAGGTAAAAATGTATAGAATTACAACAAAAATTGATATGTCCATAAGCATGAAGGAAATTTTAGTAACAAAGAAGCCAATCACACCTAAAATTAGTAAGGGCAAAGAATATTTAAATAGCATATATAGCAAGCTTGAATTAATGAATATATGTAGGACTTTGTACCAGTTACCAATTAGAGATCATATAAATTTTTACTGAAATTGGAAGGTACTAGGCCACAAAGCCAAGCTCAATGAATAGCAAATACTCAATTTTATATACATAATATGAGTCTCTATTAACTATTCAAAGATAAAAATCAAAGACCAGCCAAAAAGCCATATTCCTTTGGAAATGAAAAAACATGCTGCTAAATAATTCAAAGGGTGTGGAAATTATAATGGAAATCATGAAATATTTATAAGTGAATGATAAAGAATGACTACATATCAATACCTGAGTGATGCTGCTAAAATGGCAATTAGAGGGAAATTTAAAATGTCAAGGGCATCCATTAGAAAAGAAGAAATATTGACCATTATTGAACTAAGTTTTCAAATCAAAAGAGTATAAAAAGAATAAAGTAATCTCAGTGAAAGCAGAGCAAAGTAGATAAAGCATCAAAAGATATCAGTGAAAGATGAGGCAAAGAAACCATGAACATGGTCCATCAAGGCAAGAATTAGTTCCTCACAAAGGGCTGGTTATAAGCTAGACATCTGTTAAGGCTAGTCAAGTATGAGAAAGACAGTACCAGTGAATATTAGAAGGACCATATTATCAGATACAATAGTAATTTAAAAATTATAAAAGAAAACCTTGACAAAACGCTTTGCCATCACACTTGAAAAATGAAATGAAACATAATTTTCTAGAGTATACATAAAGTACCAAACTTGCAGCCAAAAATAAGAAAGAGGAAACCCAAATAGTCCAGTTAGCATTGCAGAAACTAAATTCAGACCCTCTTCTGCATTCTCCTCCAAATGGCACCAGGCTTATGATGTTTCAAGCGAGTCTTAGAGAACTTTCAAATAAGAAATAATCATGATTTTAACCAAACTGCTTCACAAAATATATAAAGAGGCAAAGACAATAAACTCGAATCATGAGGCTAATATAAGTTTCATGCCCAAACCTGAGAAAGGTAGAATACTAATTTTAATTAAATACAGTAATATGGGGGGAAAAAATCTCAATATGCCAAGATAGAGTTTATCCCAGGAATGGTTGAACCTAAGAACGTTGGTCAGTGTAATTTACAGATTAAAAAATGACGAGAAAAGGCCGGGCGCGGTGGCTCACACCTGTAATCCTAGCACTCTGGGAGGCCGAGGCGGGTGGATCGCTAGAGGTCAGGAGTTCGAGACCAGCCTGAGCAAGAGCGAGACCCCGTCTCTACTAAAAATAGAAAGAAATTATCTGGCCAACTAAAATATATATAGAAAAAATTAGCCGGGCATGGTGGCACATGCCCGTAATCCCAGCTACTCGGGAGGCTGAGGCAGTAGGATCGTTTAAGCCCAGGAGTTTGAGGTTGCTGTGAGCTAGGCTGATGCCATGGCACTCACTCTAGCCCAGGCAACAAAGCGAGACTCTGTCTCAAAAAAAAAAAAAAAAAAAAAAAAAAAAATGACGAGAAAAGATCTGATTATCTCAATAGTTCTTGAAAATATGCAATAAAAAACCATTCATAACAAAAAGTTAATTATAATAGAGATTTTTATCTTGACTTATGTATATTATATAATAAAAATTACAGCAACTATTATACTTAAAGGTTAAATATTTTTCCTTATATTCAGGACAAAATAAGAATGTCTGCTATGATCAATTTTTTCCAACAATATCCTAGAGATCTTACCAAATGCAATAAGAAAAGAAAAAGAGTTATATGCATTAGAAAGACACAAAACATTTTTTCATAAACAAGTTTTTTTGTTTTTACATAAAAACTAAAAATAATCTTAAAAAGCATATTTAGAACTGTTAACTGAATTCATGCTGTCAGTTGCTGGATTCAAGCTCAGTATACAAAAATCAGTAATGCTTCAACACATCACTAGCAGGCGAGTAATTTTCCCTTCATTTATTCCTTCTCTAATGGGCTTTCTTTCTTTGTGTGGATCCAAGTTCTGGCCTATGTCATTCGCCTTCTCTCTAAATAACTTATTTCAACATTTCTTGCAAGACAGTTCTACTGAGGACAAATTCCTTCAATTTTTATTTGTCTAAGAAAGTATTTATTTCTCCTTCACTGGTAAAGAATAATATCATTATATAATATTATTTATATCATGGGGTAAAGAACTCTAGGAAGGTGGGTTTTTTCTTTCTTTCAACACTAAGTATTTCACTCTACTCTCTGCTCACTTTCATGTTTCCTGAAGAAATATCTGATGTAATTCTTATCCTTGTTGCTCCATGGGTGATTTTTTTGTTGTTGTTCTCTGACTTCTTTTCAAGATTTCCTATTTGTTTTCCATTTTCTGCTATATGATATGCCTACATATAGATTTTTTTTTATATTAATTCCGAGTGGTGTTTTCTGAACTTCATGGATCTGTGGTTTGGTGTCTTTTTAATTTTGGAAAATTCTCAGTCATTATTACTTCAAATACTCTCTTTCTTCTCTGTGTGGTATTCCTATTATGCATATGTTGGGATTGTCCAACAATTTTTGGATATTTTGTTCTCTCTTTTTCAGTCTTTCTTTCTCTTTGCATTCCCATTTTGGGAATTAGCCAAACTAACTAGTTGTTTGGCTAATTTCTATATTTTTAGTAGAGACGGGGGTCTCACTCTTGCTCAGGCTGGTCTCGAACTCCTGACCTGGAGCAATCCTCCCGCCTTGGCCTCCCAGAGTGCTAGGATTATAGGCGTGAGCCACTGCACCCGGCCTATTTTTGCTATTTTTATGCCATCTTTCTCTCTTTCTATTCATCCCCCTGTTTATCATTGTCATTTACAAATATACGTTAAAATCCAACAATAAATATAACATTATAATTATTTCATGCAAATGAATTTTAAATAAGAGAAGAATATGAAAAATACTGTTTAAACTGACTTTATACTTAACTGATGTAATTATCTTTACCAGTTTACTGTATTTCTTCATATGGATTCAAGTCATTGTCTGGTGTCATTTGTTTTCAGTCTTTGTTTATCTGATAGTGTCTTTATTTCATCTTTATTTTTGAAGGATAGTTTTGTTGAATGCTGAATACTTGGTTGGCTATTTTTTTTTCTTCCAGCATGTTGCTTTCTAGCTTCCTTTGTTTCTGATGAAAATTCTCATCAGCTTAAAATGTTAATTTTATTGTGGTTCCCTGTACTTGATGAGTCACTTTTCTCTTGCTGCTTTCAAAATTTTCTCTTTCAACAATTTGATTATGATTTGTCAAGGTGTGAATCTCTTTGAATTATTTTAGTTGGCGTTTGTTGAATGTCTTAAATGTGTAGATTTGTTTTGTTTTGTTTTTTTTTAAACTATATTGTGGATGTTTTCATACACTTTTTCTTCAAGTAATTTTTTTGCCCTTTCCTCTCTCCTTCTTGGGGAGCTATGTTCAATTCTTTAAAAATTTCTCTCTGTTCTTCAGGTTGGATGGTCTGTATTGTCTACCTGCAAGTTTGCTTGCTCATTCTGCTAGCTCGAATGTGCTGCTGAGTCTCTCCAGTGAATTTTTCATTTCAGTGACTATACTTTTCAAATCAAGAATTTTCATTTTATTTTTTATAATTTTTATGTCTTTAGTGATATTTTCTACTTCATAAGCCATGGTCATCAAGCTTTTCTTTTATTCTTTAAATATCATTTCCTTTAGTTCTTTGAAAATATTTATAATAGTAGCTTTGCTGTCTTTGTCTGCTGAGTCCCACATCTGGAGGACATTAGAAGCAGTTTCTATTGACTGCTTTTTCTCCTGTATATAGGTAACACTACCTGGTTTCTTTCTTTTTTTATGTCTTCTATTTTTCATTGAAAACAGACATTTTAGATCATAATTGCAACAGCTCTAGATTCTGATTCCATCTCCCTTGTTTCCCCCAAGAGTTGTTTCTGTCTTATAATTTTTTTATTAACTTGTTTACTGACCTGTCTGTACTAATTCTTTAGATTGGTCTCCTCTGAAGTATACAGCTGAAGATGTTTCTGCTCATTAAAAAAAAAAATCTTGTTTTTATTTTTTAAGCCTGTATTCCTAGAGGTGCCACTGGGTCAGCATCACTTAGTGATTAGCCAATGATTGGTCAGAGTTTATGCTTAAACATCTTGATTCACTAAGGCTAATGGTTCCGCATCTGAGGTAGGAAATACACTGAATGGTCAGGCAGTTTCTAGGCCTGCTCTGGCCTCTGCTTTCTGCCAGACATTTCTCCTTGAGCATGACATTCAGTTAGAGATGAGTGTCTTAGTCCATTTAGTGCTGATATAATAGAGACCGGGTTTTTTTTTTTTTTGTAAGGAACAGAAATTTATTTCTCATAGTTCTGGTGGCTGGGAAGTCCAAGATCAAGGTGCTGGCAAGATGAGGGTCTGGTCTCTGCTTCCAAGATGGCGCCTTGAACCCTGCATCCTCCTGAGGGGAGGAACACTGTGTCATCACATGGCAGAAGAGCGGAAGAGGCCAAATCCACTCCTGCAAGCTTTTCATGTAGTGGCATTAATCTTCATCTAAACAACATCCATCCCCACCTCCCAACTCTGTTGCCCCTTGGAGATTAAGTTTCTAATGCATGAATTTTGGGGGACGCATTCAGACCATAACAGGAGAATAGCCAGTATTGTCTGACACAGTTCTTGCTATCAATAAATATTCTTGGAAAACATAGCTACATAATATTTCATAATATATTATTTTAAACATATCCCCTTTAACTCCAATATTCAATATTTTAAATAATATTCAGACAGACTTTCTTTTTTAAAAATTTTATTTGTATTTGCTTTCTTTAAAAGCCTGAATTATTATAAATATACTATCAATTTAGTGTGGTCAATCTCAGAAAGCCACAACTTTAACAAAGCCCTTTCAGACTTATCTGTCTCTTCCTGGTGTCTACACAGTTGAGAATTCAGTCCTTCAGTTTTCAGGGGCCCATAGCTTATATTCCTCTTTTGGTCTTCCCCCTGCTCCCATTTTTCCTAGTATCATATTTGCCTGTGTCTTAACCCCTTAACTGCACTATAAGGCCTGTGGAACAGAGGACCACCTCTTACTTAGATCTCTAAGCTCACCCTATCTCCCTGCACAAAGTCTCACACATAGTAGGGACTCAACAGATGTTCAGTTAAATGGCACGTTAGCTCTCTGGAAAAGTAGCACTCCCCTTCAGCCTTCCGCTCCTGATACGGGCCACAAGTCCCCATGTCTCCAAGGCCCTTTGTGTCTCTGACATTCTCCAGCTTATGTTTCTTGTGAACATTTGTGGGATATTAGTCATCTTATGTAGAACAGGATATATCTGTCACTTCTCCTTTGTGAAACCCTCCCTTCAACAAGATTTATTTTAAGAACTGTGTGAAAAGAGAAAATTTCACAGGCAACCCTGTGAAAATCCATTCATTTGTCAACATGTGGGATTAAGTGCCCTGAGTTCCCATCTGGCTGCCCTGGCCCTGCCCAGGGGGGTGGTGGGGCTCTCTGAAGAGGCAGTTCCCCAGGTGGCCCCCAGGGTACGGGTCTGAGTCTACCGTTAAGCTGTGTGTCCCTAGGACACCTCTGCTTTCCCTGTTCTCCCAGGCTCCCGGCATGGTGAGCTGTACATTTCCTTGAACGGTGTGGCTGAGGAGGAGTGCACATACCACCTTATTGAATCCTTAAGGCTGCCTTAGGAAATCAAAATGGCCCCGCTGCAGAAGAGAATACTGAGGGCACACCACTAGAACCCGGTGGAGCTGGGCTCTGAGTTTAAGCCATTTATCTCCACATCCAAGGGTCTGTCCACATCCAAGGGCCTGTCCGTTACACTGAGCTTCTCTGAGCAACAGGGAGCACTTCTGTTCTCTGGAAACAACCATGAGGAAGTTGGTGATCTGCAAGACGTCATTAAGTTTGAAGCTGATGGAGCCAGACAGCTTTTGGGCAAGAACCAGTGGTCTTTGAGGGGATGGAGGAGAGAAGAGGTTATCACCCAAAACCCAGTTGAGGTTCTAGGCTCCCCTGACCCCCATCTTGCCAAGGGATAGACTGTGGCATGTTGGTGCTCTGTGGAGGGTTGGCGCTCCATCTGTCTTTGGCTATGGGTGATCTCTGACACCTCGGACAGCTGATGGCCACTCTGGGCCTCATTTCACTCTCTCTGGACTGAGGTGGTTGAGCTCAAAAAGCCCCCAATGTCCCCAAGATCAGAAGAGGGAAGTTTCTCTTTTCTCTTCAAGGCTGGAGTTAACAGAAAAGGAGTAGGGTGGCTTCCTCCTCCGCGCTCTGGGACGGCACATGTTGGGTGAGAAATGTTGGGGGCTTGATTTGGAGCTGCCACGCGCATTGCACACGGCTCTGCATCAGCTGCGAGGATTCACACCGCATCCTCCAGACACCCCCACTGGGAGTTTCTATAGCAACTTTCCGAGTGGAATTTCCAGGGCTTACAGATTCTGTCATAGTAACCCAGTGAGGGAAGAGAGTGCGGGGAGTGTGAGGAAGGGGCACAGGATCTGTATGCAGGAGGAGGCTGAGGACCTGCAGCCTTGAGCGAGGCCCAGACAGCAGAGCCAGCGTACTCTGGGGAGAGTCTCGGAGCTGAGTGGCCAAGAGCTCTGGTCCACTCTGTTTTCAGCTCCTTAACAGCAGCCAGGTCACAAGGTCATCCCTGAGCATCTTGTTTTAGATAATAAAATGTAACCTCAAAAGTCGTGGTGAGGATTAAGTGAAGGGGATCTCCAGGCTTCTCATTTAGTCCTTCCTGAGGATTAGGGCAGGACAAGCCAGGAGTTTGATTCCAGAGGAGGGCTGCCCGTGGGTGTCTATAGAATAGAAATGAAATTATGCAAGCAGATGGCTTGATGAAGAGACAAAAATATGAATATAAAAGCACTCTAGCCATGGAGATGGTAATTTTTTTTATTTTTAATAATGATACAACTTTGGATATCAAAGGTGTCTTCTAGCTTTTAGATATCTTCAGCCCTCAAAATAAAACCTTTCAACAGCACCCTGCTCCCAATCACACACACACACTCTGAGCTGGAGGATCAGAGTGGCAACAGCCAAGTACTGAGCATGTGCAGTTTATTTCAGCAGTGACTCCATGCTGCAGACTTGCTGCATGCCCGGCACTATGGGGAACAGGGAAATGAAACACACAAGCCCTGCCTTTCAATTGGTCGTGACCAGTAGGGGAGAGAAGGCGTATTAACTTCCGCAGAGACTGCTAGGTACCTTTGAACAAAGACGAAAATACCTCTGGCTGGGCTTCAGAAAGGCTTCTCGGGGCAGTGTGGCTTCATCTGGGTCTCTAGGGTAAGTGGAGCTGGGACTGAAGACAGCTGCAGCAGGAGGTGAATGACAGGCAAAGACATGAGCATGTAGGATAGTAAGGAGCTGGTGGGGCAGAGGCGAAGCCACGGGCTGACCCCATTCTGCCTGCACTCCTTCCCAGCCAGCCAGCCAGTAAGCCCTGACCTGCAGGCCTCCACTTTTCTCTCTAGTAGATGTTAATAGTACCTCCTCTTCAAGCTTCTGTGGGGATTAATTAAGTCAAGAAGTCATCCCAGTTCCTGGCACACAGCAAGCACTTAACAGAATACGAGGCAAAATAAAAAAGTAAAAACGGAAATAGGAAGTGAATTTATAACCTTATATTACAATGTTTGGGGATAAGAGTATCCGTAAGTGTGGCGGATGATTGGATGACTAAACCACTTTGGGGCATTTCTCTACAAATTCTCTGATAAAACTTAATTTGTCAGCTCACTCTCAGCCACACCATATACCATTCTGCTCTGGGACAGCCAGTGCGGTGCACTCAGAGCCCTCCATAAGGACCAACACCGAAGCAAACCTTCTCTCTCACAGTCAGAAGTGTTGGGTGAGAGATTCAAGCTTTGCAGGCAGATATCTTTTTCGTGGAAAAAACATCTCCTTCAGCCCACTGTGGAGCATTCATACTGAGGCATTGGGGAGGATACAGGGAGAGGATGGATCCTGTCTTCAAGGAGTTTAGATAGCGTCAGAGAGGAGTGTATTAAACAGAGGGGCTGCAGAACTTCCTTGCCCTTGTGCGTGGGCCAGACAGCATGAGGAGGCCAGCCCTGTTGCTGCCCCACCTGATTCTTTGGGGTCCCTTTGCTCAGCACTGGGCCTCTCTCCTGGCTTGCTTTTGCCTCTGACAGCAGACACCTGTGAAAGTCCTTCAGAAGACATCCCCCAGGCTACTACACCCACTCTGTGTTTACATTCAGAGGACGTTTGCCCCGTGACAGCCCTCAGCCCAGAAAACTTGTGTCTTCACGGAGTAGCTCTGAGGTATAATTTACACTCCAGACTTTACACAGGGGTCCATGATGGAAGGTATAGGGATTACTGCAATGGGGTCTTGCAGTAGGAGAGAAAGATTGGGCTCAACTCTGAATGCAACAGGGAAAGTGGGACTTTATGGCCAAGGAGCAGGGTGGGGGTCAGTGGGTGCAAAATTATTAAGAGGAAACATCAAGGGTGAGAGGGGTTTTGGCTAAACTGACCTGAAAGTATTCTTACTGAAGACAGGCCAAGGTGACCAGACATCACTTGGGAGATGGTGGAGGATGAGGAACCCAATCAGATATTAGGGATGGGGGGTTCTAGCTGAACCAACTTAGCATGGTTCTTGCTAAAGTTAGGTGATGCAAAAATGAACTCAGAGGTACAAAAGTCAGGGCCTAGTTGGGAAGACAATTCAAGGGGCCTGAGTAGAGTTAGGTCACCCTTGGGATCAACCTGAGGCTACTCTCTATGGGACTTTGCCTAAAATTGTACCCTATTCAGCCTCTTCCCAATTCTTGCCCTGCTCACTCTCCCTGGTTTCTCCTGGTGGCATTTCCTCCACAAATCACTCTCACAGAAATCCTCATCTCAGAGTCTGCTCCTGGGGACCTCAACCCGAGACAGTTTGTATGGAAGCAGTCCTGGGAAGGACTAAGGACAGGACGTGAAGTCAGAGCCCATCCCTGCTGATGGATGGCATGTTGATAGCTGTGGTTCATCTGAGGTGCACTGGGACAAGGTATGATTAGAAAAATATGCACTGGCGTGAGCAAAAACTCTAGTATTTAGGACATGTAGGGAAATGGTAACTATAAGGACAATGAAATTGGTTGGTTGTCTGTTGTTGGTGCTATAGATGCATTAGAAAGAGGAAACAAAAAATTAAAGTCAGCCACTTACTGGCTTAAGGAACAGTGGAAGTTCCAATTGCAGCTGGGCTAGATATGGTGTCCTTACTAGGATATTCAACATAGCTTCTAGTATGTGGTATGCAGCTATTGATCTAGAAAATGCATTCTTATTTTTTATTAGACTTTATTTTTAGAGCAATTTTAGGTTCAAAGCAAAATTGAGGGAAACCACAGAGAGTTCCCACATACTCCCTGCCCACCCACACTCAACCTCCTCCACTACTAACATCCCACACAGAGTGCCAATCTGAGTGAGATGCAGACACCTTATATTCTTTATGTCCCTTTACCTGCTGCAATTTATAACATAGTTGTCTTAAATATTTTCTCTACATACATTTAGAACCACATAAAACAGTGTTATAGACAGTGTTGTGATTTTTGCTTCAGCTGTCAAACATAATTTAGAAAACTCAATAAGAAAAAGAAAATGTATTATATTTCCCTATTTTTAAAATTCTTCCCACTGTTCTTTCACTCTTTCTGATGTTCCCAGGTTCTTCCTTTTATCATTTCCTTTCTGTTTAGGGAACTTGGTTTAGTCATCCTTTTAGGATAAGTTTTCATTTGAAAAATTGTCTTAATTTTTCTTCATCTATGAACATCTTGATTTCCCCCTTATATCTGAAAACTATTTTCACTGGATATACAATTCTGGACTGACTATTCTTTTTGTTTGTTTGTTTGTTTTCAGCACTTTAAAAATATTGTACCACTTCTTTCTGGCCTCCAATGTTTCTGTTGAGAAATCACTGGTAATTCACACTGTTTTTCCCCATAGGCAATGGGTCATTTCTCTCTGGCTACTTTTGAGAATTTTTTCTTTATCTTTAGTTTTTGGAAGTCTGAATGTGATGCATCTTGATGTGGATTTCTTTGGGTTTCTCACTTAGAGTTCGCTCAGCACTATAGTTTGGTTTGTTTAACCGTTCCAAGACTCATGTTGAAATCTGATCCCCAAAGTTGGAGGTGGGACCTAATGGGAGGTGTTTGGGTCATGGGGGTGAATCCCTTGTGAATGGCTTGGCACTACTCCTGTAGTAATGAGTGAATTCTCGCTCTTCTAAATACTGCAAGAGCAGGTTGTTAAAAAGAGCCTGGCGCCTTGTCCTCTCTCTTGCTTCCTCTCTCACCATGTGATCTCTGCACACACCAGCTCCCCTTCACTTTCCTCCATGAGTAGAAGCTCCCTGCGGCCCTCACCAGAAACAAATACTGGCATCATGCTTCTTGTACACCTGCAGAACTGTGAGCAAAATAAACCTCTTTCTTAATAAATTGCCCATCTTTAGGTATTCCTTTATAGCAATACAAATGGACTAAGATACTCAGCTTCTTGGATCTGTAGGTTTACGTCTTTTGCTAAATTTTGGAAATTTTCAGCCACAATTCTTTGAGTTCTTTCTCAACTTTCCCATCTTTCTCCTCTTTTTCCAAGACTGTGATGCCCCAACTATTAGATTTTTGTTATAGTTCCGCAAGTCTACGAGGCTCTGCTCCTTTCTTTAATAGTCTCTTTTCTCTCTGTTATTCAGATTGGATAATTTCCATTGTTCTATCTTCCAGTTCACTGATTCTTTTTTTCTGTCTACTCCTACCTGCTGTTGAGTCCATTCATTGAGTTTTGTAGATTTTATTTTGCTCATTTTATTTTTGTGTTCTAAAATTTCCATTTGGTTCTCCTTCAGGTCTTCGATTTCTTTGTTGACACTTTCTAATTCCTATTTTTTTCTTTGGTGTCAACTATGTTTATAATTGCCCAGTGAAGGATTTTTATGATGCCCATATTTTTAAACTTTTGTCAGATAATCCTAACATCTCTGTTATCTAAGTTTTGGTATCTATTGATTTTTTTTTTTTTTTTTTTTTTTTTTTTGAGACAGAGTCTCACTTTGTTGCCCGGGCTAGAGTGAGTGCCGTGGCGTCAGCCTAGCTCACAGCAACCTCAAACTCCTGAGCTTAAGCGATCCTACTGCCTCAGCCTCCCGAGTAGCTGGGACTACAGGCATGCACCACCATGCCTGGCTAATTTTTTGTGTGTATATATATATATATATATATATATATATATATATTTTAGTTGGCCAGATAATTTCTTTCTATTTTTAGTAGAGACGGGGTCTCACTCTTGCTCAGGCTGGTCTCGAATTCCTGACCTCGAGCGATCCACCTGCCTCGGCCTCCCAGAGTGCTAGGATTACAGGTGTGAGCCACCGCGCCCGGCCTTCTATTGATTTTTTTAACTCAAGTTTACATTTTCTTGATTCTTGGTGTGTGTGTGTGTGTGTGTATGTGTGTGTGTGTGTGTGTGTGTGTGTGTATGCCCCAAAATTTATGGTTTTGCTTAGCAGAAGTGTTGCTCAAATTACCTAGTCCATCAATGTTTTTTACAACCCTTTGCACAATGTTATAAAACATTTTTGATCTTTTCTATCATTTTAATAATGTGGTATATAAGAAGGACTATAGCACGTATTCAGTCAGCGACCTTTAAAAGGAAACCTTTTGTGAGCATATACTGAATATTCTAGGCATTGAAAGTGCAACAGTGACTATGAAAAAAAAATTGCTGCAGCCAAGGACTTATAGTCTGGGGGTGGTTACTGTCCACAATTAGGGTGACAATATAGCATGCCAACTTTTCTCCAAGCAGCTTTGCATTCAGAAAGGACACCTAACCAATTCTTGGGGGGGGAGGGAAATTTTCCCAGGTTTATTAATTGGGGCTTTCCAGAGAAACAGAACCAATAGGAGATATCTATACATATCTATCTATACCTCTCTCTCTATTCCCCCCTTACCTACCTATCTATCTATCAAAACGAATTAACTCACATGATTATGGAGGCTGAGAAGTCCTGAGATCTGTAGTTGACAAGCTGAAGACCCAGGAGAGCCAATGGTATGGTTCCAGTTTGAGTCTGGAGCCCTGAGAACCAGGAGAGCCAATGTGGCAAGTTCTTGTCTGAAGCCAGCAGACTCAAGACCCAAGAGCAGCCAACATTTCTGTTCAAGTCCAATTGATGACCAGTTGATTTTTGGTGAAATCGTAATGAGCAATCAATGGAGAATTATATCTACAATCAATTTATAGATAAAGGCACACAGAAAAGTGGAGAAAAAAATGGTCATTTTATTAAACAATGCTGACTCATTTAATATTCATATGAACAATTAATCATTACCCCCACCTCACATCATACACAAAAGCCAATACAAAATGGATTTTAGATCTAATGTGAAAGATGAAACAATAAGTCTTCTAAAACAAATAGCAGAGGAGCAGAATATATTCATGACCTTATGGTAAGCAAAGATTTATTTAAAAAGATTCCATAAAGAAAATTAGTAAGACTTTTTTTATTAAAATAAAAAAAATTTTTTCCATAAAAGCAAAACTATGCGAGGCAGAAGAAAAGAATATGAGAAGATGTTTGTAATACACATCTGAGAACCTAAAATTTCTAAAGAACTTTTACAAATTAATTTTTTTAAAAACCTAGAAAACCCAACTTAAAATATGGGCAATGGGCTTGAACAGGTACTTCATTAAAAAATTTCATCCAAATGTTCTCAAAACATTTGAAAAAGGGATCAGGTTTAGAGTTATCAGGGACATTTAGATTAAAACCACTAGGTACCACTACATCCTCCACCCCCAAATGACCAAGTGTCAATGAGTTTATGAAACAACAGAAATGCTCATACATGCATTTGGGAGTATGAGCCTTTGGCAGTGTCCACTAAATCTGACAAAGTGAATATATTTGTAGGTATAAATATCCCACACAAATGCATCAAAACATGTATATTCCAGTGTTCACAGCAGCCTTATTCATAATAACCCCAAAGAGGAAACAATCCCAATATTCATCAATGGAAGAATAAGTAAGTACATTCTGATAAAGTCACAGTAAGATACTTTAAATCCCTGAAAAATAATTAGCTATATCTATGTACAACTACACGGATGAGTCTCCGAAGCTTAATGTTTATCCTGAGACATCAGGCAGAAAAGAGTGTATATTACATGATTCCACTTATGTAAAGTTCAAAACAGATAAGAGTAATCTATGTAGATAGATATAATACCTGTAGCTAGAGATATCTTTTTAGGGTGGGGTTGGCACTGGGAGAGGATATAAGAAGGCCTTCTGGTGTGTTGGTAATGCTTTATTTCTACAACCAGGTGTTAATTACATGAATATGTTCAGTTTATGAAAATTCTTTGAGGTATGGTAGGATTTGTGTGCTTTTCTGTACACAATTAGAAAATTTATTATCCTGCAATTAAAATTTATTAAAATGTTCTGTACTCTTATTTTTAAAGCACAAGAATTAATATGAATTGCATATTAAAAGCTCTCTTTCTTACCTCCACCCCTACCATACATCATGCCCTAGAAAATTCCAACTCTTCTCAGGATTATAAGAAATCTAGTGATGTTTCTGGATTCACAATGGTTTAGGGACCTCAAAACCTCACGGGTAAATGTTCATCCTGAGCCTTTAGTGCCTTTAGTAAGTATTGTAGTTGCTGTTGTTGGTTAAGATCAGTATCTTTTTGGTTGTTATTTTAATGGAATATTTAAAAATTCTTTTTCTAGATCTGCTTGTTGGTGATTTTTCTAATTATTTTTTTAGTGTTTTTTAAAAAAAATATAGTGGATTTTCAATGTGAACAAGTAATATAAGCTAATTGTAACAAATCAAAATATATAAAGAGGAAGCTAATCATTCATCTGTTTCCCTTCCCACTCCAGTGTGTAATGACCCAAACTAGTCTCTATTCTCAAACATGTAAAAAATGATACAGATGGATAGCCTTCTTCCCCTATTATTTTACACAAATGAGATTAAATCAACTAAATTATACTTCACTTGCTTTTTCACTACTTAATCATGGGTATGATCAGTACATAATAGCTGCATAGTATCCCATGCACAAATTATTTGCTAATCCTTCCATTGAGAGGTCTAATGTCCCTCTCCTTAAATCTGGGCTGGACTTGATGATTTTCCTAAACAATAGAATGAAGCGGAAGTCATGCTGCTGGAAGCTTCTGCCTTGATCACTGGGAACACAGGTATCATACTATGAGGAGGGCCAGACAGCTCCACAGAGAAGCCCATGTGGAAACACCGTGTGGGAAAGATCCAATGCACAGCCCTGGCTAAGCACCCAGGTAAGAACCAGCACCAACTAACTATCCATATGCGTGAAATGTCTTCAAAGTGAATCCTTTAGCCACAGAATAGGCACCCCAGCTGCTGTTGCAGAGCAGGGGTAAGTTGTTCCTTTCATGTCCCAATCAAATTTAAGATTTCTAAGCAAAATAAACAATGACTATTATTTTAAGCCAATAAGTTTTAGGAAGTTTGTTACACATTAGTATATAACCAGAATACAAAAAATCAGAATATCTTAATTTACTCATTACTTAACCATTATGCTATGCATAACTATTTCAGTTATTTTAAGGGACTTTTTCCTCTGATTTCTAATAATCCTGCAACAAATATCTTTGTGTACTTGTTCTAATTTCTGGAATTTATATAATACCATGGGATTTGCTTACTGCATTCTATGCTTTTATGACATTTCAAATGTCTCGTGACTTGGATTTTGTGGTATGTGATTTATGGAAAATAAGTAATATTTGGGGATATTCTAAGCTTTCAGACTTGCCATACTGCTCTGTTAGTCTTTCGTGTTCCATTTTTTTTTTTATGTTTTTTACTAATGACAGATGCTGACTCCTTTTCTCACACATTAAGAAAAAATACTTATTTGATTTAAAAAAAATCAACATGAGTCATGACATTCTTTAAAATTTAATCTCTCTTTGAGAACCTTTCCAATTGTCATCTTGTCACATCAGTCTTTTATAGGTTTTAAGAAAACTAGTATAAGCAGCAAAGACAATGATCCCTTACAAATGCTTTCTGAGACTACAAAATATGGGTCCTTTGTCATTTATCCAAAATTTATTTGAACAAGGAAACCATTGCATTAGTTCTTTCCTCCTGTCCACTCAGAAAAACAGTGTTTTGGCAAGTTTTTTCTTCTTTTCATCATTAGCATGATTTCAAAGCATAAAGCTGGCAGTGCTGTGCAGTCAGTCTAATTTTAACAGAGTCTGTTTGCTACTCTAAGATGTGGCACATCAGAATTGATTTGTTGTAGTATTAGAACACCCTCATACCAGTTTCTTTTAAGCTCCATATGAACTAATGGTAGCAATTTCTCCTGAAATCATTTGATTCCTACCATTTTGGCATTTTAAACATGGAAATAAAAGTTCAGGCTTCTCCTGGTGCTTGCACTCCCACTAGAGGATCCCACAGGGAGAGACTCCATATTCAAATGTGAAATAAAGAACCCAGAGAGGCTGGGAAGTTGCCAGAGAAGGCTAACTGCTTGCTAAAGACTGACAGGGTGGTATTTACTTCAATACATTGACCACAATACAAAACCCGAGTCTCACCTTGGCAGCATTTTCATCAGCAAGTAGGGAATGTAGCCATTTCTTACTGATAATCCCACCAATCAAGGTAATAGGAAGCATAATTCGAAGTTAGAATGTCAACTTACTCATTTGCAATAACTAATGAAAAACATATACACATCAGCAATTTCTCCCCTCTGCTATATAAAAGTCTACACTGGAAATGTAATATCTAAGGCAACCATTAAATAATCTATAAAAATAAATACACTCAAAACACTATAGAAAAATCAAAATGGAATTGTAAAAATTTTTCAAATACCATGCAAGAAGGCATGGGAAGGAAAACAAAGGAAAAAAAACCCCCAAAAAACAGAAAACCAGAGGGAACAAACAGAAAACAAAAATAAATAAATAAAATGGCAGACTTAACCCCCTAACATATCAGTAATTACAGTAAATATAAATTGTCTAAATATACCAATTAAAAGACAGAGATTGGCAGAGTAAATTAAAAAGGGACCCAACTATATGCCACCTACAAGAAACTCACTTGAAATATAACAATATAGTTACACTGGGGGAAAAAAAGGATGAAAAAATATATAACATATAAACGTTAATCAAAAGAAAGCTGAAGTATACATATTATTACATAAGGCAGACTTTAGAGTGAAGAAACAGAGAGGGACATTTCATAGTGATAAGAGTTTCAATTAATCAAGAAGACATAGCAATCCTAAATATGTACGCACCAAACAACGGAGTTACAAAATATATGAAGAAAAAACTGACAGAATTAAAAGGAGAAAAAACAAAGTCATAGTTGGAGATTTTGATACTCCTTTCTTAACAATTGATAGATCAATACCCTAACCAACAGGATCTAAACATTTAGAGAACAGCTCACCCAACAACAGCAGAATAAACATTCTTTTCAAGCATCAATGGAACATTTACCAACTCAGACCATATTGTGAGCTGTTAAATGAACTTCAACAAATGTAAAATAATTGAAATCACACAGAGTTTGTTCTACGGGCATAGTAGACCCAAGCCAGAAATCAATAACAGAAAGATACCATGAAAATCTCCATACATTTAGAAACTACAAAATGTGCTTCTAAATAATCTGTGGCTCAAAGAGGAAGTACCAAAATAAATTTTAAAAATACACTGAACCTAATGAAAATGTAACATATAAAAATTTATAAGATGGAGACTTCTGCTTCTGGAAAAATGGAGTAGACATTTTTTTTTTCCTGTTTCTCCTACTAAGTGCTGCTAAAACCCCTAAACATTATGTACAGCAGAAAGAAGACAATTCTGAAAGGAGGAAAAAAGCAGGCAGATCAGTTAGGGAACTTGTATATTGAAGAATGACATGATGGTGAGTTCCCTGGCTTTTCTTTTTGCCTCATTATTTTCACACTTGAACACACCAACAGGAAGGCACAGGCCTTCTACCCCCTGCAACACACACACACACACACACACACACACACACACACACCCAAAAACCTGCTTTCTGCAACCAGAGAACAAGGAAAGGGGCAGCCATGCCAGACAGAACACTTTTAGACAATAACCACTTTACTGCAGCCAAACTTCACAAAAATAACTGCAGCCCCAGCCCCACCCCCACCCCTAAATAGAAAAGGCCAACTGGTGAGCTTAGACTTCCTCTGCCCTTGCCAAGCTGTAACAAGATGACACCACTGCTCCCCCCACCTTGGGTAGTATGATAGAAGGCCAGGTGGGAGGTTAGGACTTTCATCCCTGACAGTGCTAATTAGGCCCTTTCCTGCTGCAGCACCAGTGGAGGCTACATGGGGAGCTGTAACAAGGTACCCTGCCTCTCTCTGCCATGGTGTTATCAGCAGAGGCACAGTGGGGACCTGGGACACCCACCTCTGCCCAGCAGTAATGGGAAGCCCCTCCTCCCTGGGGGTCAATGGAGCCCAAATGGGAATCTGAACTTTGTCCCCCATCCGGCAGGTGGAACTCCCTCCACGAATGGCAGGGGTATCAGAGGAAGCCAGCTGAAACAAAAGATTGAAATAAGACTCAGTCTCATAATACCTCAAATGTCCATATTTCGTTTGAAAATCACTCATCATACTAAGAACTAGGGAAACTAACTTGAATTATTCAAAGCCATCAATAGACATGAATATGGAGGTGACATATATGTTAGAATTTTCTAACAAGGATCTTAAAGCAGACATCATAAAAATGCTTTGACTAAAAATTATCAAGAGCAGGAATGAGATACGGGATATAAATATAGGTCATGCAGATGTCTTAAGTTAATAAGGGGATATTGTGAACAACTCCACGTACATAAATTTGACAACTTAGATAAACTAGACCAATTCCTCAAAAACCACAAATTAACTATAAATCATCCAATATGAAATAGATAATTTGAATAATCTTATCACTATTAAGGAAATTTAATTTGTAATTTTAAACTCCCTCAAAAAGAAATCTTCAGGCCCAGATGGTTTCACTGTAGGAATTCTACCTAAAGTTTAAGGAAAATTAACATTAACTGTATAAAATCTCTTCCATTAAATAGAAGAGGAGGAAATATTTTCCAATTCATTTTAAAATATACATCAGTATTACTCTGATAGCAAATCCAGACAATGACAGTACAAAAAGGGAGAAGTACAGATCATTATCTCTCATGAATATAAACATATTTATCCTAACAAAATATTGGCAGTCAAATCCATCAATGTATAAAAAGAAGTGGGGTTTGTGCTAAGGATGTAAGGCTGGTTCAATAATCAAAATCAATCAATATAACGTGCCATATTAACAAGCTAATGAGGGAAAAAAATCACATGATCATATCAAATGATGCATAAAAAAAGCATTTGACAAATTCAACACCCATTCATGAGGAAAACTCTCAACAATCTAGGAAAAGACAGAACTTCCTCAATTTGTTAAAAAGTATGTACACCATTCCTACAGCCAACCTCATCGTTAACGGTGAAAGAATGAATGCTTTCCCTAAGATTGAGGACAAAGCAAGAGATCTTACTCTCAACATTGCTATTCAGTATAGTGCTGGAAGCTCCAGCCAGTGAAATAAGGCAGGGAATAGAAATGAAAAGGCATTTGGAAAGGGAGAGAGAGAAAGAGAGAGAGAGAGAGGGAAGGAAGGGAGGGAGGCAAAGGAAAGAGGGAAGAAAAGAAAGAAAATGTTCTGTATATTTAGATGACATGATGGTCTAGGTAGAAAATCCTAAAGAATCTTAAATAAAATAAAACAAAAGAACCCAAACTTTTAGAACTAATAAATGAGTTTAGAAAGTTTTTAGGATACAAAATCAACATACAAAAATCAATTGTGTTTATATATACTAGCAATGGACATGTGGAAACTGAAATTGAAAATACAATACCATTTACACTCACTGAAAAAAAAATGAAGTACTTAGATGTAAAACTAACAAAACATGTGCAAGACTCATATTGAAAGTTAAAAAACTAAAAAATTACTAACACTATACACAAACATGCCACTTATACATATACATAATCTCTACATATAACTTATTTTGAAGAAAACTTCTGTGCTTTGCTATACATATTTTGGTAATATTTTGTGAATTCAATACTCTGTACTATGATATTATATTTTATAACTCAAATATTTTAAAAAGTGTAAGAGTATCAAGGGTGGATGAGAATATATGCTGATAAAACGCCATGCTACATGAATTGGTTCAACTAATTTAGAGAAGCACTGGCGCTGTAATTGAAATGCTTAGATTATATTTGAATTGATCCGACAACACGGACAGAGCACTATTTTATGCCGGGCACTGTTCTAAGTACTTTCCCTGTGTTGGCTTATTTAATCCCCTAATACTATCATCAGCCCCATTTTACAGTTGAGAAAACTGAGGAATAAGGGGATTAAATATTTTGTCCAAGATAACAAATCAAACAAGTCTCAGAGCCAAGATCCAAACTAAGGTTGTCTTGCTCTAGTATCTACTCTCTCGTTCCCTCTCTTGTGCAGCCTCTCACCTTGTGGCCTGCAATCTCACTCCCAGGTCATATCTTTTAAGAAGTTTGTTCCAGAAAGCATATGCAAGAATTTGCATTGCAGCATTGTTTTGGGTTATATGTGGATAATCTAAATGTTTGTAAACACAACAATGGAAAATTCTATTTTGTGACATATCCACACAATAGACTCTTCTATAGAAGTTAAAATTAATGTATTATGACTACATGCAATGATATGTACAAATCTTAGAAACATAATGGTATGTGAAAAAGTGAAAAGCCAAAGATAGTTTACAGTATAGGAATATTTAAGTAAAGCACCAAATAAATAAAACTAGATAATATACTATTTAGGCATATATACTATATGATAAAAAGTCTTGTTAAGAAAACAGAGAATTTAAAAAATTATAACAACAGTGTTTGGCTGCAGTTGAAATGAGAAGACGGCGAAGAGGAGGAGCAGTTTGCACAGCCTGTCTTGGTTCTCAAGTTGGGGGTAGGCTCACAGGTTGGCATTGATTTGGGATCGTACTTCCCAACTTGGTAAATGACAACTATATTCTTTGCTTTGTGTCAAATATAATGGAATCAAAATCTTTAAAAACTAAAGCAGAAAACAAATGGAAAAGAATAAAAACAAAGAGGAGAGAAAAAATTAATAAAACCAAAAGCTGTTTCCTAGAAAGACCAAAAGAGGGGAAAAATAAACACAAAACACTAGACCCTGGCAAGCATGAGCCAAATAATAATAACAATAATAATAATAAAAGAGCAACAATGACAACATTAGAAGAAAGGAAATATACCTATTAACATAGAGGAGATGTGTTGAAATGTATATAATATATAAGCATTATTTTAGTACATTTGGAAAATCTATAAAAATTCATTTTTAAAGAAAATATAAGTCACCAAAATTGAGTCAAATTGACTTAAAAAAAACTTGGAATTGACTAATACCCATAGAATATTTATAAGTGGTCAAGCGATGACAGCATACTGCCTTTGTGCTAGGTCCCGTTCTAAGGAATTCAGGCATTGTGACTCACTCCATCCTTCTCAACACCTTTTGAGGTAGGACCTGCTATTGTCTGCATTTTACAAATGGGGGATTTTAATGTGGTAAGGAGGTGAGGTGGCTTCCCGAATTTACTCAGCTTATAAGTGACAGGCGGTGACTTCAACCAGGTGGTTTGGCTCCAGGTGGGGACTTGAGCCGAGGTGGTCTGTCTCCAGAGCCGGGGGTGGTGACCACCCTGCTGTGCTGTTGCTGACCTTCCAGAGGTCCTCGTCCCTCCAAACGCCCCCAGGACCGTGTGGGTCCTAGACCTGACATTGTCATGCTTTCATGGAGGAGATGGTACCCATGATACATAGCTGGTATCAGAGCAGAGGGACAACATGGAGAACTTCCCATCCCTCAATCGATGATGGGGTTGGGGGCCGACCTGAGCATGGGAAGTCGCATTTTCTGCAGCAGACGGGAAAGCTAGAAACTGGTTGCTGCTCAGCATGATACACAGCCCAGGTGCTCACTATCTGCACTGTCTCAGCCTCACCACCTCCTCCTGGCTGCTCAGCAGTCCTGGCGGCAGACACTCCTTTGCCCCTTGTTCGACAGGTGATGATGCAGAGAGTCCCAGTGGTGTCAAGCCTCAAGGCAAAATGACCCCAACTCCCGGAAGGGCCAGGTGTGGGTGCAGGCGGCTGGACTCCCCAGCCACACCGGAAATTGTATGCAGCTTTGCCAATACTGATGCACTCCTCCTGCATTAGAAAACAACACCGAACTTGCTCAAGACAGACAGGCGATTGAATATATAACATTGTCCGGAATCATACCCACTCTTGACTGCGTATGTTCAGGGAGAGAAGTGGGATTAGAAGTGTAGGCTGGGTTATGTGATGTTAGCTTTGTATTATATATACTTCTGTTTTCTTTCTTTTCTCCAAGAAATGTATTCATGTGTTGTACAATTAAAAAAACGGTAAAAAGGGATGGTGCTATCTATATAACAGAGCTGTTATAAAAGTTTAAATTAAATTATATAATAGCTGCAGTGTCTGGGACGTAGTAGGTGCTCAAAATAAACATTGTTTTGCAAATTGTCATAGTCTGTTTGGGTTACTATAACAAAAATACCATAGACTGGGAGACTTAAACAACAGAAATTTATTTCTCACAGTTCTGGAGGCTGGGAAGTCCAAGATCCAGATGCTGGCAGATTTGGAGTGTGGTGAGGGCTTCCGGGTTCACAGATGGCTGTTTTCTTGCTGTGTCCTCACATGGTGGAAGGCGTGAGGCTGCTCTCTGGGGTCTTTTCTAAGGGCACTAATCCCCATCATGAGGGCTCCACTTTCACGCTCTAATCAGCTTCCAAAGTCCCTCTTCCAATATCATCATCTTGGAGTTAGGTTTCAACATATGAATTTTCAGTGACACAAACATTCAGGCCATAGCCTGAATTTAAAATACTTCATGGAAGCAGATCAAGTGAAATGACGATGGGTTCTCAGAACCCTGTGCTTTTCTGTGAATCGTCTTCCAAGAAGATCTGGCGGGGCTGGAGAGGGGAAATGAAGCCAGGCAGGACTGCAGCTGGTCAGGACAACCCCCTGTGTTACAGAAGTGCCTCAGGCCTGGATGGATGTGACCGAGGGCCTCCCTGGGTCGCACGTGCAAACTTATGATGCCAACAGCACCACAGGTCGGGTTTAGTCCACTCAACCCATGCAGGAGGCATGCCCGTGCTGTACGGCTCCGTCCTCCCCAGCCCTCTGTCCAGTTTCTGTCTCCTTGGCTCCAGCCACTGAATCTGCCCTTTACAAATGAATAAAGGGCTGCAAGACAAGAACTGTGGTAAGGGCCTAAAGCTCCGCAAAGGCACAGGCATAGCTAAGAATAATGATAATAACCAGCCACTGTCCCCTTGTTTGCTTTCCTGTAATTGCTACTCAGGAGTGACACAGCTGATTGTGATAAAGATTCTTAACTTTCCCTGTAGATAACATCACCCTTGTGAAACCTAAGGCTAGTTTTTGAGGTATCTTCCAGGCCCTGCTTTCCGGTGGAACGGCTGACCCACCCAGACCAGAGGCCCTCACCAAGGAACTGACTCAGCTAGTATTGGGACCCCCACCCAAGAACCGATTCAGGAAAGAAGACAATTTCTACACCCCTATGGTTCCACCCCAAACTCAGCCAATTACCAGACCCAATTGCCTAGCCTTTTGCCCTCCAACCTATCTTTAAAATTTCTTTCTCCCACATTTTCAGGGAAATGGACTTGACAAATTCCTCCCATCTCCTTGCATGGCACCTGTAATATTTAACCCTTTCTCTGCTGTAACAACTGCTGTCTCAGTGTATTGGCTTCCTCTTGAGCAGTGGGCAGTGAACCCAGCTGGGCTGAAACACCACCTGTGTGCCTTGCATGGGACCCCCTCCCTGCACTGCAGCCCAGAAGGTGGTTTGCTTGTTCTCAGTGATCACACTTCTGCACTGCCTGTGGCTCAAAGTCTGAAAACAATGGTTTTAGAATATTTCATGTACTTTTCCCTTCCGAGGAAAAGTGTAGTATTGGTACTTGATCAGAGTGGGAGGTGGGCCAGTGTGTTTTGTCAGCCTTCCAGGTGCCCCCAAGCAGTGAGAGAAGGAAGGGGCTCGGCACAGCCTTTGCCTGGTGCTTCCTAAGTCCACTGGAAAGATGGAGTGGTCACATAAGCTCTCGGGGCAGAATAAGCAAGTGAGCCTGGCACCCTCGAGACGGCTCTGGTGCATCTCCTTCCTGGGACCCGCCACTAGGGCGTGGCACAGTGAAAGCTAAATATCTTTGCTCAGGATCTGCACAGTGCCAGGACCTTTCTCTTTGTCTGGGAAACAATCTTCTTCATTTCACCCAGGAGGCAGCTGGGGGCAGAGCCCCAGAGAAGTGTTGTAGGCTAATGTCCTTCATGCTAGAAAGCTGAGCTCCTGGCCGGAGAGCAAGGCCTGCCGTCGGGCAGAGGGCCTGGGCCTGGTAGTCCCTCGGGTCCGAGGGGGCGGTGAGGAAAGGAGCATCATCCTCCGCTCCGGGAGACTTGGGGTGGCCTCGCAGACTGCAACCTCTCCTGCAAAGTGATGTGTGCCCTGGGCCTGCAGGGAGGGAAGTCCCCGGGGAAGTCAGGCTAATTTTCATGGCTCCTGAAATCTTCTAATCCCAGGTCCTGCCTGGCTTTCCTGCTCCCCGTCAGTGCCATGAAGTCTGCAGAAGAGGGTCCCCCAGGGACTCGCTGAAGCCTCTGGTGACATTGCCGGGGCTCAGGGGAGGCTCAGGACAGGGCTGTGGTGTCCAGGGAGGACGAGGCCCAGGGCCTGCCCCAGGCACAGCCGGCCGGGGAGAGGGGCTGCCGCTGCGGCTGACACACCTGCTTAGCAGCTTCGCTCATGGTTCACATACCTGACAAACGTTTCCCAGCCACTAGTTCTTGGTGCCCGGTGGACACTGCCCACTCTGGCCTGAAGGGAAAATCATCATGACCTGCATGTCTCTGTCAGTTGCTGATTTTTCTATCAGGGAAAGCAAAGAATGGGACAGAAATCGTTCACAGCTGTTCCCACGCTGTTAAGACGTTCTCACACCTGCCGCATTCTGCAGCTGCGATTTTCCTTCGGATCTTCAACCAGGGAAGAAATCTCACCTGGGGAGGAAGGTCAGCCACTGAGCCGCTGTAAGTCCCAAATGCCTTACATTTGGCGCCACCTAATGGCTCCAGGTTAAAATTGCAAATCTTAAAGATTCCTCCCCCAGGCGAAGAGGAGGGAAGGAGCCGGGGGTTTGTGAAGGTGAGGGCAGAGAGGTGTTCGGAAGGACCTGCCTTCCTGCTGTTTCCTGCTTTCTGGGCTTTCGGACCAGAGGAGAGCACACACACCGGACGTCGCCGCAACCATACCCCCGTCTCCGACTATTCCCCTGACCTGCCCCGCTTACAGCCATTTTCCTAGGCTCTCTCAGACCTTGTGGAAACACAAAATGGAGATAATTGGCGGTATCTAGCAAAATCACACGTGCCTTTGACTGTTGACCCAGCACTCCAGACACCGTGCCAAAGATACTCTGGTAAAAAAAAAAAAATGTGAAATGAGATATGTACATGTCACACACAGCAGAATTATTAATCACAGTAAAACACTCAGAACAACTCAAATGTCCATCAAAAGGGGACTGATGGGATAAGCCCTCATGCGTCCCACACAAACAGTTACAGCCAGAATGGATCAGGTGTGCAGCAGTAACAAATGGCCCTAAGCCCCAGTGGCTTGGTGACAGCTCTGCTACATCTTCATGTGGAGCACGGCGGGTCACCGGGCACAGGGGACCAGAGCACGGTGAGCCCTGAGCTGGTGGTTGAGGAGTCTTCTACTCACACTTTGTTGCTCAAAGCCATCTTTGTGTGCCGATTTTCTGTGCCCACTTTGTGTTTCTGGCGTCTGTGTCCAGCATGTGTTCCTGCCGAGTGCCTAGCATGTATGCCTGCCATTGTGTGCCTGGTGTTGTGTGCCCAAAGTGTGCATCCAGTTTTATGTACTTGGTATTATCCATCCAGTGCTATGTGCATCGTATCTGTGACTTTGTTTGCCCAGTGTTGCGGTCCAGTGTGTGTTCCTGCCATGTGCTTGGCTCTGTGTACCCAGCATTGTATGCCTGGCATTGTTTGCTCACCTTTGTGTGCCTGGTATTGTAATCCCAGAGCCTGTGCCCTGTGTTGTGTGCCAACTGTGTGTGCAGGTATTGTGTGCCTGGCATTGTGTCCCTGCTGCTTTGTGCCTGGCATATGTGCCTAGCTTCAGTGCCTTGTATTGTTTACCTGGCTCCATGTGCCCAGAGTTGTGTGTCCAGTGTGCACCTGGCTCCATGTGTCCAGTGCTGTGACCCCAGAGTGTCTGTCCAGCCATGTGTGTCCAGCGGTATGTGTCTGGCACTGTGGGCCTGGCTTTGTGTGTCCAGTCTTGTGTGCTCAGGTTTGTGCATCTGGCTTTGTATGGCTGTTGTATGAGCCTGGCATGGGGCTCAGCATTTTGTTCCTAGCATGTGTGCCATCCTTGTGTGCCCTGTGCTGTGTGCCCTGCATTTCGTTCTCAGAGCCTGTGCCCACTATTGTGTCTGGTTTTGTGTGTCTAGCATTGTGTGCCCTTCTCGTGTACTCACTGTGTGTACCAGTGTTGTGTGCCTGGTGTTGTTTGCCTAGCTCTGTGCTCAGAATTTTATTTCTACGCTGTGTGCCTAGCTGTGTAGCTGGAATTATATGCCTGGTGTGTCATGCAGCCTTGTGAGCTCAGTGTTGTGTTCGTAGAGTTTGTGCCTGGCCTTGTGTGCCTGCCAGTGTGTGTCTGGCATTGTTTGCCTGAGGTTTTATAGATAGTGTTGTGTGCCAGACAGCCTGTCCATTGTGTGCCGCTGTTATGTGCATGGTGTTGCATCGTGTGTGCCTGGCATTAGTGCCTAGAGTTGTGTTCCTCACATTGTGTGCCTGACAGTGTGTGCTCGGCTCTATGTGCCCAGCATTGTGTGTGCCTGGTGTTGGATGCCAGTGTTTCATGCCCAACAGTGTATGCTCGGCATTGCATTTCAGTGTGTATGTCCGGCATGTGTTAGAAGCACGTGTTCTAGCCATGTGTGCCAGACACAATAGAAGGCACAGACTCTGAGCACACAGTGAAGGGCACACAAGCATGTGTTCTAGCATTGTGTGTCTGGTGTTGTGCCCCTGGAGTGTATGTCAGCATCTGTGCCTGGTGCGTGCCCAGTGTTGTGTTCCTTCAGTGTGTGGTGCTGTCCCCAGTGTGAGTGTCAAAGTATGTTCCTAGTGTGTGTGCCCAGCTTGTTTGTCTGTCACCATATGCCTGACTTTGTGTGCCTGGAGATTTGTGCCCAGAGTTGTGTGCCTGGTGTGTGTTCTTGATTTTGATGTCTGTGCCTGGAGTGTGTGCCTGTCATTTTGTGCCTTGTTATTGTATTTCCAGCACTGTTTCTTTGGCCATGCATGTTTGGCCTGTGTGCCCGCTCTTGAGTGCCTGGTGCTGTGTGTCTGGCATGTGTGCCTGGAGTTGAATGCCTGAGAGTACATGGCCAGCATTGTGTGCCCATCACATGTGCCCAGTGTTGTGTGGATGGCATGAATGCCTGGTGTTGTGCACCTGGTATTGGCTACACTGTGTTGTGTGTCCACCATGTGTGCCATGTCATGAGGCCTGCAATGTGTACCCTGTGTTACCTGAGGTTTATAGGTAGTGTTATGTGCCCAAAATTGTCTACCCTATGTTGTGTGCCAAGTGTGTGTGCCCATGTTGTGAGCCCTGCATTGTACACCTGTGTTGCATGCTCAGCATTGTGATCCCAGAGTGCATGCCTGTCTTTGTGTGCCCACAGTTGGGTGTCTGCCAGTGTGTGCAGCGTGTGTTCCCACACCCATCTGTGTGCCTGTGAATTCCTTGTTGGGGAGGCCGCTCTGTATGGGGCTGTCCTCACCTTCTGCTCAGGGCAGAGCTCAGGCTCAAGCGTTGGTCTCTGTCCCCCTGCCCCTATGAGCTCTCCTTCCTGAGGATGCGTTTCTGGGTGGCAGCTCCTCATGTTTAGCCTCATCGAGTGATCAGCCTCCCACTCTATGGTCTCCCCATTTATTTGGGAACCCCTTAAGGGGGTCTCTTTTCACTGCTGCACTATTGAGGACAACCTCCTGAGCGAGTGGGGCACTCCTGGGAGGTGCACCCCACTTCCTCTCCTGCCCAGCCCCTGTGTGAAGTCACCCCTTGCACACATGGGCCCAGGAAGGCCTTGGGTTCCTGGGGCTTTTGTCCTGGTGAAAGCTTAAGCTCCCCGGGGCCCTGATAACCCAGTTCTGCACACGCAGCCAGTCTGTGAATTGTGCCGTGAGCCCACCCTGGGCAGCAGCAAACCCACCACCAAGATGAGAGTGATGCTGAAAAAGCTCATTAGGGAAGGGCTGAGGTGCCTCGGCAGCCTGGAACCTGACGCACGGCTCAGGCATGGCCACCAGGGGGCACAGTTGTCCCCTGTTCCGGGGCACAAGCTGCAGGCCACCCTTCAGTGGTGGGATGACGTACCCTGGCCTGAGGGCTCTTTCAGATCGCTTCTGTAAGGACAAGAGAGTACATGTGACCCGAGCCTCTATGCAAACAGAAAAGGGTGCGCTTCATGCAAAGCAGGGACATTTAAAAAATGTAAATAACTGGGGGCTGGAGGGGGGGAGCGGAAAATGGCAGATTAGTGGTGACCTCCGGGCTCTCTGTTCCCAGAATAGGAGGTGAAGGATGTGGACAGCTACACACGAGTGGATCGCTCTCCCACGGGAACAGCATTGTGAATCTGCAGAGAAGCAGCTCCGGACAAGCAGTGCTGGACCAAAAAAAGGTGAATTGGAGACTCGGCCGCAAAGTGTGGAGAGTGTGAGATACACAGTAGGGAACAGAGCATGAGATGGGTGAGACGGCTGTGCCCGTCGGCCTGCTGGGGCAGTGTGCTCTGACCCTTAGAAGGACAGCTCTTCCTCCACCGACCTCCACAGCCACTCAGGCGGGGAAGCGCCTGAAGTCAGTGCGAAGTTGTGGCACCGGCTGACAAGCAGTGCAGAGAAGAGACATTAGCGGGAAACATTTGGAGCTCTCCATTGCTCTGTGCTAGGTCCGCACTGGGCGGGGGAGGGACTGGTCTGAGTGGACACTTCCCGGGTCCGCAGGTGGGAGGTTGGAGACAGGCATCTCGCCTCTCGCGGTCACCAGGACCGGAACGAGGGAGGTGAATGCCGAAAGGGAGGCTCTGCCCCTGGAAACCGCAGAAGATTCTGCTGGCGCAGGGCGGCACTGAGAGTGCAGGACCCCATACTGGCCTGATGTGAGTCGGTGCGTCAGGGAAGCAGTGGGGACAGCCGGCGGCTCACTGAGACAGCCTGCCAAACCCAGCACCTGCAGCCCCCCAAGCGGTCACCTACAGTGCTGGCTTTCTGTGAGTGGGCAGCCACCATTTTGTGGGTACATAGCCAAGAAAGGTTGTAGCTCTTTGCGGTTCTGGACACAATCCCTTCCCCAGCCCAGCAGGGCGAACTCAGGTAATGGTCTCAGGCAACACCCCTGCCCCCTACCCAGCAGAGCAGGCCCAGCCCTTGGAGGAGGGGAGTAATGAGAGAAGCTGCTTTCTGAACATTCTTCCCCCAACCCAGCCGCTTTCACGCCAGCCAACACTGCTCTTGGAGGAGGGGAGTAATGAGAGAAGCCGTTTTCTGGGCTGAGATGCATGGTGGTCTCAGGCAATGCCTCTCCCCTAGACGGCAGGGCAGACTCCACCCTTGGAGGCAGGGAGAAGGGAGAAAAGTCACTTTCTCAGTGCAACTGGTGTGAATCTGTGGGAACTTGGATCTAAGCAAAAGGGGGCAGAATGTTGATTCGGTCCAGCGGGCTTGTTTTGATCATCTGATAAGGACATAATACTAGGGCTCACCCTTGGTGCCCAGGCTGTTGCCAGCTTTGAGGCTTGTGGACTGGGAAGGAAAATCCTGGCCAGAGTCCTCAGCAATTGCACCAATTGACACCCCCCTCCTGAAGCTGCTTCGCAAGTGTGGCAAAAGAGCCCTGAATAACTTACTAGCAACTCTCCCTTAGCAGCAACTCAAGCAACCACAGAAGTATGTGCTCTCAGGCTTGCAGGTACCTGTTGTCCTTACCCCACCTAAAGTGGCAACAGGGCTCAAGTAACACTTGGGAGTGACAAGACATTTCCCAAATACTGGGGCATTTGTATACCCCATTCAGGGGTTTAGGGCCCAATACAAATGTATTGGAATACCTTGATAATGGATTCCTCCAGGCAAATACAAGCAACAAAAGAGAGGATAACCCCATAGCCCAACACAGTACCTTCCAACTCAAACTAGTGGAGGGCAGTGGAGTCGCACACACGAGTTATTCACCACCTAGGAGACTAAGCAAGGGGTCCAAACTTACTAATCTCCTTTGGCAAGAGGTGAACACAACAGGTCAGAGATAACCCGATAGGCTAAAACACCTCTAAGGCAATACAAGACCAGAGCACATCTCTCCAGCACTGTCAAGGAACGTCCGTTTGGGGACTTGGAGTTAAGGCCATAAACCAGCCCCAGCAACCCCAGTTCTTGACAAAGTAGCCTGATGAGAAAGAATTAGCAAAAGAACACAAGAAACATGAAAGATCAGAGAGAAAAGTGAACCCCAAAAGAAAATATTTAATCTCTATCTATAGATACCAACTTACATGATATGATTAAACTGACAGAGGAAGAATTCCAAATATGGATTGTAAGAAAGCTCAATGGAATTGAAGAGAAAATAGAAACCCAACATAAAGAAGCCACAGGAACAATACAGGAAATGAATGAAAAATTCTCTAAAGAAATTAAAATACTATGGAAAAACCAAACAGAAATCTTATAAATGAAGGAGGAATTCAAGGAACTTCAAAACACAGTGGAAAGCCTCAAGAACAGAATGGATCATGCAGAGGAAAGAATTTCAGAGCTTGAAGATAATGCCTATGTGCTAAACAAATTGGATGAAGAAAAAGAACACAGAAACAAGAGACAAGACCAAAACATACAAGAAATGTGGGATAATTTAAAGAAGCCAAATATAAGAATCATTGGCATCCCAGAGAGAGAAGAAGAAAATACACAAGGGCTGGAAAACTTATTTCATGGAATACTGGTGGAAAATATGCCTGGCCTGGCCAGAAATCTAGATATCCAGATATAAGAAGCACACAGAACTCCTCAGAGACTCAACGTGAAAAGGCAATCACCACATCACATAGTTATTAGGCTGACCAAAGTAAACATGAAAGAAGCAATCCTTTGAGCAGTGCAGCAAAAACAACAGATAACCTACAAAGGAAAATCTATCAGACTAACTGCAGACTTCTCAACTGAAACTTTACAAACCTCCTTAATCTTGTAAAACAGAATATTGGCCATCCTAGAATTCTCTACCTGGTAAAATTAAGTTTCATCTATGAGGGAGAAATAAAAACCTTCCCAGAAATAAAAAAGCAATCACTGATGGAATTTGCGAAGACCAGACCAGTCCTACAGGAAGTACTCAGACCTGCATTACACACTGAACAGTGCAATAGACGCTCTCCAAAGTAAAATCACTCAAGAGTTAAAGTCTAGAACCTGGACTCCATGATGACTCAAGGAGTAAAACAAAGCAATGGCAATTCACCTAACAATAGGAACAGAAATCGACCTCAAATATCAATCCTCTCAATACATGTGAATGGCTTAAATTGTCCTCTGAAAAGACATAGACTGGCATAGTGGATAAAAATCCACAAGCCTAGCATCTGCTGTCTACAGGAAATGCATCTAACCCACAAAGATGCTTTCAGGCTCAATATCAAGGGATGGAAAACAATCCTCCGGGCAAATGGAAGTCAAAAGAAAGCAGGGGTAGCTATACTTATTTCAGATAACATAAGCTTTAAAATAGCAAAAGTAAGAAAGGACAAAGACAGCCACTATATAATGTTAAAAGGGACGATCCAACAAGAAGACTTAACAATTCTTAATATTTGTGCACCCAACTCAGGAGCACCCAGATACATAAAGCAAACCCTGTCTGATCTAAATAGCATGTTAAACAATAACACCATAGTAGCCAGGGACTTCAACACCCCACTGAATGAACTGGACATATCTTCCAAACAGAAAATACGCAAGGAAATAATGGACTCAAACAGAGCTCTAGAACAAAAGGGTCTGACAGACCTCTACAGAACATTCCACCCAAATAAAGCTGAATATAGATTATTCTCATCAGCTCATGGAACTTTCTCCAAAACTGATCACATACTAGGCCAAAAATCAGACCTCAACAAATTCAAAAAAATAGAAATTATACTGTGTATCTTCTCAGATCATAGTGGTATAAAATTAAAGTTCAATTCCAACGGAAATACTAACCACTTCACAAAGTCATGGCAATTAAACTATCTATTATTGAATAACTAGTGGGTCAAGGAGGAAATACAAAAGGAGATCAAAAGATTCTTCTAACTAAATGACAATGGGAGCACAAGTTATTAAAATCTGTGGAACACAGCAAAAGCATTTCTGAGAGGAAAACTAATAGCATTAAATGCTCACATCCAAAAAACAGAATGCTCAAAAATCAACAAATTAATAAACAGTCTCAAGGAATTGGAAAAGGAAGAGCAAATCAATTCCAAACCTAGCAGAAGAAAAGAAATAACTAAGATCAATGCAGAACTAAATGAAATTGAGAATAAAAGAACTATACAGAAGATCAACAAAACCAAAAGCTGGTTTTTTGAAAAGATAAACAAAATTGACAGCCCTCTTGCTAGATTGACAAGAACTTGAAGGGAAAGGACTCTAATAAAGTCAATTAGAAATGAAATAGGAGAGATCACAACAGACACCACAGAAATACAAAACATTATCTTTGAATACTATAAAAACCTATATGCCTCAAAACTACATAATGTGGAGGAAATGGACAAATTAATGAACCTCCCTAAATTCACCCAGGAGGAAGTAGAATTCCTGAACAGACCAATTTCAAGCATAGAAATTGGAGCAACAATTAAAAACTAAAAAGGAAAAGTCCCAGACCAGACAGCTACGCTTCTGAGTTTTACCAAACATACAAAGAACTCATACCTATACTACAGAAATTATTCCACAACATTGAGAAAGATGGTATCCTTCCTAACTCATTCTATGAAGCCAATATCACCTTGAAACTAAAGCCAGGAAAGGACGCAACAAAAAAAGAAAACTACAGAACAATACCCTTCATGAATATAGATGCAAATATCCTCAACAAAATTTTAGCAAATTGAATCCAACAGCGTATCAAAAAAATAATTCACCATGACCAGGTGGGCTTTATATCAGAGGTGGAAGGCTGGTTTAACATATGCAAATCTATAAATGCAATTCACCTCATAAATAAAAGCAAG
>CM052438.1:16687173-16708628 GCA_028533085.1 Varecia variegata
CAGCCTTGGGCCTGGGGTGTTTCCTGGTCTTTCTCTTCCTCTGCGCCTTTCCTAGATGGTCTCCTTCATCTTTATTGTCCCATGCCCAATCCACAGCTCCAGGTGCCACCGCTCTTCTGAGAGACTGACTGGCTGCTGGAAAACTCAGCTTGGATGTTCCGTTGGGGACCCAAGCCTAACAGGTTGGTAACTGTACTCTTGTTCCCTGCTGCTCTCCTGCCCACACCCCAAGGAGTCACTCTTTTCTCCTACTTTCCCTCACTTTCCACAACCACATCACTGTTATCAGCAAGTCCTGCAGATTCTAACAAAATATATTCACTTCATGCACTTCTCCCTGTCCCCCTGCAATAGCTCTTCCCCAATCGATTGCAAAAGCCATCTAAATGTTCTCCTCCACCTCTTGTCCACCCCCTACTCAGAAAGTGGAGTGGGCTTTTGTCATTGTAAGTCAAATTATGTCACTTCTTTGCTAAAGGAAACAGGCACTTTTTCTGTTGCTGGTGGGAGTACAAAATGTTATAGAACATAATGCAAGGCAGTTGGAAATTTCCATCAAAATGACAAATGCAACTATCCTTTGACTCAGCAATGCCCCCCAGGAATTTGTCTTTTGCATATATTTGCACATATGAAAAGTGATGTATGTACAAACTTATTCTAGGCATCATTGAGATAGCAAAACATTACAAACAACTCAAAACCCCTCCAAGAGGAAACCAGATTTCAATATATAAGCTATGGCATATTCACACAATAGAATACTTTGAAGCAGTGAAAAAAAATTTTTTGAGGAAGCCCTCCATATGCTGATATGAAAATATCTCTAGAATATACTGTTACATGAAAAAGTTGAAAATAGTATTTTATACTATGCTGTCTTTTTAAGAGGAGAGTAGAAGTGAAAATTTATATTTGCTTGAGTGTGAGAGTGGCAGGAAGACAAGAACAGGGGAGAAGTGAGACTTCTCATCGTATAACTTGCTATCGTGTTTTGATGTGACTTTTGAATCTTGTTGAGTGTATTATTGATACACACAAACACATGCACCCAGACTGCAGGGACTCCTACCAGCTTCTTGTGGAGATCCACACCTGTTAGCATAGCACCCACTGCAGAATTAGATCTCCTCCTCCTCCTTCCTCCCCTTGGATGGGTTCTCTCCCACTAACTGGGCTGTGTTCAGTTCCTTGACCACCCCAGCCCCTGCCAGCCTCAGCGCCCTGCGTGGAACGCCCATCACCCTTCTTACATGGCTGGATCTTCTCATGTTTCAGGTGCAGCACACAAGTCACCCCTTCAGAAAAGGCCTTGCTGGCCAAGCAGCGCACAGGACGTTGTCTCCTATCTTTCTCCATCCTTAACTCTCCGTGTACCACGTCTACACAATGCTTTGTACAGTTTGTCATTTTCCAATTTGTTGTTAGTTTCTTGTTTGTCTCCCCCACTGGCCAGTTTGCTCCAGGAGAGCAGACACCACTTCTCGTTCAAAATCCTAGCCTCTCAGTACATTTTTTGAATATACAAAAACCATGTCTAAGCCTTTATTTATCTAATCAAACTTTTTCTAGCAGAGTCATGAAAAAATGACTTTTTATTTTTGCTCATTTTCAATGAAGGATTTTGTTCTTTTTGCTTTCTTTGATATTCAATCCTTCCTACTGCTTCACCCCTCCTCATAATGTACTTTGGAGTCTTTGGAGACTTGTCTGATTTTTTTTTAACATTGTATAATTGACATTTTATATTTACATGTTCTTTTTTAAAAAAAATGAATTTTGCATGCAGATTGTTACCATGTTTATAACATTTATTTATACCTAAATCTATGTGTTCAAACTGTTTCGAGACTATACCAACAATTCTGTCTTTCTTATCTTTGGATTCTTATTTTCATGTTTCTACCACTGTGCTGATGTATGCCTTCTGTCTTAGTCTGCTCGGGCTGCCATAACAAAATACCACATGCTGGGCAGCATCAACAACAGAAATTTATTCTCTCACATTTCTGGGTGCTAGAAGTCTATGCTCAAAATGCCAGCAAATTTGATTTCTGGTGAGGGCTCTTCCAGGCTTGGGGACAGCTGCCTTTTCACTCTGTGCTCACGTGGCCTCTTCTTTCACTCTGTGGAGAGGGAAGAGAGAGAGAGAGAGAGAGAGAGAGAGATCCTCTTCTTAAAAAGACATTAGATCTACTGGATTAGAGCCCCTCCCTTATGACTTCGTTTAAGCATAATTATCTCTTTAAAGGGCCTATCTCCAAATACAGTCACACTGGGGGTTAGGGCTTCAACATATGAATTTGTGTGGGAGCACAATTCAGTCCATAACATTCCACCTTCTGGCCTCCTCACATTTATGTCCTTCTCACATACAAAATATACAAAGAGCCCCCAAAGTCTTAATTCATTCCAGAATCAAATCTAAATCCAAAGTCTCATCTAGATATCATCTAAATCAGGTATGAGTGAGGTAAAAATTCCTCCCTAGCTGCAAATCTGTGAAAACAAATTCCATGCTTCTAAAATACAATAGGACAGGCTTAGGATATACATTCCCATTTCAAAAGGGAGAAATCAGAGAGAAGGGATGATGGGTTCTAAGCAGGTCCCAAACCTAGCAAGACAAACTGCATTAGACCCCAAGTCTTGGGCGTAATCCTCTTTGGCTCAGTGCCCTGCCTTTTGGGCCCATCGGGGCAGGAGCTCTGCTGCCATGACCAGTTCAGTTCCCTCCTTTGAGACCCGTGGGGCAGCCCCCCATGGCTTTGCAGGGTGGTCCTGCCCCCAGCGCTTCTGGTGGAGGCCATCTGGCCTGCTGAAACCAAGGTCACTGCCTCACCCTTTGAATACAAGGAGGCAGCCCTGATGATTTCTGAATCACCTTCCCAGTCATTCTTTCTTTTCCCTGAAGACTAGTTCACGTTTGTAGCTGAATAGCTCTATTGTCCTAACCTGTAGAATCTGAGAAATATAATCACCTTCCTTCACTTCATCCCTTCTCTGTTCCCCTGAGTTCAAACCTATGGCTTGTATAATCCCATAATTCCCTTACTGAGTAGCAGTCTAGCCACACTCTTGGAGCTCTCTTCAGGACACACTTTCTCTCTCTCTCTCTTTTTTTTTTTTTTTTGCAATGTGGACAAAGAATTTTCCTAATAGTCATCTGAGCCTTCAGGGAATTGTAATCTTTTTGCTGGTGTGGAGGGGAGGGGTCTTGCCTCGACGTTGACACCTGCTGACTGATTAGGGTGGTCGTTGCTGAAGATTGGGGTGCTGTGGCGATTTCTTATGATAGACAACAATGAAGGATGCTGCATCCGTTGACCCTTTCACGAAAGATTTCTCTATAGCATGTGATGCTGTTTGTTTTGGGGGAAGACTTAGGAAAATAATTTTCTTTTGTAATACCAAGACCTATTATTTTAGGTGCACATCCTTAAGATATATTTTGAAAGAGTTAAGTATATAACTTCATTTTTATAGGATTTGAGCAAAGTCTTGGTTTGCCCAGGATTGTACCTGTTTGTCACTGAAAGTTCCATGTTCTGGGAAATATTTTAGTCTCAGGGAAATTGGAACTGCTGGTCACCCAACATCTTGCTAACTTTCATCCCACATCTTTCCATGCAGCCGTTTCTTCAAACTATGCTCACCTTGACCTTGACCTTTCTATAGGAACTTCCTGGTAGGACCATTTTTTGTTAGCAAGTCTTCTCCCTTGCACCTTGCCCAGGTCAGTGTAGTACTATCCCTTGATTGCCACGTTTTTCTTTTTCCCTGGATTTAGCCTGCTCTTCACATACCCTTCCTCTATCTGTTTCAGTTGGGACCTGACATTTCAGGTAGGTGAGCCTCTGTGGCCCCATTGAAAGGATGCTCTTAATGCTGAGAGGTGTCTCTTTGTACATAAAATTCACTGCTGGCATGTCATCAGGTTTTATGGAGTAGTGCCAGAAGGCCTGGCCTTATTTCATGCTTTCTCTCATCTAACCTGCTGTGGTCCTTCTTTCTGCCCACCCTAGCTAGCCCAGAGCTCACTGAACCTCCCCATGGCTTTTGACCTGTGGTTCTATTTATTGGTGTCTGATCTAGTTTCGACTCTCTGCTTGGTATCTACACAAATGACCCACATTTGAACTTGACCTGCACAGCAGGCCATATCTGACACAGAAGACCTTAGGGGCAGGAGTCAAGCCCATTTTCCGCCCTTGGTATCCAGTCTTCCTAAGGCATCTCCTTGAACTTTTGCTTCTCTGCATCTTGGTGTATTCAGAGCTCCCAGTGAATCCATCTTCCTGTCTCAGAATTCTTGTTCTCTGCTTCCTGGTACTTCTGTTTCTTGATGTTTTAGCCAGGGATGATTTGGTAGCATGAAACAGGAAGCCACTCAAACTAACTTATAAAAAAGTTAGTGGCAGTCAACAAAAGAAAAATTAGATAATGTGAACTTCATCCAAATTTAAAACTTTTGTCCATCAGAAAACACTATCCAAAGAGTGAAAAGACAACCCACAGAATGGGAAAAAGTATTTGCAAAACATATATCTGATAAAAGATTATTATCTGGAATACAATATATAAAGAACTACAACTCAACAACAATCATATTTTTTGCCCATTTTCTAATATTTTGGTGCTTCTAATGTTGAGGTTTTGAGAGTCTTTATGTATTCTAGCAACTAACCTTTTGTAAGATATAAAAAAATAAATAAAATAAATAAATAAAATGACAAAATTTTGAGTTAATGTAAGAAGAGAAACTATTTACCAATATTATTTCAATTGGAGACATTTTCAGCCATTATTTATTTAAATACTCTTTGTTCTACACTCTCTGTCCCCTCTCCTTCTGGGACCTTGATGGTATCATTTTTAAATCTTTTGTTATTCTCTTGCAGGTCTCTGAGGCTTTGTTCATTTTCTTTCAGTATGTTTTCTCTCCATTGTACAGACTGAGTGAATTTTATTCATGTGTTTTCAAGTTCCCTGATTTTATCCTCTGACACTTCCACTTGAGTTCATCTAGTGGGTATTTAAAAATTTATCTACTTGTGTTTTTCAGTTCTATAATTTCCATTTTAGTCATTTTTATAGCTCCTCCTACATTGCTGAACTTTTCAGGTTTTTGTTTTTATTTGTTTCAAGAGAATTTATAGTTGATAGTTGAAATATTTTTATGACAACTACTTTAAAAATCCTTGTCAAATAATTCCAACACCTGTTTCTTCTTTGTTGTTGGTGTTAGTTGATTGTCTTTTCTCATTCAAGGTGCTTCTTGGTATGATATGATTTTTAACTGTATCCTGGAGGTTTTGTCTATTAGGTTAGGAGACTCTAAGCCTTATTTAAATCTTTTATTTTAGCATGCTTTTAACCTGTTTAGGTCATGTGAGTCTTAGCTTACTTTTGTGGGTTATAGCATCAACAACAATTTAACAATTAGAGACTCTGTAGTGTTATATTCTTCTGCTTGGTTTATCTGGTGCCCCTGGGCCTCCCACTGTTGTTTGCTGGTGCTGCCTGTAGAGAAGAAGTGATTGATGCAGGTGGGGCAGTCAGGTGTCTCTTCATAAGAGAGCAGTGTGGGAGGGATTCTTTTTAGGTGCCTTCGTTACTTTCTTGGTGTCTTTGACTAGGGGAGGAGAATTTGGGGCCCACAGGAATGCAGAGCCTTCCAAAACTAGATTGTTTGATGTGACTGGGTCCTGTTTTTCTTTTTTGCCTGGCTGTCCTGTGTCTGGATTGGGGAAAAGAAAATGGCAACTATGTACAAATTAAGGACTCTATGACCCAGATTCCTGCTCCTCTACGTCTATCTGAGATATAAAGATTTAGGTTTATATAAAAGCCTGTATACTAATGCTATTGAAATGACAAATGTATAAATAATTCATGACACATCCACATACTGGAATACTATTCAATAATAAAACGAAATAAACAATTCATGCACTCAACAATAGGGATGATTCTTAAATGTATTTTGCTAAGTGAAAGAAGAAAAGTCCAAAAGGCTACATATTGTGTGATTCAATTTATTTAACACTGGAAAAGGCAAAACTATAGGAAGGAAAGCAGATAAATGGTTGTCTTGGGTTGGAAGAAGGGTTTTATATACACAGGTAGCAAAGGGGAAATTTCGGGATGGTGGAATAGTTTTATATAAAACTGTAATGGTTGACAGTTTCACAGATTCTATTCATTTGTAAAAATCCATGGAAACATTTACCACAAAAAGTGAATTTTATTGATATAAATTTAAAAAATTCAACCAGGATTTGGGGTAAAGATGGAATCCAGACTGTGATGAATGAATCAAATTTTACTTTAAATGAATTGCATAAGCACACTGATGGCAGAGAAAGACATGCACTGACCTAAGTGGGTTCAAAAAGTGTGTTTCGACTGGTTACTACAAGGCTAAAGACAAAAAGAATACCCAAAAAACCACTGTACTGGTACATTTGTTTCCCAGAGGGGTTGAATTAAAAATTCTGAAACCATTTTATTTGTATATTAGTTTTCAATAAATAAGTAAACATAGAGAATGAGAGCCAGATTTGACAACATGGAAGAAAGAAGTTAAAAGTAAGGAAAGGAGGAAGTCTAAAGTGAATTCTGTGATTCTGCATTGAAGTTGGGGAATCAATATAGACTCATGAGTATATGTGTGTGTGTGTATGTGTATAAATAGATAAGAAGTAAATATAGATACATGTTTACATGAATTGGCAATACATATATCTCCCAGCCCTATTCACTGATAAGAACTACATGCTATGATGCCCAAGTAGCAAGGAGCATACCTTGTGTTAAGCCCATTATTTCTAATTATGATTCTCCAACAAAAGGAGAACATGGTTCTTTGGAGATGTGGCTGACTCCGGGCCTGTGGAAGGGAAGATACACAATGATCCTGGAACATCCTGTGGTGCCAGTAAGCCAGGAAATGCTAATATAAGACAGATCAAGGAAGCAAAACAAAAGCAAAAAAAATGATGCAACATGTCAAAAGAGCACAAGATTAAACCTGAAAGAGCTCTAATGTCTAAAGAGCAATGGCCAAAGGGTTCTCAATGAACAACTTGGGCTAAAAATTAAGTAAGATTAGTGTTGAAATATAATGCCAAGGATAAAATAAACACTCAGGAAAATAAATATCCATCCATACTGATATAAATGGATGACTGAATACATAAATAAATAAAAGGAGAAGCGATAACTCTTCCTTACATAAGAATTCCAATTAGAAAATATAGAAGGAATGAGGGTCATAAAAACATCACCATTTGAGCCCTATGGATATAATTGCACTGGGCAAGATCCATTGGTGAATGTTAAGTAGTAGGCAAATTTTAAACAGAAAGTACATAATTTTCTAAGTATCTGTCCTAACATATTTAGTAATTACAGAGAAAAAGAGCAAGTTTACACTGGAACACCCTGGCAGACAGCATCTGAGCCATGTTATCAGGGTTCCCATCACCAGTAATAAATGATCAGCATCATGTACCCACTCCCTTTATGTCAGGGCACATCACTTGGTGGCATCCTTCCCAACAATTAATAAACTCAATCTAACCATGAGAAAGCATCAGAAAAATCCAAATGGAGGTACATTCTACAAAATACCTGTCCAGTACTTTTCAAAAGAATCAAAGTTCTAAAAGACAAGGAAAAACCGAGGAATTATCACAAATCAGAGAAGACTAAGAAAGCATGGCACCTAAATGCAATGTGATGTCCTGGATGTATCTGGAACAGATAAAAATGCAGTATCAGAAAAATTTGTGAAATCCAATTAAGTCTGTATTTTAGTTTCTAGTTTTGTACTAGTGTTAATTTTTTAGTTTTGATAAATGTTCTATGGTTATATAAGATGTTAACATAAAGGAAACTGGATGAGGTGTATGTTGTAACTTTGTATGATTTTTGCAACTGTTTTCTAAACCTAAAATTAGCTCAAAAATACTATTAGGTCACCTTGTGTGGATGACAGGAAAACAATCAGTGATACCCCTGTGTAACCAAATAGTGAATAAGGGTAAGTGTTCTTTATAAAAGTGTTCTAATAAATGAAAACAAGACTTCCTCACTCCCATCCTCACAAGAAAAAAGCCGGACAAACTGAATCAACAACTCTGCTTATCCATCATAAAATTGAGATCACAGGACAAACTGTTGTCCCCAAAAGTGCAGAGACAGATGGGCAGATATGGAGAATCATAGATTACCAGAGCAGAAAACCAGGAGCAGAAACTGCATCTGGAGCCAGTATCAGGGTAGAAAAACCATAATTGATGACTCGTTGGAGGCTTAATGTGGACAAGCTTGAGTGTTAAAAACTCTAGGAGGGCCAAGTCTTAGGGTGGCTGGGGGCAAGCACACTTTTGTGAGTTTTATCTCCAGGATACCTACCAAATTTTCATAGTGAGAATTAGAGAAAAATTTCTTTGTGCTTTCTTCAGGGGAAGAGGAAAGAAGCCATTCTGAAACATAACCACAGCACTTATTCTTCTTAACAAGACCTGCCCTCAATGAGAACTATTTTATCAGAGCCTAACTGACTTATGAAAAGGAAATATCCAACTCAAACCTTTCCATCTCATATGAGGGTCAGGGAGTAACTGAGAAGCTCTTGTGAAGGTCACAGCCCAGAGGCACAGGTTCACTAAAGGGCTGAGACCTAATCATAGGGCTATGGAACGCTTCTCTCTCCCAACACTTGCCACCCTATCAGATTGTGATGATAGCAGGTTGCAACGGAAAGAATGGCACATCTCAGAGCTGGTTTAAGGAGAAGTCTCTAGGGAACCCAAGGACAACAGGAAAGACAAAAACAAGAAAACTGGAGAAAATTATAGTCTCTGACACTTACAGAAGATGGTAAACACAGCTAACTCCTAGCCAGATAGATATAAAACCTCATACTAAAGGCCTACTTACCTCAGTTCGTTTTATCCAGTACATCACGTCTGGCTTTCAACAAAAAATTTTCAGATTGAGAATTTATAACTATGATTAGTATGCTATGATTGTAATGGCAAAAGTGGACAAAATGCAAGAACAGATCAGTAATGTAAGCAGAGAGAGGGAAACTATAAGAAAGAATTAAAGAGAAATGAGAGAGTATATATCCAAAGAAAATAAAATCAGTATGAGGAAGAGATATCTGCCCTCCTGTGTTCATTGCAGTATTATTTACAATAGTCAAGACATGGGATCAACCTAAGTGTCCATCTGTGGATGAAAAGATAAAGAAAATATGGTATATAGAAACAATGAAATATTATTCAGCCTGAAAATAGAAGGAAATCCTGTCACTTTTCACAACATGAATAAACCCGAAGGACATTATGCTAAGTGGAATAAGCCAGATACAGAAAGACAAATACCTCATGATCTCACTTATATGTGCAATCTAAAAAGTTAAACTCATAGAAGCAGAGAGTACAATAGTGGTTATCAGAGTCTAAGGTGTGGATAGAATTGAGGAAATGTTGGACAAAGTATATAAAATTTCAGTTAGATGGGAGGAATAAGTTCAAGATATTTATTGTAATTTATAGTAATTATAATTAATAACAATATGTTATATACTTGAAAATTTCTAGAGAGTAGATTTTAAGTGTTCTAACCATAAAAAAGAATATGAGGTAATATATATGTTAATTAGCTTGATTTAGTCATTTCACAATATATACATATATCAAAACATATTGTAAACCATAAATATATATAATTTTGATTCATCAATTAAAAGCTTAAATTAAAATGGAAATCCAAGAAATCAAACCACTGTAACAGAAATACAGAATGTCTTTGATGGGCTCATTAGTAGACTAAGCACAGCCCAGGAAAGAATCAACGAGTTTGAAGAAATGTAATAGAAACTTTAAAATCTGAAATTCATGCAGAAAAAGGAATGAAAAAGATGGAACAGAATGTCCAAGGAGTGGGACAGTTACAAAAGGTATAACATGTACATAATGATAATATGAGAAGGAGAAAAAGAGAAAAGAACAGAGGAAATATTTGAGGTAATAACTGCTGAGAAGTCCCAAAACTAATGTCACACACCAAACCACAAATCCAGGAAGCTCAGAGAATACCAAGTGGGATAAATGCCAAAAAAATCTATATCTAAGCATATCGTATTCAAACTGAAAAAAATTAAAAGACAAAGGGAAAATCCCGAAAAAAGTCAGAGGGGAAAAATAACAACTTCCTTACGGAGGAGCAAGGGTAAGAATTACATCTGACTTCTTAGAACCATGCAAGCAAGAAGACAGTGGAGTGAAAGATTTAAGGTGTTGACAGGAAAAAAAAAAAAGTCTAGAATTTTGTACTCAGAGTAATTATCTTTCAAAAGTTAAGAATAAATAAATAACTTTTTCAGACAAATAAAAATTAGGTAATTCACCTCACAAGAAATATTAAAAGAAGTTCTTCAAATGGAGGGAATATGATATAGGTCAGAAACTTGGATCTACATAAAGAAAGTAAGAGAATTAAGGAAGGAATAAATGAAGGTAAATAAATTTTTTTAGTTTTCTTGTTCTTAATGGATCTAACAGATAATGGTTTGTTCAAAGTAATAATAGTGACAATAAATTGTGTGGTTATAGCATAGAGATAAAAGAAATGAGTGATAGCAATTTTATAATGGTTGGGAAGGAGGAATTGTTAACACTCTCTTATAAGACCCTTGAAGTGGTATAGTGTATTTGAAAGTGAACTTATATAAATTGTAAATGTATATTGCAAACTCTAGAGCAACCACTAAAAAACATTTAAAAAGAAATATAATTGATATACTAAAACAGGAGAGAAAATTGAGTCATATGAGATGCTCAACTAAAACTAGAGGAGGCAGAAAAAAAAGCAGAAAACAAAAAAGAAACAAAAACAAGGACATTGAATAGAAAACATTAACAAATATCAATCCAATTATATCAATAATCACTTTAAATGTCAATGGTCTAAATACATCAATTAAAATAAAGTGAGTGTAAAAGTGGATCAAAAAATAAGATCCAATTATACATTGTCTATCAGAAACCCATTTTAAGTGTAAAAACAGACAGATCAAACGTAAATGGATAGAGAAACATATGCCATGCTAACACTAATGAAAAGAAAGCTGTGGTAGCTATATTAATTTCAGACAGAACAGACTTCAGAGCAAGGAAAATTATTAGGGATAAAAAAGGACATTATATCATAATAAAGGAGTGAAATCACTAAGAAAACATCCGAATTATTAGTGTACATGCACCTAACAACTGTGCCAAAATACATGAGGCAAAGATAAGTAAACTTTAAGGAAAAATGGATGAGTCCACTATTGTAGGTGGAGACTCTAATATTCTTCTGTTAGTAATTGACAGATCCAGGAGGGAGAAAATCAGTAAGAACATAGTTGAATCTAATAACACCATCAATCAACTGGATCTAATTGACATTTATAGAATACTTCATGCAACAATAGCAGGATACACAATCTCCTCAATTTTACATGCTTATATTCACCAAGATAGATCATATTCTGGCCATAAAACATATCTTAGCAAATTACAAAACTAAATAAAAACAAAGTGACAAAATAATTATATTAGCTTTTTTATAACACTCAATCAGTTAATAGAGCCAGGCACTGAGTATCATTAGTTGGAGATATCAAAAGAGTGAAAACCAGCCAGGATGTGCTTTTTGGTGAAAGGTCACAACACAACCAGTGGCTTTCCAAAGGGATTGAACCTGAGTTTGATTAAGCCTCTGGATCCCGCTGCTAGTTTGTAGAAAGTAGACAGGGCAGGGAAACGTGCTGAACTGCACAATGAGTCTGAAATCCAACTACAGGTAAAAGAATCCAGATTCTCCAACAGATAAATTGTATAAAAAATAAAGAGAGAGTAAGAAATAAAAGGATGGAGGAGTAACCTCAAGATTGACTGAAAGATAAACATAGCAGCTTGGCAAAATAAACATAACTATACCATACTGTCTTGCATACTCACTTGGATGGTAAAACTATGAAGAAATATGAAGTACTGATTACAAAAATCAACATACTTATATGTAGAAGAAAGGATGGGCTGTTATTTGGATGGTGAGTAAGAGAGGGTTTTTGGGGTTGCTGCAAAGTTCTATTTCTTGACCTGGGTGGTTGTGACACAAGCACTTGCCTTACAATCATAATTAACTAATATCTCTATTTGTTTTGGTCTGGTTTTCTGTTTCATTTTAAAACAAAAAGATAAATAATAAATAAACTAATGCATACATAAATCCAAGACAAAAGTTAATGGGGCATGTGTCCTGGAACCTGAGGGAAGAAAATGCAGATGGGGAGGAAATGGGATCTCCTTCTGCCTCTGTTTCTTTGTGCACAAGTCATACCCTGCCTGACCATAAACAGTAATAGCCCCTCACGATGTTTCCCTAGCTCCTGGTGTGCTCTACTGTCCAGCTCCAAAGTTAATCACAACTGTCATTCCTGAACAGGTTAAAAGAGGGTACCTGACTGGAGTTATCTAGCCCGTGAAGTGCTTCTCCCTGCATTAGGTGTCCAGCAGTGGAGCAAAGAATGGAGGCCACGTGCAGCCAGGCGCCTCCATTTCTGTCTGCTCGTGGGAGAGCAGAGAGGGAGTTATGGTCATCTCCAGCATGGTGTGTATGTCTCCTTGAATGTTTTTTGGGGTCTTCTTGCCTTGTGATATTCCGGATTTTCTCTTCATAAGACTGAATTAATTTTCTTCTCTATTTTTTAGTGTCTTGCTGTTTGTGCATTAGAATTGCAAAGTCATGCAATCTTAAAACCATCAAGTTATTAAATCTGAGGATACCTAAGTCAATCTGAGAAACACCATTATCCTTATTCTGTGCTCACTGTCCAAATGTTTGGCTATACCAATTATTATCTAAGCAGTATCCATTCTCTTAAAGGACAAATAAAAATTTGTCTCAATTTGAAATTTTAACTGTTCTGGTGGATGCTATTTCTTCAATGAGTTGGCATTTCAGAATTGAATCCTCCAAACAAGCCTTATGTACACAAGTCTCTACAGCCCTGTTTTCTCAAGGTCAAACAAGTTAAGGCTAGCTTTAGACCTGAAAATCCTTTTCATAGTTGCTATAGGTTCAGATTCATGTTTTCTGTGTATTGATCACCAAAATAGAAAATTAGGGTCATAATATCAGAGAATCTCTGAGTCATGAGTTTTGAATATCTATGAATCGTGGAATCTGAAATCTGCTGAGTCATGATATTTGAAAATTATGTTCACATGCAAGCCTTGATTTGCATTTGCAAAATATTAAAGTTGCAACTGTGGAATCCCACAATCACTCTCTCTGAAAACTTCAGCTTTGATTCAAACATTCTGTGACTGCAAATTCATAAATCCTGAGAAATTAAAGAGTCATGAAGAAATAGTGTCTTAAAGATAGAGCTGGGAAGGCTGGAGCAGTGTGCTCATACAAGCTGAGAATGTGCAGATTGATATGGTAGCAGACACATTTAATGTATTCCATTATTGAAGGAAGTCCCTGGGGAAACTCAGATAGTCAAAGTGGTGAGAAAGAGGGACATCCTAACAATCTATTCTGCATCAGTTACATGTTAGTTACTTCATATAGATCACTTACCATTTGTGGTATTATTTCCATTTTAGGGGTGAGGAAACAAAAGCTGAGGATGATTTGATATCAAAAGTCAGCTGACAGATGCCAGAGCCAGGACTTTCACTGCACATCTATCAGAAGCCTTGATCGATGGTCACGACAGCATGGAGAGAGTGAGAGGACCATGGAAAAGTCACCCTCTGGCCAGTGTTTCATCCCAGCTGCCTGCAAAATCTTCTAATCATTTACACCCACTCTCCATCTGGGCGAAATAACAAGAGGAGACTTTTGGCTAACTCACAGGGTTTGCAAATGGTCTTCTGTCCACTTCTCTGTTGTCTAAAGTACCCACACATCCTTACTCTTCCCCCACTTAAATCCCAGGGCTACTATGGGAAAGTGTCTAGGAGTGAATCCCAAATTTGTGGATCTGCAAGTTAGAATCACCTGCTGATCTTTAAAAACTCCCAAAGCCCTGGCCACACTCAGACCAGTTAAACCATAATCCATGGGGGAGTGGAACACCAGCCTGAGTAATTTTTAAGCTCTCTAGATCTGTGGTCCCCGACCCTCGGGCTATGGACCAATACCAGTCCATGGCCTGTTAGGGACCGGGCCACAGAGCTCCGATGCAAGCAACCCCTAACCCCTACCCCCATCCGTGGAAAAATTGTCTTGAAACTGGTCCTGGTGCCAAAAAGGTTGGGAATCACTGCTCTAATGATTGTAATGGGAAGAAAAGTTTGAGAACCACAGGCTTATTCTGTTATTCATGGAAAGCAATGATTTCTTCTAGGAATCCAGTAAGGGAGGTTTTTAAAAAGGACTGAAGCCCAGACCCAGAACAGTGGGGTTAGAATCTCTGGGCATGGGTGTTTATTAAAAGCTTCTCATGCTGATAAATGAAATTTTTGGAAGGTCAAGGCAGGAGCTCCCTCAGCTGCTAATCCTTTCCTGGGACTTTGCAAGCGAAGTTTTAGGGGGTTCCTCCCTGTGAATAAACAAATCATTTATTTTTGCTTAACTATTGAGGGTTGGATTTTTGTCAGTTGCAAGTTTTAGAGTTGACCAGGCATCCTGCTTTTAGCTCTAAAAGTCCCACATCCCTGGAAACCCTGCAGTCACTGGCAAATCGTGACTTTATTCTACCTGTAAACAAACCATTATGACTATTTTCCTGCTGGATTTCCTGGGAGGTCCTCTCATTCTCCCAACCAGGGCTGGTAAATGAACCACTACCGTAATTTAACTTAACCATATGATGGAACTCTGGATACGTTCCCCACATATATCCTGAGCTGTCATCCCAACCTTCACTGACTCTTGTTCTCACCACATAACTAACTCTTCACTTCTGATCCTTACTCAATACAACCCCTAATTCACTGATACCCCTAAGTCAGAGCCACACTCAGCTGTGCCTTCACTAGTCATGTTAGGGGCACATGGCTCCCCTCCACGTGTGGCTCATAGCCATTGAAAACTGAAGCATGAGGGACACTCTCCCGCTATCTGTTCTTGCACTTGACTGGGTCTCCTTGATCAAAGTTGAAGACAACCTTATAGAAAGTTAAGGAGGCAAAGCAATGATTCCTTTGGGCTCTTGTTCTTCATGGACCAGATTTTCTCACACCACCTCACTGACGTGGGAAAGCATCTTAAGGATTCATTTAAGAAAATGGAAAATAGTAAACTTAACCACGGAGTGGGTCTTCACAAGAAATCAGGGAAAGCTGAAAAACCAATCTTCACATCACAGTCAGGAACCCCAGGATGGCCACCAGGAAGACTTAAACAGGTGGCATCCTGAGTACCAGTGGTGAGCATGGTGTCCTCAGCAGCAGGTATCCGGGGACCTCCACTCCCGGGCTCTGCTGCAGATCACTCACCTAGGTGCCGTTTGCCAACTTCTCTCTGTATGGATCCACTCCTGTTTGCCAACCAAAAATCTCATTGATACCAAACCTCCCACTTTAACTTCCAGAGAGGTATACCCTAGTTTGCTTAATTAATGTCCCTAATTCCTGCCAGGGTAAATCTTTCCATTCTAGACCACACCTTAGGCCCACACTGTGGGAGTGGTTACCTTCAGTCCATCAGCTGTGGACTGGGAATTGGGGTCATGACATGAGTACCTAGGGCTGTTCTCTCAGAAAGGACTGCAGGTACAGGTGGGAAACTCTGTGATAGGCAGGCCTAGTAAGATATGATATCTTAGCATTGGATGAATCCACGTAGATAATGAAATGCAACTCTAGCCTTTTAGAGATCAATGTGAAGCACTATATATTGAAAAGAGTCAGAAATATTTGAGTTTGGAACCACAGCTTGTTTTTACCAGTTGACCTTATGTAATTTACATCACTTCTCTTGATCTCACATGTAAAGTACAAGGTGAGGATACTTGCCTATTGTGTTTTTCATGAAGATTAATTTATTTAACCTCCATAAGCACCTGGCACACAATAGGCCTTCGTAACTACTAGTTTCCAAAGAGGCCACAGGCACTTCATTCTCCTGCCTCTTTGTCCTCAGCCATCACAGTGCATCATGACACAGCACAACAAGGGCTCTTCAATCAACTGTTGGTTCTGCTTTGGATGGAGCACAGGCTGGCTGGACTTGGGCACCCAGCAGCTCTTCATCAATCTCAAGTCTCTTATGTAACCCAAGCACATGATCAGAGATCTTCTACCTTAACCCCGAATCATCAATCTCAGTGCTAATGGAATATAGAAAAATGCTTTTCCTCGGAAGATCGCTAAAAGGTCAGTCTTGTTTTCCCCTGATAGATTTTCTGTCATATTATATAGTAATGTTCAGTTGGGTGGTGAGATTACTGTCCTCCTGAGAATAATGGTCGTCTCTGTAGCTGCATTAACCAACTCTCCAAGTGGACTGTGAGTTTCTCCAGAGATGACTTTTCAACCACTGGAATTTAATTTTTAACTAGTTTTACTTTTAAGGCTCACAAATTAACAAAATTAACTAGATTGTGCCTTAGTTTATGGCACACTCACCATCAGTCTAGTCTGTACAAAGTTCCTTCCTCCCTTCCTCCCCTCCTTCCTGTTAGTTATCAATTTTCCTTTTCATCCATCATTCCTTTTCCCGATCCATTTTCCACCCTGACTTTCACAGTGTGCACACATTCTACCTGAGAGTCCTTTCGAACCATTTGTATACATTCACTTAAATATACATGTGGTACAGACAGAGCAGTTGTGTATATATGTGATTAACGTAAAATAATGCTTTGTTTGATTAACCACATAAATGTTGATATATGTAAATCTAATTCCTTACTTTGCTGCTGAGATCTACGCTGTGCCCATTTGCATTGTTATCCATTTCTGCAAGGAAAGCTAGAGGAGCCCCAGCTCCTTGCTCTCATCACCAAGGCTAGACGACTTTGTAATGGTCTCCTTGTGTACACCACTGAGACTTTCTTCATGGCCTCTACCCTGGAGGAGGACCCTCAGGTTAGAAGGTGAACACATACATAATGTTTCATGATTGCCCTCCAGAATGGCTCTACCAGTTTTCACTTCCCAAAATAAACAAAGATTTTCCATTTTCTCACACCCTCATTAGCACTTAACATGATCAAATTTTCTAACTCTTGCCAATCTGATGTCAATATGGTAATATGATGTTTGAATTTGCATATCTCTGATTATTAGTGAGGTTATATTCATTCACATGGCAGGTATTCTGGTCTGGTTTTCCATCTAAAGAGCTTCCTCATGTCCCTTGCCCACTCTTTTTCTCCTGGATTCTTGGCCTTTTCCTTGATGACTAACAGAAGTATTTTGTATTTTCTAGATACTTAAAAAAGCAGAGCTCAATGTCACCTGTATTGTTAACATTATCTTTGCTACACAGAAATCATAAATTCTAATGAGTCAAGTTCTTCAGTGCTTCCCTTCTCCCATGAGCTTAATAGATTTACTTTCTTTATTGAATTTTAGCCTATTTTTGGTGCTTATGTAAAGGAGAAAGCCAGCTTTATTTCCCTCTATAGGTACTCAGCCTGTTACCCAATACCATTTACCAAGTTCATGAATGGTAATGCAACCACTGCCACATGCAACATCCCTGAGTACATAAGCGGCTCTGCTTACACTGTCTGGGCTACCCCATTGCTCCTGTTCTAGTAGCACATTGTTTCTTACTAAAATAGTTTTGTACAATGTGTTATTTTAAGATAGGATAACTATCCAATCTTGTGCTTTATTTTCAGAATTTGTTAAGTAATTTATAAACTTCCAGAATCCTCTTTTCAATTTTTCTCAAAGATTATTACAAAAATAAAGCCTGGTTATTATAAAGAAGATGATTATGTAGACTGCTATCTGGCAAGGTCATTCCAAAAAATGAAAGATGCAAATAAATGAAATATCAATGAAAGGAATTAACATAAATATACTAGATTTTTTAAATTATAGGGAATTTCTCTTAAACATGGCAGATTGAACCTATATTCAAAATTCCCCCAAAGACAGAAGAAAGAGGAAAAATAAAGCATTAGTGCAGAAGGACAAAGCAAATGAGATGACATCCATTAAGAGATGTTAAAAACTTTTAAAAGCAGGAAAGCAGATGGACTAATAGGAGGGCAGATGGACTAATAGAGTCCGAGTTACTAGTTCACAGAAAGCTAAGTGCCTGTGGGGACTAAAGCCAAGGAATAAAACACGATGCTTTTAAAAAGCACTCAGAAAACAAAAATTCTTGGAAATTAGAAATATGATGGGAAAAAACCAGAATATTTTATTTAAGAGCTAGAAGATAAAGCAGAGTTGTTCTCTTGGAAAGTAGAGAGCAGAAGAGCAAGCAAATGAACTAAATGAGGAAATAGATTAATCTGGGAGGACCAAATCCAAATGATGAGAGTTCTGGAAAGCAAGAACAGATGGAAAGGAAAGAAGAAAAATAACAATGAAATAATCCTAGAAAGTTTCTCATAATTTTAGGGCATGAGACTCCAGGTTGAAAGGTTCCACTGAACACCTGACGCAATGTAGGGAAGAGCATTACATGAAACCAACCACTGTGATACGTCAGAACATTGGGGAAGGGTCAAAAATATGGATGAAAAAATGATGAATACAAAAGGCAACTTGTTAAAATAACTTCAGACAATGAACAATGCCTCCACCTTTCTACTAAAGAAAATTATTTCCAATCCAGACTTCTATTTACCAATCAATTTCATATGGGGAGACAGTGAAGACACTTTCAGATAGTAAGTCTCAAAACATGTGGTTGTGCATTCCTGCGCATTCTTCCTCAGAAGTGTTTGCTGTACTAAAATATGACAGTAATAAAAGGAGGAGGTCAGTATCAAACCAAAGAAAAAACTCAGGAAGCATGCAAAAGAGAATTCCTAGGATGATGACAAGAGAAAACTCCAGAATGACAATTGGACATCCAGCCACAAGAGCACAACAAAACTAGCTTAAGGATTCCATGGGAAGTGTATCTGGGAAAAATGGGAAATTATTAATGATTTGGAAATACTGGGATATTTACCCTTGTTTATTAGAGAGTGAAGTATTTATCTGATATATATTTATAAAGAAATTTAAAAAATTTTAACAAGAAACTATGAACAGCTATAGAAGACTATAAAAATCTTAAGGAGTACAAAAATATAGGTAGATAGAAGAAATAAGTTCTAGTGTTTAATAATACAGAAGGGAAATTATGGTTAACAATAATTTATTGTATGTTTCAGAAGAGCTAAAGGAGAAGAATTGTAATGTTCCAATACAAAGAAAAGATAAATGTTTGAGATGATGGATATCCCAGTTACCCTGATTTCATCATTACACATTCTATACAGGTAATCAAAATATTAATACCACATGTACCCCCAAAATATGTACAACTATTCTATATCAATGAAAAAACCTAGGTGAAATGAAAAATTTTATGAAAAAACTTAAAATACCAAATTTGGTCCCAAAAGAAAGCAAAAGTTGTAAAGACCAATAACAAATACAAATATTTAAATGGTGATCAAATTTTCTCCTTGCCCCAGAAGCTGCAGGCCCAAACAGTATCGTATGGGTGAATTCTATCAAACTATCAAGGAATATGTGACCCACATTTTAAATAATCTGTTACAGAAAATAGAACTTGAATATGAGCTTCTGAACTCATTGTATGAAGTCAGTTAATAACTTTGATGCCAAAACAGAGCAAGGAAATTACCAGCAAAGAAAATGACAGATCGATTTCATGGGTGTAACATACATTCAGAAATCAGAAATGGAATAATGGAATAAGCTGATTGAACCCAATAGTTTATTTTTAAGTTAATGAAACAAAATGACTGTGTAGAATTTATCCCAGGAAAGAAAATGCCATCAGAAAAGATTCAACATCAGATTATTTCATTATTAGAAAATCTACCAGTGTAATTTTTTACATGAATGCAGATAAAGAAGAAAATCACATGGTTTCCTCAATACATTCTTACAAGCACTTCAAAAAGTTTCACTGAAAATGCGTGGACAAAAAAACTCAACAATCTTTAAAACTAAGAGAATCTAACAAACTTTCTGGATAAGAGACCAGCTTATAAAAATACATCACATTCCTCTAAATCAGTCACAACTAATAATTGTAATAGATGGTAAGATTCAGTTTATAATAGAAACAAAATCTGTAAAATATTTAGGATAACCTAACAAAATAATTCATGAGGCCAGGCACAGTGGCTCACGCCTGTAATCCCAGCACTTTGGGAGGCAGAGGCAGGAAGACTGCTTGAGGCCAGGAGTTTTTGAGATCAGCTTGGGCAACACAGTGATAGGCCGTCTCTAAAAAGAAGTGACAAAATAATTATCAGGGTGTGGTGGCACATGCCTGTAGTAACAGTTACTAAGGAGGCTGAGGCAAGAGGATCACTCGAGCCCAGGAGTTCGAGGCTGCAGTGAGCTATGATAACGCCACTGCACTTCAGCCTGGGTGACAGAGAGATCCTGTCTTAAAAAAAGAAAGAAAGAAAAAAATCATGAGATATGTATAGAGAAGAAAATTGGTTTATTAAAGGACTTGGGATTTTTATTAAACTTTTAAATTTTGAGATAATTGTAGATTCATATGTAACTGTAAGAAATAATATAGAAATATCCTATGTAGCTTTTTCCCAGTTTCCCCCAATGATAACATCTTAAAAACATCACAATATTACAACTGGGAAATAAACATTAATACAGTCCATCTACCTGATTTAGATTTCCCTTATTTTACATGCATGTACTCATCTGCGTGTGTGTGTGTGTGTGTGTGTGTGCGCGCGCGCGGGGCGGGGAGGGGGGTTCTATGCAATCTTGTGACATGTATAAGTTATGTATTAGAATATTCCATCACTGCTAGGCTCTCTCCCTCATGTGGCCCTTTTATAGCCACCCCCACCTGCCTCCCTCCCATCCCCCCACCCCAACCTTTAGTACCTGCTAATCTGTTCTCCATTTCTGTAATTTTGTCATCTAAAGGACACGATATAAATGGCATTGTACAACATATAGTCTTTTAAGGTTTTTTTTTTTTCCTTAAACTCAGTATAATCCCCTTGAGATCTGTCCAAGTTGTCTGATTATCAGTAGGTCCTTAATTTTTTTTTTTTTTATTATAGCTTATTATGGGGGTACAACCGTTCTGGTTAAGTATATTGCCCATGCCCCTCCCAACCCCCCGAGACTGAGCCTCAAGGGTGTCCATTCCCCCAACAGTGCACATCGCACTCATCATGTAGGTAAACACCCGTCCCCTCCCCCACCCCCAACACCCCGAGTCAGATCTTCAAGTATGTC